>CM040244.1:282582051-282957574 GCA_022545495.1 Chrysanthemum lavandulifolium
ACGCATCCCAGTCATTTGTAAGTAACTTGCTGCTTTTGATTCATTACATATTTATGTCTTATAAGCCACGCACCTTATCTTCAACTTCAACTTAGGTAAAAGAAGTGAAAATAATTCAACATATTGTTTCAACTTCGTCTAAGGGGAGGGTTTTACCCGGTTTGAGTCTGTGTGGCGGTGGGCTCAAATCCCGTGGATTAATCGGCCAAAGGGTCGGAAACCATGGTCACAAAAAAAGAAAAAAAAAAAAAAAAACTTCACCATACTTACTTGTAAATACTAATGTATCTATCATCTATGGATTAAGACTAGCTAGCTTTTTTCAGACTGTCGATAA
The DNA here is from genome assembly GCA_022545495.1 of Chrysanthemum lavandulifolium. Classification (NCBI taxonomy): domain Eukaryota; kingdom Viridiplantae; phylum Streptophyta; class Magnoliopsida; order Asterales; family Asteraceae; genus Chrysanthemum; species Chrysanthemum lavandulifolium. Next base: position 282,582,389 of record CM040244.1, read on the forward strand.
ATATCATCTAACAATATATTTTAACCTTTTCCCAAACCATAAACTTGAGGAGAAGACAGATGAATTCGTCAGTTTTTTCTTCTTTTTTTTTGAAAACAATGTATGGTTGGTTGGCAGATGGGATCTGTGAAGATGGAAACATCGCCGAAGAAGATAGACGACCATCAGTGTGATGAAGATGGAAGTCCGTTAAGTATATCACACCCCAACAACGCACAACAATCTTTTCGGATTCAGACAAGTGACCGTGTCCTCACAAAGTTGCACTTCACTCCTTTCCGTAGGATGATTATGTTTAAGTTTTCGTATTGTTTTTTATATTTTGAATTGTAACTTTTATTCTTATATAAATGAATTCAATTTATCCCTACAAATACCCCTTTTTACCATTATTCATTTTCTCACAAAACTTCTTATCAAACTCTCTCAACTAATATGTATCATCCCGGAGTCCGAAAAGGCTAATAAAGTTATGGGATGTGAAGTTCCACAGGTTGCGATTTCAGTTAGAGAAGAAACACAAGAACAAACACCACCTGCCGATCCACAGTAAGCTTCATATATCTTTCGCTTTACCTTTTTTTGGTTTTGCCGCTTGATTGAGTAACATTAACAGTGTATGTTTTTGTGTTTCAGGTCTTTTCTGTACTTTGGTTATTTGACATATCCCATAAATTTTATATTATGATTGTTTTATTACTTGCTGGTCCACACGTAATTCATAACAAAAAGCAATCACCTTTCAAAGCTCACGGTGGTTTGTTTATGATTATGGCGATTGCCTCAGTATCTATGGTCGTTCTAGCATCCGGAATTCTAATCTTTGCGAGCTTCTTCTTGCAACGTTGGATGAAGAATATCCATTATACCGTCTTGAAAAGCATTGGTGTCTTATCAGCACATATTGCAATATTCTCGTGACTTATTACTTTGCTTGGAAGGGTATATGTCGTTATCATGACGAAGTCAACCACAAGAGTCATCCGTTCCACTGGACTGTATTTCTTTGTATGCTTACGCCACTCGTAATTGCTTTGCAACGGTACCTCCCATCCAACCTCCACTGGGCCCAGATACCAAATTATATGTGTGAGCGGATCGTTCATAGCTGTGTTTGTGCTTATTCACACGAGAAGGTTTATTAATTTACGTAAGGGAAGACTAGAATCTCACTCAGAAGTGATCCAAGACTATCAATCACCCTTGACGTGATCAGTAGCTAGACGTTGTTTAATAATATATACAGTATATTTGAAAGAATGTTTATGCAGAAGCAAGGTAGTTGCGATAAAAATATACAGTACCGTATTTAAGTTCCAGTTGCAGCTATATATTTATGTCTGTATGTTTTTCTTTTTTACATATTGAAACTCAATATTGATGATTCTGTCTTTTTAAGCGTCCACTAGCAGGTTAAGTTGAATCTATAGCTTTTTCTTGCGACACAGGCGATGCCCGGTTGGGTTGCTTTTCTGTTTGGTCTTTTGTTAGTTATTTAGTTACGTTTGTTGGTTACGTACTTAGTTTATCTGTGGGTTTGGTATGCCCATGATTGTTATGGTTCCGTCTTTTCTTATTTAGTCTGTGGGCTTCGTGGGTCGTTTGCAGCCTATCTTTTTTGCTGCAGTTTTAGTTTCAGCTTTGAGTAACTACAGGTCAATCTGCAACACTGTTTGATCGTTCAATTGGTAGGTCTAAATACATTAACTATACACCTAAAAATACAGCTAGTTTACCGTTCAATTGGTAGGTCTAGATACCGACTCATATCATAATCGATTTGATAATTGTTCCTGAGTTTTGTATATAATCATGTAATAAAATCTCATAAGCTTTCATAAAGGTAATAAAATCTCATAAAGAGATTGATTTAATTGACTTTTTATTGACAATTTTATCACATTATAGACTTGGCGATTTACCATTTGATTTGAGTGATCGTTAGCCAAGCTATTTCAATGTGTGTTGAAAATATCAGCCTTGGTTGGGACATAAGCTAAGACCAGCTCTTGATATCTCGCCGCTACTGCGTAGTAACTATCATTCAACATTCTCAACATAAACGCACAACCAAACTAAACATGCAAACAGTAAACATCAAAACCGATTATGATTGAATCCACTAACACACATGGTATATTTAATCACGCTCACTAATGGCGGTCAAGTGCTCATCAATTTCCTCCAACGCAAGAACTTGAAAAGCTGGATTGTCGCGTCTCACAACTCCAACCTAACCACAAACACAAAAGCAAAACTGGCATTGGTTAGGAATCAGAAGTAAGAGTCCCTTAAATGCGCTTTTAACAATGTACCTCAATCTCACTGGCCTTGAAGTCTTCTTGTAAAACAGATTGCAAAGCAGAAATTGCAATATGCAAAACAGTGAACAAGCTTAAACAAATTAGCATGTCTTATAATGATGTTCACAAATGATTTCTGCCTAAACACAATGAACGGAATACTTCACCTGTACAGTCTCGTCATAGGATAATTCAGGATCATTCTTCATTTTCTTCTCCAAGAAATTTATCGCCTCTTGCTCTTTCAGCCCGGCACTTGTTGCCTGCATATTTGTCATAAATATTACAATAGGTTTCACAAGTACACATTGGCCAGCGTATATAAACTAGACTCTTCATTAGAAAACTAAAATCCAAGTTTAGATACCTTATGACCAAAGAAATGGCCAGCGGGATCACATTTAAAGAGTTTGGGTCCATTCTCATCATCAATGCCCAAAATCATAGCCACTGCAAAGTAAAAGATACAAATCAAAATTTGCATATTTAAAACAAGCAACTAAACCATATAGTTCCCTAGTCTGGGTACATGCTGAATTTTATCATCAAATGTTAATTAGAAGGCAAAAACGTGTGACAAAGTTTTGTGACTCGAGGAAGACAAGAAACAGACCTACTCCAAGTGGTCTCATGTAAGCGTGTTGAGTGTAGATTTGAGACTTGTCTGCAATCCTGCACATATAAATAGTATAATATAAGCATAATTTGACCTGATACCCAACCTTCCCGACCCGTTCAGTTTGCAACCTCTAAGTAAATTACATGATTCCTTATATATCCTCCTATGGGAGCATTTGAAAGTTGAAACCATAATTCATTGCAGGTGAACAAAGGATCGTGCTTGGTTAACATAACTGAACTTAAAGGAATAATAATAATACCATCTAGCCAATACTTCAACAGGCATCTCATATCCATACTTAAAACGGAACTCAGCTGCTTCATTCCTAGCTTGTTGAACCAAAGCCCTCGCATCAGCTAAGATTGTCATGAAAAGTAGTCAGAATAGACTCAAAAAAATAACACTTAAACTTAAAAACAGTTGTATACCAACAAGAAAATAGCAAAACAACACTAAAATGTCTAACTGTCATTGTATCTAACAAGTTAAAAGTGTAGAACAGACATGCCGAGATTAAGGCACCAACGAGAAACACAGCATCAACTACGATAATCTAAGACAAAAAATGGTTCCAAGTCGAGATAGTTCCATTCTAGTGTTCTTACAAGTGCAACCTACTTGAGCGTCGGTTCATCTCCTCTAATTATAACAATAAACGGCATTCATATCGAACGTACATTTTTCTGAGACGCAGTTTATCCCCATCGTAGCAAAAGTATGCAGAGAGTTTTTTTATAACAATACGTAGTACTGTCTAAAATGTGTAAGCGACTACCTGATGTGCCAGTAGCTAACAACCCAGCGAATTTGGTAACAGGAAACATATGTGTAACACTGGTTGAATCCAAAAGCTTGTCCTGCATCAACACCCTGACTATGAGCATTCACACAAAACCAGCACACATAGACTCCAAACCATCTCATACATAGTTGGATGATGAACTTACCGAGACCTTCTTCTTGTTGGAATTATATATCAAGACATTCAAATAAATAATCACAAAACATCAAAGTAATATTGCGGAAGCGTATAGGATGTATTAACGAATAATTAATTAACATAAAAAGTATGCGTACCTTTGTTGATTCTAGCCGAACAAGAATCAAATCCACAAACTAGCAACGGATGAACCCTAATTTGATTTAGTTAGGATTATATGAATTACCCTTACCGTTTTGTAATTCAATCCAAGATAATAACAATAGTGTGTTATTACTATGTTCTTGTACACGTACTAAACCGAATTAAAGTAATGCTAGTTTTTAGTAAGCGAATAACTTGGTTTTGTGGAAAAGCTTTGGATCGACCCTATAGGGTGTCGACCGGTTTTGGAAACAAAACACACACAAACAATTTAGGGTTTAGCTTGTGAATACAAGAGGTGCAAAAACAAGACCCTAGCCTTGTTTATATACTCAAACAAACTTGGTGAACAAGTTTTGGCTTGTTTCCTTTACCCACAGCCCGATCGGTTCTAAGCCTCCACAGGGGTTCGGAATCTTCAAACTTTGCAATTAAGTCCTTTTCCAAATACCTTTAACGACCGTTAGTCCATTACATTAATTACTTAACGTCCGTTAGTTATTTCGTTTAATAAATAAATAAATATAACGTTTATATTTAATTATTAACTTTAAATTCTCATACGTAAAGTGTGCAATCCCATAGTCTCGAGTTCGATCTAACTCACGTCTACTAATTTATATTCATAAAACCAACGGCTCCCACTTGGATATATCTTAATAGAGTGATCACATTCGGTTGGCGTCTAGCAACACTTCGATGCCTCTAGTACAACTCAAGCAAGGCTCTGGAAAACCTTTTAATGATTTCTCATTATTATTATCCTTTTGTTTCTAATACCACGTTAAATAAAGATATGGAATTAAGTCATTCTTTATATAACTATTACATTTCTCGTTTTTAAGTGATTGACCAAGATTACCAATCATCTAAACATATTTAGGGAGATTTGGGTGTGACCGCTGAAACATCTTGTCAACCCTACGAGGGCCAGAGTATTAAACTCCAAATAAATTTGAAGGAACAAATTCTATCTTGACTACAAGAATAACCCACAAACTTTGTAACATTTGGAAAACAACCCTTATAACTACCGAGTTCATATAGCGTTAAGTTGCTTCTGAATGCACTACATTCATGACACTTATCGGTATCTCAAGTGAGGATAACTATTCATAATTTACTTATAACAATATCCACAAAGTAAATTATGTGGTTGGGATAAGTCCTATATTCAATTCATTGAATATCATCGAAATTGGTATGCATTCTCATCAATATACTTTCAAGTATATTCTACCACATCTCTCGGTTGTCTTGGTTTAATGATACTCCCATATCATTAATTGACAACGGACATTTAGAATAACTTAGTTACTCACGGATTAAACATGCAAATATAGGACAACAATATTATAAATGAAAATAAACATAATCGAAACTTTATTTCATTAAAAATAATAAATGTTTTACAATATCCTTTATCCAAATACTAATCACGGTTATGCATGAAACTTTTAGCTAAGCAGTCCAATTCCATTGGCAAGTCCTACAAGCTTGTCTTTAGCTAAAGCCTTAGTGAGCAGGTCATTAAGTTATCATCGTGTGAACTTTCGATGATTTATTTCACCTTCACGGACTTGTTCCCGAACATAGTGATACTTAGTAGAAAATGTCCGGTGCCCTTCATGACTCCGGGTTCATTGGCAAATATGATTCTGACGAATTGTCACAATACATATCAATAGGCGATTCAATTGAAGGCATAACACCAAGCCACGAAATGAATTTCCTAATCAAACGACCTCCATTCACGACTTAGGCGACTATGTATTAAACTTCATCGCGGACATCGCAATCGTACTACGCTTCTTGCTCTTCGATCAGCTGCTCCTCCATTGATGACAAAGACATAACCCGTCGAGACTTCGTATCATCTTTATCACATTGCCGGGCGCATCACGGTAACTGTAACACCAAGCTACGTATGCGGATTTCCACCATACACTAAAACATATCTTTAGTATTTACGAGATACTTGAATATGCTTATGACAATCGATGAAGATCTCCGGATTACTGTTGATATCGGTGATCATGTTTTGAGCGAGCGCCACATCGGCCTTGTGCATCTCACGGCATACATAATAGATCCTACACGAAAGCATAAGGAACTTTACGCATGCGTGCCACCTCGGCGGTGTTGAAGCACACATATCGCTACATAAGCCATGCTTTACTTCCATCGGCAAATATCCTTTCTTGGAATTTTGCATATTGAATCTCTTGATATTTTATCAATGTAAGCGCTTTGACTTAAACCAATTAACCGCTTTGACCTATCTCGGTGATCTTGATTCCCGAATGTATAAACTTCTCTAAATCCTTCATGGAAAAACACTTCCAAGATATGCCTTAACATTTTCATACTTGGAATGTCTTTTCCATAATTAATATGTCATCGACATAAAGAATTAGGAAAATTACATCACTCCCACTAACTTTGTGATATACACATGGCTCATCAAGATTTTGAACAAATCCATACCTTTTGATTTCTTCATCAAATCTTTTATTCCATTGCATTGATGTTTGCTTCAATCCATAAATGGACCTTTGAAGTTCGCATACGGTTTGGAAATTGTGGATTCACAAACCCCTCGGGTTGCTTCATATAGATGTCTTCATCTAGCGACCATTTAAGAAGCGGTTTGACATCCATTTGCCATATCTCATAGTCATAGTATCTTGCTATAGCTATGAGAATTCTAATAGCTCTAATGTCCGCTACGGAGAAAAGGTCTCCTCGTAATCAATGCCATAAGTTTGAGTAAAACCTTGCGCAACTAGGCGAGCTTTATAGGCGTGTACATTGCCATCCATGTCGGTCTTAATCTTATAGAAACCACTTACTTCCAACCATTGAGCGTTTGGGGTAAGTCAACCTCTACCAGACTTCATTTTCTCTCATGGATTGCATTTCCCCATTCATTGCAATCGCCATTTCGCCTTGTCGGGACTTGCCATGGCGACTTTATAACTAGTAGGCTCTCCAGATCTCTAACATAGTTTCCTCAACTTCTACGTTAAGACATAGGCGTTCGGTGCGTATATTCCTTACGGATCTCTGACGAGAATCACTTCAACTTACGGTGGAGGACCCGGACTCTCGAGTTCTCACAGAATGCGTTAGTGTTTTCGAAGGTAATGCATCTTCTTGATCATCTTCGGATCATAAACTCTCCCATGAATTCTTGAGATATGAGATCTCTTTCAAGAAAATCTCCATACCTAGCAACAATTACTTTATTTTCGGTTGGACGGTAAAGTAGTAACCCATAGTTTCCTTAGGGTATCCTATGAAGATACACTTCTGATCTTTGTTGGAGTTTGTCTGTTGAGTCGCGTTTAACATCGCCTCGCAACCCCGGACCTTTAAATAAGGCGGGTTAGGAGCTTTACCATGCCATATTTCATATGGTGTCTTATCAACCTTCTTTGTGGGAACCATATTTAGAATCTGAGCAATGATTCTAAAGCATAATCCCAAAAGGATAAAGGTAGAGTGGTAAGATTAAACATAGATCGTATCATGTCCAACAATGTACGATTTCTTCTCTCGAATACACCATTTTGTTGTGGAGTATATGGAGAAGTGAGATTCTGGACAATTCCATTCTCATTAAGTAATCTTTAAACTCTAGGCTCGAGATACTCGCCTCCTCTGTCGGATCGAAGAGCTTTAATCTTCTTTCCCAATTGCGGTTCTACTTGACTTTAAAACCTTAAATGTTTCAAACACCTCATGTTTATGCTAAGTAAATAAACATAACCATAACGGTTTGAAATCATCGATAAAGGTTAAGTAGCTAGCACCTCTCTTTGACACATGTCTAAGTGGTCCACACATCGGTATGAATAAGACCAAGTAGATCGAAGCCCTCTCCATATTGCTATGAAAGGTTTCTTAGTCATCTTCCGAGATATGCATGACTCACATTTATCAAATGATTCATCATTGATATTTTGCAAAGCCCTTCTTGTTGTAGCTTATGCATGCGAGCCTTGCCTATGAGCAAGTCTACAATGCCAAAGATAAGAAGAATTCACGTCGGCTTTATCTTCTTGATAATGCTAAACATCAATTATTATTATTGTTAGATTCATTTCAATCATATCAATTTCAAACACACCATTCACGATGGTTTGCTTTAAAATAAAATACACCATTTAAAGAAACATCAATTCCATTACTTGAAATAGTATGAGTAAAACCATCATCCAACAAACTTGAAAAACAACACCTCTAATTATAGAAGGTGCATAATGACAATTGTTTAATAACAGTACTAAGCCGAAGGCAATACTAAACTAAACGTTCCTATGGCTTCAACAACTGCATATAGCCATTTCCCGTCGAGATATTGCTCCCCATAGGCAAGCTTCCTCTTCACTCTAAACCCCTGCGGTGTATTACAAATGTGAATACCACCCGTATCATATACCGAGAATTATTATGATTTAGAGTAAATAATTCAATGACAAATAAATTACACAAGTACAAGGCGCATGGAACCCTTCATACTTCATCTTATTGCCCATGATTCATCAAGATAGAGAGCATAGTTTCTCTTCCAATGCCCAACTCTTCTGATGATGGCATGCTTGATCCTTTTAGGATTATCCTTCATAGGAGTAGGGTTCTTCTTGGGTTGAGGTTGATAGGCCATCACTGTTTGCCTTTGTCAACCTTTCCCTTACCCTTCCCTTCTTGTTGTTCGCGCTGCGGTTTTGGCTTATTAATTCTTCCACCACGAATAGCAAGTACACAGGCGGTAGGAACCTTTTGAGGCAACCCTTTCTCATAATCAATGAGTAATGCGTGTGGGTCGATGTTGTCTTCCCAGCGCATACATATTGAAATTCGACAAAACCATTAAAATCCTTGTTAAGGGATCGATTAATCGATTCATGACCATGTCATCCTCATAAGTTTTGCCAAGTGCTTTTAGTGGTCCATGTAACCTTTCATTTCCAGACATGAGCACTTACGGGTTTCCTCTCTCCGCCTCTGTACCGTAGCGTTGGTCAAGTCATAAATCTCGGGCGGTGGTTTCTCAAACATAGTTCGAAGTTCATTGAGCATATTATATGGGAAATAATGTTCGAACGCTTTTGAAGCGATTCCATTGTTCCCAACATAAGACAAGCCACATCATTATGGCGCTTATACTCAGGTTTCCACTCGTCCTTTTGAGCTTGGTAGCTTCAGGACCCGGTTGGTTCGGCGAGGGCAAGGTTCATAAAGATATTTCATACGATCGGCAACTCTGAGACAATTCTCAAAGGCGGTGCCAATCATTGAAATTCTTAGAGCCGATCGACTTTTCGATCAAAAACTTTTGAGCGCAGAATTTAAGCGATGTTAGTGTTATCGGTGTTTTGAGCCATTTCTACGAGAAAAAAGTTCAAGTATTAGTATTTTCAATAATACACTTTTCAAGAAAATAAATATACCAACGGTAATATAAACATATAACCATATAATTTTCTCGAAAACTAGGATCCAAATTATCATAGGTTCATCACATCGTTGATCGCTAGCAACAAACGCATATAATAAGGTAATCTGTCGAACATTAATTGTGAAACAATTTCCAACTCCTAGATTATTATGGGATTTATATTTTTCACGCTATTGCAAATATAAATATGTTTTATCCCATCTTATGCCATTGAGTCCAAGATCTCACTTCTACTCAACTTAAGTGTCTAACTTAAGAGCGCAAATATGTCCATGCAAGATCTCACTTTACATAGAGATTTACCTCTCCATCACAATCTAGCCAAGTACTCTCATGACATAAATTGCAACTTCAAGTGTTCCTTTTAATTAGATGGCATATTCTTAATTTTAAAAGGGTACTAGTTTTGATTTTATGTGGTCAAATCAAATATGTACAAAGATGTCATGCATTCATCTTGTAACATAAATTTAATAAAAAACTTTTTATTACCAATTCATAAAGATCAAATTATCAAAGTTTTGATTGAGGTATTGGGTTCACCAATCAAGGAATTTAGTATTAATTATCATCCATTATACCGTACTTTTGCATAAGTGTAAACACTTAGTGTTTGGGATAATTACCACAAGTGGCGCATGGAATTAAAACTAATTCGCCCTTAAGATGAGCTTGCACATTTATATGACTTACTAAGTAGCTCCACTCGAACTTACAGGCGAGAGGACTGTGCAGCGCTAAAGCACAACCTAAGACATCCATTCGATGTGACTATGCGCCTTCTTTAAACCCCTTTTATTAGTTCATTCGAATGGGTGAGCTGTTCGGTCATTGTACCAAAGTCACCAATCAATTAAACTATATTGACAACAACTCTTCCAAAACAATTAAATTTCGCCATTGTTTAGTCCGTATTATTTTCTATTCAAAATTACCCTTTGCTTAAAAGCGTCTAACATAATAAACAAACAAGTAACAAATAAAAATAAACTACTAAAAACAATGCGCATAATAAACAATTTATACGTGTAAACAAGTAGCCACATGCAACTTATTCGATAAAATCCTATTAATAATCAATATCTAGGTTAAATTAATGTATATATTAATTTAGGGTTTTCACTCCAGTAATAGAAAGTGAGCCACATACATCGATGAATCGATTGCGTAAACTATTCATTAATTATACCAAATTGCACATAATTGATTCATTAATATATATTAATTGGAGTCTTCCCCAATTCAAGATTTATCATAAATAAATATGTCTCAACAATTTAAACAATATATCAAAGCAACTTATCCATGACTAACATGCATGTATAGTCATGGACATCCTAACAATTTATACAAGTAAGCCACAAGATCGCATATAAAATTCCATGACACATAACAAATTATTCATGAATTAATCACGTAATCAATATTAATTCTAGGTTTTAATAAGGTTAGCAAACAATTTTCAAAACCCTAAAAATTTATGTGTATGTCGATTTTAAAAAAATAAGGTGCCCAATTTAAAAAAATTAGACCAAACATAAATAAGCATAAACCTAGATTAACATAGCAAACAACATACAAGTATTTGTTTTATTACGCGTTTATGTAATTAATTACTCATTAAAAACCAATGGCTCGTGATGCCACTGTTGGAATTATATATCAAGACATTCAAATAAATAATCACAAAACATCAAAGTAATATTGCGGAAGCGTATAGGATGTATTAACGAATAATTAATTAACATAAAAAGTATGCGTACCTTTGTTGATTCTAGCCGAACAAGAATCATATCCACAAACTAGCAACGGATGAACCCTAATTTGATTTAGTTAGGATTATATGAATTACCCCTTACCGTTTTGTAATTCAATCCATGATAGAAACAAAGACCTTGATAGATCTTAAGCACTCGGAGATCGTTAGCGTTGCTTATGTAATCACAAGCAAACTAATAGAAGATCTCTACAACTTGGTATTGTAGCGGAAAATAAATACAAGTTATAACAACTAAGAACACATTTGATCCTCTATGGATCTTTGATTATAGAAACTCTATGTTTCGGATAGAATACAAGACTTGAGAAACTTGAGAAAAGCTTATCTATTACAAACTAATATGGTTTCTTATATAGGCGAGAAACTACAAGAAGCGTTGACAATTTACGCTTCTACTACTAAACTAGACTAAGCATGCAACTAGACAAGCATGCAACTAATCATATTGTTTTGTTAATCATCGTGTTTTATTACGAGTAAGCTCTACATGAAGCGGCGCCCAACCTATATTAAATCTGACCGACTTTTACTCTATAATGAGCTTATCTCTCTACGTGGTTCCACTTTCGTGACAACATAATATCGCTTTATCATTTCTTTGAAGTATAACTTTGGCGTAATCCTTTCTTCTTGTAGAATCGTTTCTTCTTGATGAATCGAGAATCACTTCAGCGAGAATCGATGGATTACCTTAATTCCAACAATCCTCCCTAGCGGAATTTGACTAGGTTAAGTTCCGGTTTCCTTGATAGATCGATAATCTTTGTTGAGGATTGTACCCTTTTCTTGAGGATTGTATCAAAATGTTGTTGAGCAATGAGTGGCGAGTCTTTGAGGATCGGGGCCAAGAGTCGGGAAGAAGAACATCAGTATGATGACCGAATTGTGAAGCACCGGATCTTTGCGACAACATATGACATCTTGTACATCAAAACATATAAGTTCAATACTATTCTCATCACTTCCGGTGTGTTAACTCTGTGAGAGGTGAATCATTGAAATTAATGGATTTGAAGTCTCTTTACCAATAGCCATTACTCTTTGGAGTAGCCACATGTTTGAGTTTGAAAACTATGGTACATTGATAACCATCGATTTATTGGCAAACCAAAGAACCATATAAGCGGTTTGACTTGTCTTTACCACAGCCGTTTGCTCGGGACTAGTCAATTCTTAGAAGTGGTGAATTGAAGACCAAATATGGATTCGGTGCCTTTACCACATGCCATATATATGTGGGCTAGCCAATTCTTGGATTCCAAAAGGAATAGACCATGGTGAATTGAGAACCATACAACTCTCAACAATGAAGCATGGGTGGTTGCATACCTATGATTTTGAGCAAATCATTACATTATCAACAGATTTGATGTGTCTTTACCAAAGTCAGTACCCTTTGGACTAGCCAACTCTTTGACATACACGTGGTACATCCGGTGAGTTAAGGACCATCGAGAATAGGACAACAAACAAACTTGCATAAAAGTTAGTTTTTTTTTTTTTTTTTTTTTTTTACTAAAAAAAGGTTTATATCTTGAAAGAACTTAATAATCGGATGAGCAGAAAATTAAAGACCTAATTTTTATTAAATAAACGCTATCACTATTTTTAAAATTATGTTTTTGTAAGTTTTCTTTTTATGAAAGACTTTAAAAAAAATAACTAGACAAAAATAGACAAATAACATAAATAATGCAAACAAAAATAAACAAAAGATTGTGCAGAGAGTACCAAGTGTCCTGATATGAATGAGGAAGAGGTCATTGCAGTTGTTGGAGTTGAGTTTTGATCAATCCCACCAGTGTTAAAGCAGACTGTCTCTCATTTCCCACAGGATCTGGAGGAATTTCCAGTTTCTGACTCAGCATCTTTTCCAGAAGTCGTTTAGGCAGAGGATACTTCCTTTCAGACAACATGCACACAGTAATTCCACCCTTCGTTTCAAGTACATGTATACGAGGGAGAGGATAGAATCTCCAGGATGTAAGCTTCCACCGATGTGAGTTGTCCCAAATTGAAGATGCTTTGCTCCTGGGAATGTGGGAGTTTAGCAGGACTTGAAGATCTCCTAGTAGGAACATCCCAGAACCTTGTGGTTCCTTGTCGCAGTAATGAGTGGAAACTTGATTGAACAGAGAAATTAAGTCGGCCCTGTCAATCAAGTGCAGAATTTCCTTTAGAAAGGTAAATTCCATTAAAATGGAGTCCCCTCGATGAAGAACATTCAGCTCATCCTTCTTTAAGTTCCACCCTATCAACCCTTCTGAGTATCCATCAGGAAAATCAGCAGCGGACCCTTCTACAATAAAAGTTGAGTCATCAGCCTCAAGATCCAAAGGAGATATTTTGGCCATTCTCTTCTGCCTCCTCCCAGGCTGATAAATTTCTTGAGGGAGAGCATTTTCATCTTGTGCATTTGTAGTGGGGTTTGAAATGGTAGATGGAGATTTTGTTGGAGCCCGCAGTGCTTTCATCCTGTGGAATATCCTTATAGCCTTTTCTGTTTTGGTTTCTGCGAGATCGGCTTCCTTAAATTTAGAATCTTCAGTGCCATCGGATATTCTTGAGGAGAGGAGCTGATGCTTGATTGCTTCGGGAGGAATGGAAGATGGTTCGTGATTGACCTTGGCGATAGATGAGGCAACTTGAAGTTGCTTCGGCATGAATGATGGAGAGGATTCCTTGGTTGGAGCATCATCGACTGAGTCTTTTGGCTTCTCGGCGACTTCATTCTACGAAATCCTCTTTAGGTTGAGAGACTTTGCTAAAGATAATGATCTTTCCTCCATGATTTGGTTATATTTTCGATACAGGACATGATCGGAAAGGCCTTGACTTGTTTCATTGTTAGGCGAGTTGGACGGTGAGTATTGGTTTTCACCACCCTTCTCATTTCATCTTTAGTGGGAGGTTTGTTTTGGCCTTCGAGCTTGGATGGCCCTCTTTTGTGCAATTGCTTCTTGCCTCCTTTGTCTTCCCTGATCCCTCATTCGCTCAACATAATTGTCACTGAGAAAGTCTCCACCTAGTATGCTTTGTGCCAGAGATGGTCTTGAGATGACTTGCTGAGTTAGAACATCCCAGTGTTCAGCATGCATCTGAACCCTCAGTTCATCTAGTTCTTTTCTTCTCTCAGGAGTTAGAGATGAAAAATTCTTTGTTTCAAGTTGTTTAGCCAATGGTACACTTTCCTTTGACTTCTCAAATTCTGCCAGTCTACTTGCTTGACCTAGTCTTTCCTCCTCAGTCACCAGGTTAGGACCAAGCTCATCTTCAGTGATGACATTTTTCCCTTTGTCATCAGGCTTCTTGGCATGCTCTTCTTTAGTTAAATCAATGACAGGAACCTCTGTAGTAGTACCTAAGTCAACATGTTGATGCTGATCATCAACTGGAGTGGTCACGATGGCAGTCGAACGGATCTGAGGGGAGAGGTCATTGGTTCATGAACTGATGCAGATTGATTTGGATCTGAAGATACATCCTTCATAACCACATCAGCAGATGCATCCTTATCAACCTCAGATTCCTTTGAAGCTTCAGAAGGAACCTTAGGTAAATAAGATCTCCTCCTTCTTTTGTAAAGGACAGGATCCTTCTCCTTTGAGGAGGTGGCGGCAACTGATGAAGGGTCATTGAGAGAAACTTCAGCCAACATTTCCAGAGATCCAAAGGGAGGAACTTCTTGTTCTTCATCAGAGGATACCACAAGTTTCCTTTTGGAAGACCCTTTTAGTTTGTGTTCCAAGACCTTAACCTGATTCTGCAGTTCTTCAATTTTACCCCCAAAAGACAATTTTGTCTCTGCAAGTTCCTTTTTCAGATCATTAACCTCTGCAGCATACCTGTTGACAAGAGCATACACAAATGAGAGTGTAATGGGGTCCTCAGCTCCACCAGCAGATTGCTCTGTGGTAAAGGGAGCCTCATTGGACCTTTCAGTAGAAACATGGTCATGCTCGATGTGAGGAAGATCTTCATCGAGAGGATCCCTCACAGGACTTGGTGTGGGTGGTCTATGCAAATCTGACTCATCGTGAGTAGCAAGTGTGGGTGGAGGACTGGGACAGAGTGGTTGGTCAGGAGCAACATGAGTTGCTTCAACAGTAGAAGATGGGCCCTCACCAAGGTTAACTGATGGATTACCATCAGTAGCAACAGGTGAGGAAAGAGGATCATGAGCCACATTCTCCTCATCAGCAGCCTCATTACCTTGGGGCAACATGGCTGCTAGCAAGGGATGATGTTCCCCCTAAAAGTTGGTTCTCATTGTGGCAAATAAATTAGCAGTTAAAGAGCCTATGGGATAGAAAGATTGGGTTTGGGTAGAGGTGTCTAATATAATTTGTAAAAATCTTGGGTACATTAAAAATTTTCCCTTTGTCTTTTGAATATTTTCAACCATGTTTTCGAAAATATACTTTAGAAAAATTGAAAGTTACCCGCAGAAAGACACACAATACCATATCCCGGTCGATGAAGCTCGGTCCCATCCTCGGTCTTGTTGCTCATGCATTGGGCGGTGTGTGAACCGGGAACCTCCATTTTGGGCGAGTTCCTTCTTTAGCCACATATCTGTTCTTGTTCCTCGATACCAATAGCCCTTAGCCCATTCGACATCTTCACGATTAGAGTAAAATACTCCATCAACATCTTCCAAGTGAAGCTTCCTCTAATCAAGTCCTCATCACGATGTACTGCTGTTTCATCAATCTGACCCTAATCTCGGTCTCGCTCTCTTCTCGAAGTTGCCCAAAATTAGTGTCAGAGATTCATATATCTCATTTGGAGAATGAGTTAGAGCATAACGAATCTTGGACCTTTTTATGAATTCCACCATTTGTTCGTACAATTCATATCCTTTGCCATTTCCCAGAAATGCAACTTTGTTGTGATCATATTTAAATTCAAGAGCCATGAGGGATATGAGTGTTTAGGATTATGATTTTGAAATGGTGAGTGTTTGTGAAAGTGGAATGAGAGGGAATTTGTTTGTTCTGAAGCGAGTGAAGGTGGGTGGAGTGTTTTTGCCCAAATTTTAGTCAAAGAAAAATGGACCGTTTGGTTGACCATTGCTGACGCGTATTGTATCTTTGACCTAACCCAAACTAACACTTCGGCAGAAACATATGATCAATCTGCTTTGAAGTTATGGCATCGGCGAGAATGCATCAAAGATAAGAATATCTTGGTGGTTTCTAGAATTCTTGTGCACCCACTTGCATTAAACTCATTGAACCTCGGCCCGTCTATAAAATGATCCCAATGTAACTCATCTTTTCACCAAGATCCCAAATATTTACCATAAACCCTAGAAGAAAAATAACCCCAAATAACAAAATTGCACCATGACCACTAAGCCTGAGATCATAGATCTTACTTCCTCATCTTCATTATCCTCTTCATCATCATCAAGTGGTGAATCAAACCCATGGTTCCATTACTTTCCTCAACCCTATCCAAGACCAAATAAATCGCCCTTTCTCCCTTCTTCAGAAGATGACAGTGTAGTGACTCCAAGTGAATCTGCTGATGATTCTGATGACTCCTATAAGGAGGGAACGTCTTACTCCCAACCTCCAGCACCTTGGTCTCCACAGAGACCACGTGCCAGGAATCCGCCACTCCCCAAAGATAGAGGTGGTTCTTGGTCTCATGCGCCATCTTTTGGTGCATGAACACACATCGTATAGTAGAAGGGCTTGAGGAGGGTGGATCGATTGCATTTTGGTTGAAATGAATAGATGAAGCACAAAGGACACGATAGTTCTCTTCGTCATCCTGCGTGGTCATCGTCATCATCAATCGTTTGCATCAATCCATCCTCCATTTTGGTCCTTAGCATCTTCGTCGTCTTTGGTCATGCATATCCAACCGGCCCGTTAAAGCGAATGGGTGGTTACGAAGACCTACAAAAGCAAAGCCGACATCAAAGGCATATCCGACATTCCATTAGATTTGAATGAAAGATATACACTAGATTAGGCTTAGCTTAAGTGTCTGACTAAATATCTTGAGGATGCAAAATAAAGTAGGTTGACTTTATGTGTCGTAGTATGAACATTTCTTGAATGAATGAATGAACAATTTGACTTCAATTTCTTTTCTTTCGAATTATCTTGATGAGAATCAAATTGTATGCTTGATATTTGTTATCGAAAGAAACAAGCAACACTTTCTCGACTATCGACCATGTACTAATGAGCCACTCTTGATGAATTTGGGATGTATAAGCCGCAATCCGGATAAGGAATAGACAAAATGCGATGCATAACAAGCGCAAAACAAACAAACTAAACATACACAACAACAAAAACAAACAAACTAGAGAAATATTAGAAGTTAGTGTTAGAAAACAAACTAAGATATAAAACCAAACAAAAATCTGCAGAAAACAAACAAAAATCTGCGAGTTTGCACAATCCTCCCCGAGGCATATGCCTCCCGAGGCCTATGCTTCCCTTAAACTATGCGATCAAGGGTTTAGCATTCCAATATTGACCACGAGTATTGAAACCTTGGTCCATCAAACGCTTTTGTTAATAAGTCCGCCACATTATCATCGGTATGGATTTTTGCCACTTTTATCAAATGTTTTCATAAGCATCTCTTATAAAGTGGTGCCGATTTCAATGTGTTTCGTTCTTTGTGAAAAAGCTGGATTTTTGACTATGCAAATGGTACTTTGATTATCTATATGAATTGTAGTGTTCATAAAGTTGTACCCGTAGTCCAACAATTGATTACGAATCCAAAGGACACATCCTGACAATTTGCAAAGACAACGTACTACCTTGATGAGTGGAGGTAGCCACAATTGTTTGTTTCTTGCATTGCCAAGAAATCAACCTCTTGCCTAGGAACCGGCCCCAGGTTGTGGATCTTACGTCCAAATTTGCACCAAAGATAATCACTCGTCACTATATGCTTCCAACTTGAAAGGAGATTCTTTTGGGTACCAAAGGCCTAAAGAGGTTGGCCTTTGAGGTACTTAAAGATCTTCTTGACAAGATTGAGATGGGAAGCAAGAGGGTGACTTGATGTCGAGAACAAACACTCACAACAAATGTAATATCGGGTCTTGAAGGCATCAGATACATCAATGAACCAATCATGGACTGTATAGATGAACATTTACAGTGAGATCGGTTCATTATTTGCTTTAGTCTTTGGAGCTTCATAAGGTGTTGTGGCGGTCCTAACACCTTCCATACCAAACTTCTTCGAATGTCCTCACATATTTATCTTGGTGATAAAATGCCATCCTGTTCTGCGAACACAGAGACCCAAAAGAAAGTAAGCTCTCCCATAGCACTCATTTGAAATTCACCTTCATCGGTTCCTCAAATTCCACGCACTAAGCTTCATTTGTGGAACCAAAGATAATGTCGTCCACATAAACTTGCACCGAATGATGTCGGGTAATTCTTCTTGAGGAACGAGTTTTATCAATAGCACCTCTCCTATAGCCATGCTTGACAGGAATGATGAAAGCCGAGCATACCAAGCTCTTGGAGCACGATGTAAGCCATAGAGAGCTTTAACAACTTTGTAAACATGGTTTGGGTGATCCGGGTCTTCAAAGCCCTTGGGTTGAGAGACATAAACTTCTTCTTCAATCTCACCATAGAGAAAAGCACCTTTGACATCCATTTGATACACCATGAAGCCCATATAGAAGCATAAGCCAAAAAATGCGAATTGCTTCAACTCGCAACAGGGCAAACACTTCATCATAATCAATTCCTTCCTCCTGTCGAAGCCTTGTGCTACTAACCTTGCTTTGTTTTTATCACAACACCCGAGCATCTCTCTTATTCTTCGAACCCACTGTCCCAATGGCATATTTGCCATCGGGTAGTGGTACCAAAATCCAAACTTCTTTGGTTGTGAAATTGTTGCATCTCTTCTTGCATTGCTTCTAGCCAACTTGAATCATTAAGAGCTTGAGATACCTTTGGTGGGTTCCACTTGAGAGAAAACAAGCAAGCAGACAATGTTTGAAGTCTCGTGTGATTGTCTCTTTGTTGGTTGGAGACATAAGAGAAAAGCAATCATCCAAATTGAGGACTTGTGATAGCCCTTCGAGTTCTAACAGTGCGAAAGATCACCTATGATGTTGGACCGAGGATGGCGGTGTTGATCCTATAAGTAGCGATGGGGTTGACTTCATGGATGAATCAAGATTAGTGATGGTTGGTTCAAATTCAACATCATAAGAGGGTGAGGTGAAGATGCCGACTTTGGGTTGATGATTTCCAAGATCGAAGGTTTTGGAAGCGGGTATATGGTTCACCAAAGTCCGAAGATCTTGGAGAAGGAACAAAGATAGCCTTGATTTGGGGAAGTGAGGTGTGTGAATTAACTTCACAGAAACATGGTTTCCACCGACTCCTTCATTAGCAACCTCTCCATTCGGTTTCTGCTTCAAGCTTAGGCGCAAATTCTTGAGTTTGAAGCCTAGCAAGGTCCTCGACATAATGAGAGTCATCTTCATCACTCGAATCGGCTGACATCCGTGGAGGTGGTACTGCAATATTGTTAGGGGAGAAAGAAGGCACAAGTATGGGTTGCTCATCATCTTGAAACTCATTTCGAGTCATCATCTAAGGGACTGCATTGTTAGTTGGAGACTCTTGAGGACCCGCATTTTGGTTAGCCAAATGTCCGTGGTAACCCAGATAATCAGTTAAGTAGTCAAGATCAAAGGACCATGAATGACCTTGACCTTGAACATTTGGCTTATCTTCCAAGAATCTCAGGTTCAATGTCTCCTCTATCTTCTTGGCTTGCAAGTTGTACACCCTGTATGCCTTACTATGAGCCGAATAACCCACAATATAACCATCATCAGCCTTTTCATCAAACTTTCCCAATGGATCACTGGTGTTCAGAATGGTCACTTGACAACCAAAAGGTTTTAGGTAGTTAATGACAGGAACCTTCCCAAAGAGAAGTTCATATGGGGTTTTAAGTTGTGGTGCAGTAATGGACACCTGTTGAGCACATAGCGAGCGGTGCCAGCACTTCATCCGAACATAGTGGGCGGTTTAGAGTCTGCAAGCATGGATCTAGCGACCTCTATTAAGGTCTATTCTTTCTTTCACCACCCCATTTTGTTGTGGGGTTCTTGGATTACTATAGTCCACTTTTTATGCCTTTTGACCCACGAGTTCTATAAGAATAGCATTTTGAACTCGTCCTATTATCACACGAATACCCTTAACCTTTTGTTCAACTGATTTTCAACAAGAGTGATGAATTCAATCGACCTTGAGATGTTTCATCTTTGGTTACGAGAAAGAAAACCCAACAAAATCGCTATAGCCATCGGTGATTACCAAATGAAGAACTTATGATCAATGCTTCGACTTGAGTTGGACCAAGCAGATCCATGTGAAACAAGCGAAGAGGTTCGATAATGATGCTCATAGCATTGATAGCTTTATAAAAGCTACGTGTTGTTTTCCTTTGTTGCAAGCGACACAATTGTGATCATTTGTGAAAACTTTGGTGGAAGTCCTTCAACTGACCCATTTTAGAGTTTGTTAATGGTCTTGAAATTCACATGCGCCATTCTTCTATGCCATTTAGTGGACTCATCAAGAGATGCTTTAGCCACTAAGCAAGTGAGATCACCACTGGTTGAACTTCATTCGGGTTGAATGTGTATAAGTTGTGAGTTCGAGGAACCTTGAAAGAAATTGAAGTTTCTTACGGGAGTTTGAAGTCTTTAGACAACACAAGACATTCATTCTCGTGAAGAGAACTTTGTTCTTAGTGTCACAGATTTGTGAAACAGAGAACAAGTTGAAATGTTGAAGTTCCTTAACAAAGTACACATTTTCAAAATCCGGATGAGGTGTCTTTATGGTGCCGCTTCCCCGTGATACTACCATCACTTCCTCCAAAAGTTACATTGCCTCCTCCTTCTATAGGGACAAAATTGTGCATCATATCCACCTGTTCCCGGACATGCTTCCGAACAACCACTATCAACAATACCAATATTCTTATGCTTAAGGGATGATCCTACAAACAACAACAAAATATATACAAGCGAGTTAGTATCGGTGGAGGTTCAAGTCATTCTTGACTTGAACCCGCCTTGTGGATCACGTGTTTAGGGCATGAAGTTTTAGAGGATCCACCATTGTTCTTGGTCCTCCATTGATAATTTGGTCCCTTGTTGGTCCAAGAACAACTCTTGAGGGCTTCACGGTGTTCCATATCCCATCCCAATACATGGAGTCAACATATGTAGGCCAATAGCCATGTTTAAAGTATGGGCTCGTTGGTTGGTCATAAGGTCTAGTGTTGAACTTCTCCAATGCGAGTCGGTTTGGTGCTTGTGGGACATAAGGTGGAATATTAGCAACATTGGTCGATTAGGTTTGTGTTTCGAGAGGTAGCACATGCACCCAATCTTTGTTCATAAAAATCACAATCCTTAATCAAATGAAATTTATGCCACATACAAAACATGTCTTCTTCTTAGAAGTTTTATTCAAATAGGAAGATGTTGGATTACATGCGTAGTACTTAAATCGGATACATTTAAGGACTTGATTTTAACAGATCGATTATTCAAACATTTAAAAGATAAGTCTTCGAGAGAAACTGTCTTGGAAGATGATTCTCAGACTTCCTGAGGGCTCACAAGTAGGTCGGGGTGCGAGCTTGGGTGTGGTTTCGGGCTTGGGAAGGTCCGACTTCTCATTTGAATCACGACTTTCATAGGAAGTAGACCTTGATCCGATGAATTGTCCTTTGTCGAGCAAGAGACAAAGTCATTAGATGAGGTATCGAGTGCAGCAAGTCTTTGACTTTTGCCATATAAGTGATGTGATCCATCAAAGTCAACGATGATGGATAGGTGCATGGGCATGAACTCACCTCTAATGGGACCGAGGACGACATGCATTTTACCTTCTTTAACATAATTAGCTAACCTGCCGATGTAGGTTTACGCCCATCATACTTAGCTTCGGACCTACATATTTTTGAAAACCTAAACCTATAGGACATGTCCGAGATTGACTAGTATAGATGATTCTATTTAAGCTTTTACCGGACATTTGCCATTCATTATTCCTATCAATTTCCTCGCCTAGTTTTGCCTTAAGTTCTAGGTTCTCGATACGACTTCATCCTTTGCTTTCTCGACGCTTTTAAGTAATTATTTGCAACTTCTAGATCAAACTGTAACAATTTTATCTTTTCTTCATAAGCTATTTGATTCTTACGAAACCATACTTTTGTCTTTCTACGCTTTTCAATGCAAGTTTATGAGCTTCATTATCAATATAACATGCATCAAACTTAGGTTTCATAGCATCAAATTCTTCCTTAAGTTCATTGTATCTAAGACTACGACCAAATATACAATTGTGTACCGAGATAGTCCCATTAAGGCAAACCGATCATGCCTTTCATCCGGTGCACCTTGCAAGCGATCAAGCTTGTCGTTATCATGAGCTTCCTCATTAACGAGGTTCATGTGCGATCAGTTGACTGTTCATCCATAGTGAGGAGAGTCAAGTTCCGACTTCCTGCTTTGTTTCACGATAGGAAAGATATTTGGCTCCATCTCCATTCTTTACGTCCTTGCATTCTCTGAGAAATGCCCCATCGATGGCAAGTGTAGCACCGACTTTCCCCTATCAAAGCGGTGGTTCCTTTCCCTTGAAAACAAACTTCCTTCCAGCCTTCTCTTCAAACCTTTTGATGTCCACCGGCAAGAAAGCCACTTGCATTTTCGACTTCATTTCCTCCATTTCCTGAGAGCCATCCATATATCCTTTGCATCGTCCATATGATGAAAATCACACAGATGATCTTCTGGAATGGCTTGAAGCAGAATGGTCTTTACCTTATGCTCTCTTTGCATAGCTAGTACCTCTTCAGCAGTTTTTGGTGGAGCCATGATAAACTTCCCATCCCTGTCAGGAATCATCTTCTTTAAACTGTTTCCTTTCTTTACCACCTCCCACAGATTCCAATCAATATTGGAAATCCAGTTTTCCATCTTCATAGTCCAAAGATCACATTCTTCCCTTTTCAAATAAGGAAATTTACCATTACTGTTTGAGAGACTGAGTTGTTGCATGGAAGTGGTGTTGGTGTTGTTTGTGTTGGTGGTTTCGGTTTCATTATCGGATCCAGGCATGGTGAATGAATGTTTGAATGTATGGGGGTGAGAATGGTTCTTAGTATCGTAGAGACTTCCCGAGGCTCTGATACCACTTGATAGAAACAAAGACCTTGATAGATCTTAAGCACTCGGAGATCGTTAGCGTTGCTTATGTAATCACAAGCAAACTAATAGAAGATCTCTACAACTTGGTATTGTAGCGGAAAATAAATACAAGTTATAACAACTAAGAACACATTTGATCCTCTATGGATCTTTGATTATAGAAACTCTATGTTTCGGATAGAATACAAGACTTGAGAAACTTGAGAAAAGCTTATCTATTACAAACTAATATGGTTTCTTATATAGGCAAGAAACTCTAAAGAAGCGTTGACAATTTACGCTTCTACTACTAAACTAGACTAAGCATGCAACTAGACAAGCATGCAACTAATCATATTGTTTTGTTAATCATCGTGTTTTATTCTTGAGTAAGCTCTACATGAAACGGCGCCAACCTATATTAAATACTGGTGACGACTTTTACTCTATAATGAGCTTATCTCTCTACGTGGTTCCCACTTTCGTGACAACATAATATCTCTTTATCATTTCTGTTGAAGTATAACCCGGTAGAATCCTTTCTTCTTCTACAGAATCGTTTCTTCTTCAAAGAATCGAGAATCACTTGATGAAATCGGTAGATTACCTTAATTCCCAACAATCCAAGATAATAACAATAGTGTGTTATTACTATGTTCTTGTACACACGTACTAAACCGACTTAAAGTAATGCTAGTTTTTAGTAAACGAATAACTTGGTTTTGTGGAAAAGCTTTGGATCGACCCTATAGGGTGTCGACCCGGTTTGGAGAGCAAAAACACACACAAACAATTTAGGGTTTAGCTTGTGAATACAAGAGGTGCAAAAACAAGACCCTAGCCTTGTTTTATATACTCAAGCAAACTTGGTGAACAAGTTTTGGCTTGTTTCCTTTACCCCTAGCCGATCGGTTCTAAGCCTCCACAAGGGGTTCGGAATCTTCCAAACTTTGCAATTAAGTCCTTTTCCAATACCTTTAACGATCATTAGTCCATTACATTAATTACTTAACGTCAGTTAGTTATTTCGTTTAATAAATAAATAAATATAACGTTTATATTTAATTATTAACTTTAAATTCTCATACGTAAAGTGTGCAATCCCATAGTCTCGAGTTCGATCCTAACTCACGTCTACTAATTTATATCCATAAA
The DNA here is from genome assembly GCA_022545495.1 of Chrysanthemum lavandulifolium. Taxonomy (NCBI): domain Eukaryota; kingdom Viridiplantae; phylum Streptophyta; class Magnoliopsida; order Asterales; family Asteraceae; genus Chrysanthemum; species Chrysanthemum lavandulifolium. Next base: position 282,607,035 of record CM040244.1, read on the forward strand.
ACCAACACTTCTGTGTGACAACACAAACGGCGTCTTTACCTCGGACACCAATAGATGTAACCCGGCCGCTTTCGCTTTTAAAACCATATTATGTTTACATTCACAAAATTTTAACACAAATCGACCAACATATTTATATACAAAAACAACGAGCTAGAATCACTATAACCATGTCATGCATAGTCAAAACATTGATCCTTAGATATAAACAGATGGTGTTTGGATACTAGTTTAAGGGGTGTTAATGTAAGCTTGTTTGATTGGCTTATAAGCTTATTAAAATTTGAAAAGCGATAAGTTCAAATTTTCGGGCTTATGAGCTTCTAAACTTGGGCTTATAGCTTAATTAAGTCCATAAGCTCAAGTTGATAAGCTCAAAAGCCATAAAAAAAAGTTTATTGGCTTTTCAAGTTTACAATAAGCTCGTATGCCCATCAAGGTGTTTGTGTAAGCTTATTTGATGGGCTTATAAGCTTATTGGCATTTGTTTTCACTAAGCTCGTAAGCCAGTAAGTTATTTGATGGGCTTACGAGGTTATTGGCTTTTCAAGCTTCTTATTTATCTGCGTAAGCTAAGCTAATAAGCTAAACACTCCCAATTTGATACTCTATTATGGGGTGTTCGTTCAAGCTTATATAGTGGACTTATGGCTTATTTGGTTTTGGGCTTACGTTTCATAACCTCACTTTTGTGTGGCTTATTTTGAAACTTTTGACTTATATTAAGTTCGAAAACCAAATAAGCCACAAAAGTGAGGTTATGAAACGAAGCGAAACCAAATAAGCCATAAGTTCGCTATATAAGCTTAAACAAACACTCCCATAATATAGCTATTTGAGTTCACAATGAGACAAATCAGCCAGCATATATATACAAAAACATGTTACATACCAACTTGAAACAAACGACCTTCGGGAGAAAATATTGTAATGTGACGATCATATCCTCCACCACTTCCTCGACTCATTGTTTTGTGTCTGGTTTTATTCTGTTTGATGGAAATTTATATATTTTATAAAAAACTAATACTAATGTTTTCTTTGTTCCCAAGACAACATTCTGTCATTCCATCACTGGTTTTTTGGAATAGTTTGTCACGAAAACCATGTTTGGAATATTGGGCTAGATTGATAATGAGCCCAACTTTTTAGTGTAGGCCCAAATATATGTTTCTTTCTTAATTTTTAATTTTTTCACATTTATTTAGTAAATACGTGCATTATAAAATTTGTTGTGATTGAAAAATGTTACACTAAGTTTGATGTAAAACAATGTGGTAAATAGTTGCTGCATCAAAATTTTAGACTATTCTAGTATATTTGTTAGAGATGGTTTGCAAAAATTCTACAATCGTTTTGATATGAATCTTTACACAATGAAAAGTTATTCATAAAATGAATATCTTGCATATGATAAAGTTTATTTGGTCTTTTCAATTTCTTTTTCTTTCACAAGAAAGCACCAACCTCGTAATAATAAAGCAAAAACCAATCTCGTGATCAATCAATTTAGTGAATCAATGAATAGTGACAACCTCGTGGAAGTAACTAAGAGTATCCGTAATGTAAAAATCAACAAAAGCTATTTACTATTTTAAAAAGTTTTTGGAAGAGGTTTTTATGCATTATTACATCAAAAGCTTTTTGAATAACTTTTTACAAAGACTTGATAAATCTTAAGTCTTTGATAAAAACTTTCTTTCTTTATACCTCAAGTCACTAAATGCATTAAATGCAACAAGTCTTTAAAGACTTGATGCATTGCTCATGCTCTAAGTAACTAATCTTTCTTGAATAGTGAACATTATGTATCTCGTAACAATTCGATAGCAATAATCTCCTGAAACCAATGTCGTAACCAATCTCGTAACCAAGCTATATTACCAAGAGTAAATTGCAAAAATCATCTTTAAAGTGTGGCCAAATTGCAAGTTTCGTCCCAAACGTTAAGAAAGTGCAAGGATCGTCCACATGGAAACTTACGGGCAAAATCGTCACCCGCCAACAAAAATGACTAAAATGCCCTTTCTACATGTTTGAGACGAAACTCGCAATTTGGCCAAACTTTAAGGACGATTTTGCAATTTACTATTTTCTATATTATTTGCAGTTTTTTTACATAAATGATCCCTGTGTTGTAAAAAGTTTTCCAATGTTAGTCCTGATTTTCTTTTTTTTAACCATCGCCACCCACCGCGATCCACTACCGCCGCCACCCGCCACCACCACCATCTCCACCCCACCACCGTCACCCACTACCACCACCCCCATCCACCACCACTCATAGACACCACCGTCACCCACTACCACAACGCCATCCACCACCACTCACAACCACCACCGCCACTGACCACCACCACCATCGCCACCCCACCACCTCTACCTACCGCGACCCACTACCACCAGCACCCCATCCACCACCATCTCCACCCCACCACCACTACCCACCACGGCCCACTAAAACCACTACCTCGTGAAACTTTCCTCGTAAATATGAACAGTACCAAACTCGTAACAAACAAAACTAGTAATTATCTCGTGAAGTACCCAATCTCGTGAAGAAAGCAACGAAGTATACCAATCTTGTGAGGAAAAGAAACTACGGTGGAACAGTATGAATGTCGTGACCAAAGAAGTAAACCAATCTCGTAACTTAGACGAGTACCAATCTCATGAGGATGGAATCTCGAAACATATTATCCGATGAAGAATGTCACGAGATTAATGAAGAACTCACAAGGCTCACTAATACAAAACCAAAACTCGAACTTTAATTGCCCAAAACTTGAAATGTAACCACTAAACAACAATTCTAAAACCGACAGAAACTTAAAACTAATCACTATGAAGCTTTAACAACAGAAAGTTTTATTTTTAACCATGAAATTTGATTACAAAAAAATATATCCAAAACTATTTGTAAGTAAAAAAAAAAAAAAAAAAAAAAAAAAAAACGTGAGTTTCCACTTTATTAAAAAATAATAATAATAATAATAATTAGTGACTATTATATAATAAGAGTCTACTACAATCCCTTAATGTATCATGCCCTTACTCTTGATACCAAATGTTGTCCCCTATAAGCTATTAATATATAATGACTAATATAAAGAGAAAAAGTAGGGTCATTCAACCTTCTTCAAAACAACAAAATGCCATAAAGGGAAACAAAACACGGATGTAAGACAAAAAGACGGCTTCTTATAAAACAAACACTAGAACTATGGAACCGTCAATTGGGTAGCCTATCATTATTTCAAATGTTAAATTCCACAAATGCAATCGCCTCTTCTTCTTCTAACACATGTGACAATATGGAATTCAAAATTCATGACATTATCATTCTATCACATGCCTAATATATGCGGGAAACTTAACAATATCAAATTCAAAATTCATAAAGATTGTATATACCTCAAAACGCACAGTCGCAAGAGCTTTCCGTTTCTTGCTTTGATCGGAAGGAGTGTCCATTTTGGACGGCGATGCTAACTGATGAATGCTTGTGATAGTCAATTGTTAAGTGAGAGAGAGAGAAAGAGCGCGGGTTTTTTTTTTGTTAATCGTGATTGTGTGATTGTGATGATTGTGAGATAATAAGATATAAAAAGTGAGGTGATTTTTATTTACACATTTTAATCTGTGATTTAACCAGTTGTACATTTTTTATATATTGCTTTTGCAAATTGTACATTGAAATGTGCAAATCAAAAGTTAGAGTGTGTCAATCAACACTCATATAAGAAGGGTGCGTTTGTTCGGTATGTACTAGTATATGATTGTGAGAGGTTTAAGATATAAGGGTGTGTTTATTTAAGGTACTCCGTATATCGGAATTCGGGGGTTATGGGAAACAAAATTATAATTATTTAAAAATATTTTATAATAAGTTTTAAATAAAAAATATTATTTTTATAGATAAAATATGTGTGAGAAAAATAAATTTAAGTGAGAGACAGAGAGATATTGATGAGGCCCACTATAAAAGAAGCCAAATCACACCTATGATTGACGATTGTAATAGTAAGTTAGATTTCTAATTATAAATCCAAACCTTAAACCAATCAATTAACTTCACTACTAAACCAATCCAACACTGTCAAAACCCACTAAACAAACATCACCTCAAAATAACTTTTTGAGATTGATCTTACACCATCGTTTTTGTCGTTCGCATCATTTATCGACATTGTATTGTCGCATAACAATCAGAATGCATAAATGATGAATCGATCAAAACGCGTGTGAATATCTTTCAAACTTAAAGGTCAACGGTATAATAAACATGTGGTATATTTCCATTCGTTAAAACGTTATTCCATTTCAATGCTTTAGATGTTGACGCATCATTATCCAAGTTATTAAATTATTTTATCACAACTCTTATTTTCTAAGAACAAAAATACAAAACTCAATTATTTATCAGGGGTGAACACAAAAAATCAATAACTGAATCGAAAAATCACACCAATTTACAAACTGATGGGTTTGGTTTCGATTTTTATTAAAACCAAATGTTTGAGGGTATTTTTGGTTTTATACGAAAAATCGAACCGTGATATCCGCCCAACGCATCTTTATATATTATATTTTTATAGTTTTATCTATATAAGAGCTTTTGATATTTAATCTCAAATATTTGAGTATACAATTTGATTTAGAAAAACGATAGTGTAGTTTATTATCTACCGAATTCAAATTTGGTCCCTCTTTTGATATTTTATATTTGTTTCTAAAAAAATAGCGTTCTCTGAATGTTTTTTGTGAAAGAAAAACATAAAGAATTTCATTTTATATGTTAAATTATTGTTTGGTTATTTCATACTTCGGGTATGTTTGAGAAAACTTTGTAGACCGAAGCTATAAATTGTAAGTTGTTAGCTGTAAACTGCAAGCTTTTAACATGAGCTACAAGCGGTATCTTTAAAAGTGTTAAATTAACTGTTAACTATAATTATAAGATGTAAAATGACATAGAAGGACATATCTATAATTGTAAAAACCGTGAAACATAAAAAAAACAATAAAACTGTTATATTAATAATAATCGCAGTGCTTTAAGACAACATGCTTGCAATAGTAATTGACGGTGTACATTTCATATTGATGTAACAATATTATTCCGGATTCGTTTAATCTAATTAGATATTCTAGAATACACTTTCATAGGACTATCGTTATTTGAAACAACACAAGTATCTATATAAGATTATAATCTATTGTCTTTTTTCATGAATCAAATAATTCAAGATGTTGAATTTTGTATTTATATAAATCATAAACTAACTAAAGTGCGCATAAACATAAAGAAATGCAATATCAGTAGGAAATGATATTTATTGTTAGAGGATATATTGGTAATTAACTAATTAAAAATCTAAACAGCTCTAATAGATTTGAAACGTTTCTAGTTGTAGCTTTCAAAATTTGCAACTTTTTCTATTATTAAAGCTTGTAGCTAAGATATTCAAACAAAGCCTTTTTTAGATTGGAGCTTTATCTTTAAAACAAAAATTTCCGGCTCTTAAAAAGGTCTAAAATATGCTACTGTTGATCCTTGTTGAAACATTAGGTTTGGCTTGGATAGTCTTTTCAAACTAAATTCATATACTTCATACTAAGGGTGCGTTTGGTTGCCTACTGTGGGAATGAGACTATCACTTTGAAAGTGATTAAAGGTGTTTGTTTAAGATGAGAGAACCACCACATGGTAATGAATGATGAATATATTCCATACTCCATATACATGAAGAGAGATATGTATGGATCTTTCATAGATGAGGGACCCACCACTACTATCAAACTCATACAAATTGTCATTCATGGCAGTATACCAAACGCACAACTTTTGAACAACTCAAAATTTTCATGTTTGTGTCTTGACAAGAAGACATCAACTGAAAAACATAATAAAGTAGATTTTTTTTTTCACTAGTATTATTTTTTTTTTCCTTCTTGCCATGAATCTAAATAGGGCAATATACAACATTGGGTGTAAGTTCTATTTCGCAGTCAAGAAAAGTCTTGGTCATGTTTTCACTTAAACAAAATTCGCATATATCAAGGATACAAAGGTCGACAATTTCAAAATTTCACGTGTCTTGAGTTGTTGTTACGCCACTTTTGTTTACGTGACCAACATGGAAATGTTACAAATATAATTTAGTCAAACTCAAATCATATTGTCAGTTCTAATATATATTTTCTTTTAATTAAGAACTGTATATAATTATCTCATAGTATATATGGAACTTTAATCTTGAAAAGTTTTTTTGCGTCTTTAACATTCCATTACTTTGGTGGACTATAGTCTTGCTTTCGTGTTCATTCGATATGAGCAGGATGTGTTTGATTAATCCAATGGCCAAAAAGCAAATTATAAATATATTAATAAAGTAGCATGTGATTAAGATGACAAGTTTGTAACTAATGTGAAATCAAAAACACTTATTAAGTTCTTAGCGAGGTGGCCGTAGCGTTCTTGTGTGGTCTGCTAAAATAAAAATTTCGATGAATCGTGTATTTTAATTAATTATATTCTTTTGACAACAATTTTACGAGATCAAGAATTTTGTTTAGCCGTCTTTCTTGAACTCGAGCCGTTGGCCCATTCTCGTTCGAGCTCGACCGTTTGGGTATGCAGTTCGGACTCGGGCCATTTGGCATGTTCTTGCTTCGAGCGAATATTTAGATAATGTCTTTATTATTTTATTAGTGACAATTAATGCACGAATTATGTTTAAGTGAGTTGTACAATATCTTGATAATTTGTATTTCTGTGTAATGGGTGTTTTAGTAAATGCATTAATTGTATTTATTAACCTGTTAATTAATTGACTACATTAAATATATTGATCACATTAATAATGCTTTGTATTTTCTATATTAAGCTTTAAGACTTGTAAGTCTTAAAATTAAGATTGATGAAAATATCGTTAATAGTCGTTGTGTATTGTCTGATAAAACTTTGTATTTTGTAAGTTTTAACTTTAAGGCCACGGAGGAGAGAGATTCATTCATCTATTATAAGTAGTATAGATATAGATTAGGCAAAAAAGTCACGACTCATGTCCCATGAAGGGGGAAAATCCTCTTTTCATTAATCACAACAACCATCTACCTCAATTTTGTCAGGACATGATAAGATAGAATATAGACACATCATACCCTTAATTCAAGATAACCGTTAATTATCTTATTTTTCAGTCTCGAACTCTCGATGTATTTTACGTAAAACTCTAAAATTTAATAGATAGACAATAAGGCAAACATGTTTTTTTTATTCGCACGTGGTTTAACGGTGTATAGGTGACCCGTCAGCAAAGAAGTTGTAAATTTCAATCTTATAAAAAATATATGTGAAAAAGTATTGGTGAGATAAGTAATGTAGGTTGTGAAAATTTGCTGAAAAACACACACATTTGTTATTTACATTTGCGCGTTTTGCGATGACGGGTACTTTGTAATCAAAGTCCACGCACCAACAAATGAACAATAAGGAGCTGATTCCATTCTGGCCCCTTTTTTACCAGTTCTAACGATTCTTTCAGTTTCTTTTATTAGTTAGCCGAACCGACGACTGTTCGGACTCATGGGTCAAGATTTATGTTTATAGGTCGGGTCAAACATAACTGGGCCTATTTTTAAAACCATGTAACAAAAAACTGGGCCTTGGCCCAACAAGAGAAGATAAAATAACCCACCCTAGTCATAAAGTTGTCACACATTGCATTTTTAGGGTTTTTGAAGTGAGTTTGTAGCAGCCTCCATTTTCAGAAAGAAGAAGAAAAAGGAAGAAGAAGAAGATGGGACACGGAAACATCTGGAACTCGCACCCCAAAACCTACGGCCCTGGTTCTCGTACCTGGTATGTTGCAGTTTATGTTATTATTGCTTTTAGGGGGTGTTTGTTTAAGCTTATTTGTGGGCTTATGAGCTTATTTGATTTCGGCTTATATTTCACAAGCTCAAATTTTCTGGCTTATATAGGTTTATTATGATATAATAATAAGCTTATATGTCCTAAAATAAGCCGGAAAATTTTGAGCTTGTGAAAATATAAGCTGAACTCAAATAAAAGCTCATAAGCTCACAAATAAGCTTAACCAAACACACCCTTATTCATGCTATGTTACATGTTATGTTGTTTGTTTTGATGATACAAATACTATGAATGGGACTTTTGTTATTTTGATAAATATTTGCTTATTGAAGTTTTTTTATGCTGCGTCTATGCCTTTTTTTGCTAAATGTTATGGGAATATAGTAGGTTCTTAGGGGCTGTTTGTTTAAGCTTATATGTTGGCTTATTATCTTATTTGATTTCGGCTTATATTTCATAAGCCTCAATTTTCCGGCCTAACTTTATAGTTGTGGGCTTATATAAGTTTATCATGATATGATAAACTTATATAAGCCCACAAGTCTCAGTAAGCCGGAAAATTGGGGCTTATGAAATATGAGCCGAAATCAAATAAGCTAATAAGCCCACATATAAGCTTAAACAAATACCTCCTTAAAATAGTGTAACATTGAGTGGATAACTTGTTTATTTGTAGCCGTTATTTGAAATGATGATCTAATAGGTGTGCTTGTATCGGCTATTAGCTAAGAAAACAGTTACTTGAGACTATATTGACCGCCATTGTTTTTTAATTTAATAACGTAAAAGATTAAAATGTTTGGCTCATTAGTACTTGCATACATAAAAATACAAGTTTTCTTGTGATACAATGTATTAATCATCGAATGGATAATAAATGTTTGCTGTTTGCTTTTGTATGACCATATGACTTATTTTTAGCGCATTTGTTGAATTGATACTTTTTAAGTGTTTAGAACCTCACTTGCTGTAGATTAGTGTCTAACTAATTACTATACAAGATAACTTATAAGATTGTTAGTATATCTATGTAATAGCAGGAAGTACAGGCGTAACGATAGGTAATCTATGATTGCATTATCACAATACTTGCCAAAACCACCAACGACTATAATTTGCCTAGCTTGAACCAAAACATGTGGGCACACTCCAACTAGTTTGCAGTTTGCAGGAAGTACAGGCGTATTGATTTAGTTTTAGTTTTAGTTTTAGTTTGTAAACTGTAATTACTTGTGTAGAAAATGTGTTAATGGCAAACATTTTTGGTTTTTTTTCTTTGGTTTGGACTCATTGCTTAAGTTCAATTTACTGATTGTGTTTTGCTTTCTGATTCTGTTGTAACAGCCGTGTGTGTGGTAACTCGCATGGATTGATCAGGAAGTATGGCCTCATGTGCTGCAGGCAATGCTTTCACAGCAATGCCAAGGAGATTGGTTTCATTAAGGTTGGTACTTCTTTGATTATATTAGCATTGTCGGATATCATTGTTTGTTTGTAGTTTGGTTAGGACAGTGTCTTTGCAGTTATTGGCGTTATTTGTTGTTTAGTACTTTTAGCCTTTTAAGTGTCTTGTTTCAACTATTATTGATGTCTATATATCTTTGTTTTTTACAGTACCGTTGATTTGCACCAATGAGGAAATCAGTTCGAGTTCAAGTTTTCAATGAAAGATGGTTTTAAGTTTTTGTTAGCACTGTTGATGGCAATCAATATTATGTTTTGAATTTTAAGATAGCGTTTATGGTTCGTGTATGAGACAGTGAGAATGCAACTCTTTGTTACTTGATCTTGCGCTTCAAATCCAGACCATCTTTTGATACCGTTATTGTCTGTTTTTATTTTTTCACACAAACTTATCTTGTTATTTTACGTGTTTGAAACTGGTTGTTAGCGAGTGTTGCATTGGTGGTGGACAACCTTTAGAACACATGCATCTGTGTACGTCAAGTTAGGATTGTATATTTGGTGCCAACTAGATGGGTAGCAAGAGGAGTTTAGGAATTGCATGTTTTCAGTTATTGGAACATAAAGTTAAGGTAGCCTGGCCATGTTTGATCCTTTAAAGACCACGACTGAATCCTGTTACTTTTTTCTGTAGTTTTATAGGCGTCTTGCTCATTCGTAAGACCAAAGCCTACTATCTTCAGCTTTGGTTCATAATATAAATTTCTTTCCTCGATACTCTTTGTTTAGTAAGCACTTTTGTAGTCTCGTAAGGTCAAGACTCAGAACCAAATAAGAAAACCATTTGTTTTGTGAGAACAATGAACGTATATAGGTCTAACAATCTCATCACACCTTTCAAAAACAATAGTTAACCTTAGTGCCTTGCTCGAATCTGTATGACTTAGACCACAACCGTCACGCCTTATCTGTATCGCGGACTGCTCTAAGAGTAGAAGAACGCTGCGTTTTTACTTTTTATCTATATCTAATGAGGCAACCAATTTTTCGATAACACGATATGAGTTCTTGTATATCTGCTCCATGAATCCTATCAAATTTACCTTATAGACAAGATAATACATCGTGCTGTGAGATGTATGCTTTTTTAACTTGTGAAAACGTATAAACTTTTTAGCAAAATTAAAAAGTATCATCTAACATAGCTTTTCTATTTTGGTCCTGAGTAATACTCTATGTTTTAACGTTTACATTCTGTGTCTTGCTAAAATTTGGGGTGGCAATCAACTCTTGTTCGGGTTGACCTAGTCGTGTTCGCGGGTTAGCTTGTTGGTATAACATTATAACTTTTACCCAAACACGACCTATTTATTAATCGTGTCAAAAAACTCAACCCTAACCTAGACCTGTAACTCGTTTGCGAACCGTTTAACATGTTTAAGTAAATAAATCAAACGGTGAATAAGCTTGTTAGCTTGTCGATTCAACGAGTTAAAATTCAAAAATAATATAATTATTTAAAAAAATGTAAAATAACATATGAAAAACTATGCATCTATTTCGATAATATCAAAGTTATAATCATAACTAAATGCCATATTAAGAAAATAAGTAAACACATTTAAAATTCAAGTCCTACATGTAACAAAAGTTATATAATTTATTTTGTAGACGCTTACATATTTAAATGGGTTCGCGGGTTAACTTATTTAATATTTGTTCAACTTAAACACGACTCTTTTATTAAACAGGTTAGACAGGTTAACGTGTTTTTTTTTCAAACATGTTTATTTTTAAACCAAACATGTTTAACTTCATGTCAAGTTCGTGTTGTTTAGAATAGACACCCTGGGAAGAGTCTAGTGAGAAGAGAAATTGGAATGAGAAGAAATTTGAGCCACATATTTCAAATGAGGAGGAGAAATTCAAAGGGAGATGCATCTATTATTTTAAGTGCATCTGAAATGTGCGGCTGCGATTTTTTCTCATCATTCTCATTTTAATTTTACTTCTCATTTTGATCCTTACTCTAGACACCCTAACTAAAATGATGATTCACATTTTTATTGTGATGGCTTTTGTAGAGTATTGGGCCAAATCATGCTTTTGTAGTGGGCCATTTAGAAGCATATCATTTATATTTTGTATCCAAGATATTTATTTTTATTTAAATTGATCTACTTTTTTGGTGACGACAGTTCTTGTATTTTCTATTGATCGAGACTGGTTTGGCGTAAAATCTTGTTTTTCTTCAATTATTGTAGGGCTATTTAACAAGTTGTCATAAAAAAGGTAGATTATTTTGGACAACTTTCTATTTCAAGGAATATAAAACTACGAGTAAAATGCAGAAATCGTCCTTGTGGTTTCTTGGATTGCGATTCGTCCTACATTTTCGAAGTGCGGTGGCCTCCCAGGGTTTCTTGTTGGAGTTCATTTCGTCACTAACCAAATTGAAATGATTAAAATCATCCGTCTTCATCCCCTTTAAAGTTCTGAGACGAATCGAAATTTGAACAAACCACAGGACCATTTATTTTTACGAAAATAATTTTTTCGAAAACAATTTTTTCGAAAATAATTTTATCGGTTTTCATCCTTTTTTCCGTTTTACATTTTTTTAGATTATTGTCAGTTTTTATCCGTTTTTCTTAAGTTTTGTCTATTTTATTCGTTTCTTGCTTTTTCTGCATTTTTCCATTTTGTCCAGTATTTCTTACATTTTGTTTATTTTTCTTACTTTTTATTTGTTTTGTAATATTTCATCGGTTTGAAAAAAAATCAAAAGAAAAATTTGAAAAATTTTTAAAATTTTCAAAAAATATTAAAATTTTTTCGCAAATTTGGAAAAATAAATTCCAAATTTGCGAAAAAATTCTAATTATTTTTTGGAATTTTTTTTTTCAAATTTTTTCAAAAGAAATTTCAAAATGATAAAATATTACAAAAACAAACAAAAACGTAAGAAAAATAAACAAAATATAAAAAACACGGACAAAAATGGAAAAAAAACTGACAAAAACGGATAAAAACGGGCGAAAACGAATAAAAATAGACAAAACGTAAGAAAAATGGATAAAAACGGACAATAATCTAAAAAAGGTATGAAAAATGGACAAAAAATGATGAAAACCGATAAAATTATTTTCGGAAAAAAATTATTTTCGAAAAAAAATTATTTTCGGTAAAAATAAATGGTCCTTGTGGTTTGTTCAAATTGCAGATTTCGTCCCTGTAAATTTAAAGGGATGAAGGCGAGGTATTTTAATCATTTCAATTTAGTCGGGGACGAAAATGAACTCCAACAAGAAACCCTGGGAGGCCACCGACTTTCGAAATGTAGAGGCGAAATCTGCAATCCAAAGAAACCACAAGGACGATTTCTGCATTTTACTCTAAAACTACGCATGATCGATAGTGTGAAAATATCTTTTGATGAGCAAATCAATCTTGTACAGTGTAAAATGACTTTTCTATAGATTGTGGGTGATCGTACAACATGATTTGAAACAAAGTAGGTTATTGGGGACAGCTTTTATTAGGAAAAGGACTTCTATCGAACTCATCTATAGTTTCTTTGACAACGTATGACACATCTTGATGTCTATATGACTTTGTTTTAAAAATGGAATCTTACTATGTTCTATGTAGGGGTGTGCACGGTCCAAAAACCGGACCGGACCGGTCAAGATCGGACCGGACCGAGACTTGATTTCGGCAAAAGTCTTAGACCGAGACAGAACCGAATGTGGTAGGTCCGGTCTCGGTCCGGGTCGGTCCTTCAGTCGGTCCGGTCCAATGCCAATTAAATTTAAATCGTCGGTTTGGTCCGGACCGGGATCAAATTAGCCTAAAGCGAGATCATGGACCGGACCGAATGTGGTCGGTCCGGTCCGGTCCGGTCCAGTCCGGTCTCGGTCGGTCCTGTCCGTTCGGGTCGTATGCTCACCCCTAGTTCTACGTGTTGGTTTGTTTGTGTTTATTCAAGACGAGTAGGACGAAGTTAATTAATGTAACCGGATATCGTTTTATAAAAGAAACTATTCGATTTTGATGTCTGAGTATTATGAATATCTTTTTGGGACAAGATCAAATGTAATGTTCTTGATTTAGGCATAAAACAATACTCATCGTCCAAAATTATAAGACTGCTTTTACTTTTTGATCTTTCTTTTATAACTTTGACCTTGGTATCTTTGTTTTGTTATATAATAATTGATACAAAGTATATGAATGAATTGGGTTTGTAATGTATTTTCATTTGGTATAATTTTCATCAACTATGGTATAACATAAAGAAAAATATTTAAGGTCAAAGTTGAAAAAGAAAGACTAAAAAAGTCAAACGGAGACTATAATTTTGACTTTACGAGAACTCTTCTTTCTAAGTGTTTAAACTTTTTGTGTTTTTCATGCAGATGTGTTTTCCTATCTATGTTATATAATAAACGTGAATAATGTACAAGCCTTTGAAGCACTCATTGTAATTAATTCGTTGATGTGTCTCTTCTCCTATTGGTCATTGATTTAATGCGGTACAACACCTCTGTTCATTCCTCATAAACCACTTTCTTTCTACAATTTCTTCGACGCGGTTAAAAAAGTGCTACTAAATCATTCAATGCTCTGATTTTTGGTAACTAATTAATCTCAATAGCTCGCTCCGATATTAATTTATATCAATTTCAAAAAACCCATAAAAGGCGTTTCAAAATCAAAACATTCATATCTGTTCATATCAATTCATATCAGTTTCATATTTCTCCTATGCCACAACGATTCAGCCACATTCAAGAATTGTTTTGGGTTATGTTCATCTGCCAGTGATTTGGTAGAACCGGAAGCAACCTCTCTACCTTATGTAGAGGTAAGACTGTCTACGTCTCAACATTCCCCATACACCGTGGAAGACGGTATTGAGAGTTTTTTTTTTTTTTTTTTTTTTTTTTTTTTTTTTTCAGTATCTTTGTCACTTATGGGAAAATTGGTAAGTATTTCATATTTAGGGTTTTAATAATAATTTAAAAGTTTTATGGTTTTGAATTATTAGTTTCAAATCATAATAATTTGTAGTTAATGTTCTATGTGTGTTTTTTATGCACACCAACTGTTTTAATAAATTATGTTTGTGTAATTTTCATTTGTAGGGCAAAAATGAAGCACATGATGATTCCTTATAACCAAGAGATGATGTTATTTATGGTGATTCCTCAATTGAATTTGTTGAATTACTGGTTTGCATTTGTTCACTTTCGTTTCAATGTTCGTATTTGTGTTATAAGCTCGTCAATTGTGGTGCTTTTGTTTGTGTAATTGTCATTTGTCTCCGTTCTGTAAATAATGACAATAGACGTCAATCTGTAGTGGATGGTTTAACAGTTGATAAAAGGATGAGAAAGATAGATGATACCGATTAACATGCTGATGACGGTCCTTGCATTTTTCCTGCGGCTGTCAACTCTTGTACGTTTTATTTTCCCTTTTGGGTTACGTTTTTTTTATGCTTGAATTTTAATGTTCATGTGTTTGTAACAATAGCTTTATACACCCTGCAGTCTTCAGCGATCCGCTCTATCATAGTTGTGACAATAACAGTTATTTTATTGAAAACGGTATTAGGAATGAGAGTTGATACTCACATCATTTTTTTATTCTTTCACCACAATATCCTAACACTAATACACATGGTATAACATGACATATGCACAAATGTGATGTATAAATAAACATAAATAATGTAAGTATCACTTACCATTAAAAATGCATGTCAAATAATTTCTGTCACTATTGATCTTAGCCACACACCTAACTAAAATGATAGATTCACATTTTTATTGTGATGGCTCTTGTAGAGTATTGGGTCAAACCATGCTTTTGTAGTGGGCCAGTTAGAAGCATACCATTTATACTTTGGGAGGTGATTTGCATAGTGTTTAATTTAATTGAGACATTCTAATTTAGACTTTAGAGTGTCTTGATATTTATATTTTTACAGTGTGAAAATTAGTAAAAATCATGTGAAAGTATAAGTATCAATACGTTTTAAATTAGAGTGTCTCAATTAATAAAGATAATGTGCAAATCACCACCCTTTATATCTAGTCTCCAAGATATCCTTTTTTAATTTAACTACTTTTTTGGTGACGATGTATTTTCTATTGATCGAGACTGGTTTGGTGTAAAATCTTGTTTTTCTTCAATTATTGTAGGGCTATTTAACAAGTTGTCATAAAAAAGGTAGATTATTTTGGATAACTTTCTATTTCAAGGAATATAAAATTACTCGAGATAGTGTATTTTCTTTTTGTGTAAAAATATCTTTTGATGAGCAGATCAGAATCTTGTACAGTGTAATTATATTTAGGAACAGGATCATCTTGTGAGTTATCGTACAACATGATTTGAAACAAGGAAAATGGCAAAATATCATTTTCATGACACATTCATGAAAATCTAAAATTTTTCAAAAATCGAAAATACCATAAAACTCATGAACTTTGCATTTTTGCAATTTTTCAAAAATCTGCAAACTTTGCGAGTTTTTAAGAAATCTGTGAAGTTTGCGATTTTTGAAAAATCTAAGAACTTTGCGATTTTGAAAAATCTGTGAACTTTCTGATTTCAAAAATAAAAAGTTCTTAGATTTTTAAAAATCGCAAACTTTCTAGATTTTAAAAAATCGCAAACTTTCTTAGATTCTTTGAAAAATCGCAAGTTTGCGATTTTGGGAAAATTTTGGAAAAATCGCAAATAGTCATGAAGTTTGCGAGTTTATGGGTATTTTGATTTTTGAAAAAAAAATATATTTTGTGAAGTGTCTTGTGAAAATTGATATTTTTGTCATTTTCCCTTGAAACAAAGTATGTTATTGGGGACAACTTTTATTAGGAAAATGACTTCTATCGAACTCATCTATACATGTGACTTTGTTTCATAAATGGAATCTTACTATGTTCTACGTGTTGGTTTGTTTGTGGTTATTCAACACGAGTAGGACGAAGATAATTAATGTAGTCATAATCGCTTTTCGAAAGAAATTATTCGATCATGATATTTGGGTATTACGGATATCTTTTTCAGATAAGATCAAATATAATTTTCTTGATTTAGGCACAAAACAAGAACTCTTCGCGTTTAAGTATTTAGATTTTTTTGTGTTTTCCATGTAGATGTATTTTCTTATTTATAGAAAAACTCAAAGCCTAGTGAAATTATGAAAATTAATTGGCTCATTAACCACATCATAATATTCTCCCATTATACGGATTTTAGTAGTTACACAACCAATTAAACGTGATCATTAAGTTGCAGTTATAACTGTCTTTCAATAGATAAAAATTGTTACAAGTTAGTTTGAATTAAATCCAACAAGTTTACTTGCTGATAGACTAGCTCCTTGAATGAACTAGCTCTCTGAGTATGTTCTATGAGGAGTTCACTCACTGAATAAATGATCTTTTTTAAGAAGCTACTCCCTGATGAAATCATTCAACATCTACTCAGTGAAAGTATTAAGCTGAATTCATCAGCCTGATAGATATTATTCAGAGTGTTACTTACTAAAGAGTTAACCCGTTGAACTTCATCAGCTACATGAATTCCACTTTACCACTATTAGAGTCAAGGAGGTGTACAATTCGTACCTCCAAACTCATTTTCAGATATTACATGAAACCTTCAATTGCACTAAATTTCCAATACTACGTAGGAAAAAAAACAGTTAAAATTGAAAGTGGTTGAAATACCTTAGTTGTAAAATGCCTAGAGCTTTAATACTTTTGTATTGACAATGAAAGTTTGACAACAAACTCAGGTGGTGTTTGTTTTTAAGAGGCCCGAATCAATCAACCGCACATCCGAATCAAATCTGGGGCTTAAATGTCTGAATCGACCGCATCTCGAACGGAAAAAAACTCGTGTTTGAGCCGCACATTTGCTTGCTTCGTACTAATTTTTGGGTCTTTTTGTGTCGTGAGCAAGCGACAGGCGTTCGAGACCCCTCTCAAGTCTGTACTATTAAGATCTTACCACCACGAATGCGTCGAGCGGGAAAAAAAAAAAACAAGCGGTCTAAACGACTAAAATGTCGGCTCGCGCGTCTGAGCGGTTCAGATTAAGAGGCTATTAACGGAAAAACAAACACCACCTCAATCATGTATTTGTGAGTTGTGACATAAATCAAAGCTCGTTTGATTTTAAAAATGGTGACAGTTAATTTATTATTAGAGTCCCACTTGTCACTTTGTATTAAAGAGCCTCAAAAATATATAAGTACTCACACATACTAAATACATGGACCCAAACATGTAAACGTAGAAAAATTATATTTATATGCATCTATGATTAAGGATTAAGTTGTACAAAATTAATTAAAAAAAGTTAAGTAAAATAACATTAAAAAATTTCGAAATCTCTATAACCAATCATACTGCCGACACTTTGATGTATAAAAGTTAAAGGATAATTAGTCATATTCATATTTGTCTTGGTTTTACACTTTCGGTTGGCATGATTAAATTATTTGCGGCTTCTTAAACAATAAGCCCTTCATTTTTCCTAACTTGTGTTAGTAACACATAAAAGATGTATACATATGAAAGGAGCAATAGAATATTTATTTATACTAAATATAAATAAATAAATAAACATTTACTTTAAACATAAAAACTTAAAAATAAGTATGTTGTTAAACTAATATACACTTACTTATAAAAGACATTGTAATCAATTTACCATTTAAATATTTAATTACACGCACAAATTAATGCTATTGTAATTAAATCGACGTTATCGTCGTAAATCGCCTAGTATTTTACAATATACAATATATGTTTTAAACTTTGTTTTGAAGAAAGTATATGCCTAAGAGCCTGCTGAGTAAGGTAGGAATCGGATAACACGTTATTGGTATGACACATCGTGGCATAGTCCCTTCCCAATAACACACCAATAACTAAAACACCCTCCTTCATAACACACTAATAACGTCACATGTAGGTCTCACAAAATACCCCATCGTATATCTGGCACCACCGCAATCACAAAAAGACAAAACGAAACACAAAATGGTGCATTTGGCATGAGCCATTGGAGTGGCTCAAAACCCTTTGGCACATGTTTGGCATGTTAGCCGGTATGATTGATTCATGATTGACACGAAAAAAAGGGACGGATGGCATGTTATTTGCAACCATACCGTGTGCTCTAAGAAGATAGAGGTAGAAATTATGATTTGTTTAACATGATTATATATTTTTATATTATTATTTTTGTTTACTATTCATAGTAGAGAGTTCAAATTGGGTGATACTTGGGGTCTACCTCTAGGGCCTAGAATGTCAAAAGTGGTCCTTTTGTCCTCCTCTCTCTCCTACATGCAAGAGCCTGAATGACGGAGCCAAGTGGGGGTTTGGAGGTCTTCGGCACTATAACCCGCTAAACTACCTTAGATATATATGAGAGAAGATGAAGGAGAAGATGAAGGTGAAGGTGATTTGCAGAAAAAAAAACTATAAATTCCGGCCAAAAGATAACGGGGAAGACGAAGATGTTTGCATGTGAGAGAAAAGTGAGAAGTCATAAAACGTGTATTGGAAATTGGAAAATGTAGTCATAGACTCACAGCTATGTAATGTTATAGGGTAAATTAAGGTCAATAGTCAAAAATCTCTTTATAATTCTCTGTGTCCTATATGGCACCTAAGAGGCTAGGACTAGATTATAGATTTGTTATATTTCGGTTTATGATTTATTATAAAAATGAACTAAACTATAAAAATTTTGTTTGTCTACATAAATTTGTTTATTTTTAGTTTGTCTAACATGTTTGGTTATAAAAATGTCAGGTTATAAACTATGACATTTTTATTATCTCTATTGTATTTGTAACTATAGCATTTAAATCGATACAATCTTACATCATTTTCCTAACTATTATTAGTAGCTTTGACCCAATTTGATAAAACCGTTTACCAATTGACTTGTTTTGGTCGATTTTGTCGTGTCGGATAAGTAATTGTTTGTAACTACCAAAAAATATCATTGAACTGTATGGTGAACGATTCTAACTTTGATTCAGCTTCAAAACAAACAAAATTGTATTTTTAACAAAAAAAAAAAAAAAAAAAAAAAAGTTGAGCCTCCCTAACCCAAATTCCCAGCTCCGTCACAGCAGCGGTGTGGGTCCTCCTTTGTACTATTGTCTTTTTCTTTTCTTTTTTTTTTTTTTTTAATTGTGTATAGTTTATTTTATGTGTTATATTTAATTTGTGTAGTGTTTTATATGTATAATGTATTGATTTGTGGATAATGTATTTATTTGTGTGGTATATTTAATTTGTGTAGTGTTTTTATATGTATATTGTATTTATTTGTGTGGTATATTTAATTTGTGTAGCGTTTTTATATGTAGAGTATTTATTTGTGTATTGTTTCCATTTAATTAAACAATAACAATAAAATATTTTATAAACTTTTTTACGTTACTTTTTAAAAACTTGTTTTAAAAATTTTTATAAACTTTATATAAACTTTTTATAAATATTTTATAAACTTTTATAAATTTTTGTTATAAACTTTTTATAAAAAGTTTATAAAAATTTATAAAAAAGTTTATAAAAGTAACGTAAAATAAATATCATATAAAACACTACACAATTAAAACACTATACATATAAAATTCTACACAAATAAATCTGTATACATATACCTAAACACTACATAATTAAATTTAAAAAAAAAAAAAAAAATAATCTGTTATGTGGATGTGGAAGGGACCCATGACCGCCATGTAAGAGAGAGAGAGACAAATGAGGGGGTGGACAAAAGTACCTAAAAATAGGAAGGTTTATCTAAAAATGTAAGCAGTTGAAATAACCCAACCTTCAAATTTTCCACAAGTTATGTAAGCTTATAAATGTCTTCCTTTTTTCTTTTTCTTTTTTCTTTTTTTTTTTTCAAAATTGATTTGGATCATTTTCGAAGACAAAGATCTAGATTAAATGGGTACCTCCTATGATGTCAAATCATAGGGAATATTCACTCATTCCTCTTTTTTCAAGACTGTGCGGTTTTTGTCGGTTCTGTTCAGTATTTTGGCCAGTTTAAGCGTTTGGGCATTAAACTTTATATTCTGATTCGCGTTTTCGGGTTTATAGTTTTTTGATATAAACAAAATTATAAAAATAAAAAAAAAAATAAAAAAAAATAAAAACAAAAAAAACAAAAAAACTAGAGGGGGTCCTAATAACTCAACCCGATTAAATATGTAATGGACTAATGGTCTACATGTGTACTTCGATTCAAATGCATAGAGATTTGATAAAAAGATGCAAAAAGAACAAGACTCTTTATTCACAACCTCATCCAACCCGTCTTTCATTAAAATATTATTTTCTCACTCATCCATCATATCTGATCTATCATACAATAAATCTCAACATTTTTTACTATTTATCAACAACCAAAGGTGGCGGGCTTGGCCATTTATTTTGGGGAGGAGGTAGGATCAAGATTTATTTATAACTTCATTAAATTACCCTAAACCTCTGATATTTACATTAGGTGTCGTAAATTTTGAGGAGGGGACCTTCTCCTGCCTCATAAAGGTCCGCCAACAACAACTCCACCGACAACAACTTTTTACCATTGCAAGCAAAAGCCAAATTTTGCACTTTTAAACGTTATTTATCCAAATACTTATAGAACTAATTACAGTGTATCACTTTTTTGCAATAATACTTTGTATAAAAGTTGGTATTCATTTTTAAAAAAAGATCACTATGATGACACAAAAGATAAAAGTTGTTTATAATATCTCCTAGTGGCACAATAACTCCACAAAGAGATTAAAGAAGGTCTCATAGTTTGGATATCATCATCTGAATGGCCAATAGACATTGATTGATCTCCATTATCTTGCAGGATCAAACCTCACAATCACTTATTGATATTCAGTCTGAATTAACACGCATACTGTAAAACCCTCTTTAATATGTGCCCATAAAACATAACTTAATTTTTTTTTTTAAGTTGGTCACAATTCTTTTAGTATACCAATTGAAAAGCTACTAACATGAATAAGCACTTATTTAATGTATTGTAAAACACTAAACAACTAAACAACTAAAACAATTAGGCTGCACGCAGTAGAGCATAAGATCGACTTTGAGGATCGATTCGATTCCCAATCGATCTCCCTTGTTGTGGGGAATCGATCGTGGGTGACTTTTTACAAAACTTAGTCGTGATGCCGATCGATAATTGTTTGGTTTTGTGTGTATTTATTAAATATAA
This sequence comes from Chrysanthemum lavandulifolium, assembly GCA_022545495.1. Taxonomy (NCBI): domain Eukaryota; kingdom Viridiplantae; phylum Streptophyta; class Magnoliopsida; order Asterales; family Asteraceae; genus Chrysanthemum; species Chrysanthemum lavandulifolium. Next base: position 282,628,615 of record CM040244.1, read on the forward strand.
AAGGTATTTTTGTGAGGTATGTTTTTTGTAGTGTAGGTCGTTTTACTGGGGCATCTAATCGTCTGAAGGTCGCTGGAGAGAGAAAGCTGACGTGGCAAGAAAAATGAGAAGGATTGACCCTCCTTACTGGGGGCAACCTTAAAAATAACGTGTTACGAATGTTACTTACGTAGTCAACTTTGCTAGTCTTTTTGACTTAATATCAATGGTGACTCATTATATTCATCTTTAATAAAGTTTAAAACGACTTAACATGAATAAGCACTTATTTAATTGTTTTTTATTTTTATTTTTTTGAACGGCAATTTTATACAAACAAACATTAGCAAAGTTTTAATTCTGAAAGAAATAAAATTTTTTTTGAGCCGTCGGCCATAAGCGACGCTTACGTCAATAACGACACCAACAATTGTTTTTTATTTGAACTGCAATATATTTTTTTTGTCACCAAAAAATTATAAACACAACTACACAATTGAATATTAAAGTTAATATCAGCAATAAAATGACTTCAAATCTCATTTCTATACTATATACACCTTTCTAAACTATTTACACAAAAAGCATTACATAGATATTTGTTTTAAAATTTTCGAATAATTATGAGGAGTTGGTGAAAGATCTATTTACCCGGGCCCTCGAACACTAAATTCGGGTGGCTAAGGTTTAGCGTTCCATTATTGGGAGATAACTTCTAGCTAGACTTCTTGTCCACACAGTACACTCCATCATTGATTATCGTCATTCATTGTAGAGTCTACTTTATAACTCGTATAAGGGAGGAGGGAGTGGCATCCTAATACCTTGGGTGCCACCTCACCTCTGTCTAATAAAAACCCTCCAACTCAAAACTAACCAATTATACCCTAACACTACCCTAAGTGGACGGAGTGGTGCAAATCTTCCCTAACACTACCTTTCACAAAAGACAAAAAAAAATATAGAAGAAAATGAGCGGCTTTTGCTCGATTTGATCTCGATTTTTGATGCAGTAGTGGGAATGGTGTACCCGCACCACCCTAACATGCCCGATTGATACTCGAGCTCCCACTCCGTCCTACCTAAGATAGTCTCATAGTTTGGGTGTCATCATCTAAATGATCAGCAGTCACTGATTGGTCCCTATTATGCATAAAGCTCTACAATTACTTACTGTTAATTTAGAAAGTGACACCCAAGCAATAAGATATTTTTTAGCACGTGTCTCTAGAGCACAAGTTAGAAAAATCTTTATATAAAATAAAATGCGTAAATATCACCACCTTCTTGTAAAAATTTAACATAAATGATATTAAATGAAAAAAAAAATTATTAAAAGAATTAAGTTTATTTTTGACCTATTAGTAGACCATCATACCCAAGAAAAATACTAAAAACATATTTTTTTGAGAAAATGACAAACATAATTAATTTTATAAATTTATTATTCATCAAATACCCAATTTTATCTAAAAAGCCATGATACTCATGAAACTAGCAAGGTTTTGCTCAATGTTTTGAAACCCGGATCGGCCGTGGGTTAACCGGTTATTTCGGTAGGGTTAACCTGATTCGGCCGGTTCCGGACAAAAAGGGTCAAAAACCGGTTTTAAAAGCGGGTCAACCGTTTAGACCGTGGTTTAAGTGACCGGGTCAACCGGGTTTTGAAACCCACGGTTTAGTTTTATCATTTTTTATTATTTTTTTAATACAAAACCTCAAAAATAAACTTGTAAATCTCGTAGGATCGATCTCTTTAGAAGTATAAAACTTGTAATCTCGTAGGATTTATCGCTTTTGAAGTATAAACATGTAATCCGTAGCGTTTATGGTTGTTTAGAAAATTATCTGAGTTTATATCCTTGTCCGCGCTTTGATTTGTTGTTTAGAGCGTGAAAAATGGTTCTTTGCTTTTTTCACCGCAAAACTAATGTTTAGACGTTATGTTTGGACAATTAGAAATAGATGTTTGGACGTATGCATAAAACGGGTCTAACCGGGTTGACCCGCGGTTGAACCGGTTGACCGGTGACCCGGTGTCTTGGCGGTCGATCATGGCCCCGGTTTCAAAACGTTGGTTTTGCTACATTTTATGAATTAAAAAGATAAAAATAAAAAATAAATAAAAAATAAAATAAAATAAAATTGCAAAGTTTACCTTGCTAGTTTTTCTAAAAAAACCGCAAAATGAACGCAAGATTAACTAACAAGGTTCATTTTGCTATTTTGTAAAACAAAATCGTAAAATGTACCTTGCTAGTTTTTCTTTGCATCAGTTGTATATAAACTAGTAAATGACCTTTTACGAAAAATTAGCACTAGAAAAAAAGATCTTATCTTGACACCTCAAAACCCTTTAGATTTGCCTCTGCAATAACACATGTATAATGTGTAGAAACTAAAAAGATGTGTACGATTTTTAATCTTTGATAACATTTCTTAACATAATTTTTAGATGTTCAACTTCAATTCATGACATACTCCCCACAAGTTATTGTACGCAAAATGAATAAATGAACATTTCAAATATGTGCTATAAAACACGTACTTTTTATCTATGCAACCAAATTTACCGACCTATTGATCCTCATACATTCACTTCTTATTAATAAAATGTGCTTATTTGTTCATACATTCATTCATACGTATCGTTTGTTTTTCGAAGTATTACATCTTCATCCGCAAACCATACTGCGAGAAGAGAGATCATTTAAAACTCTTCATCCGCAAAGAAGAAGCCGTTTGTTTTTGTCTTTATTAAGTCTTCTTTCGTTTTCCTCTTATATACTGCGTTGGTGTAGAGGAAAGAAGTGGAAAAAAGGCGCAAATTATGTCTGCGTTGGTGAAGAGGAAAGAAGTGATTCTAACCTCTTATATCGAAAAAAAACAAACGGTCTTGAAGTAATGTCTCACAACTACAGACGTAAGAGAAAAGAAACTGCTGAAAAAAAGCAAACAAAGCCAAGTTGCAAAAGTCGTCTATCTAGTATGTTCAAATTACCTTTCTGAAAACGCAAATGTCATCCTTGTGAGAAACTTTTGGTGCGAAAATTGTCCCTAACTCAAAGTGAAATAAATAAAATGCCCTTGCCTTCAGTGAGACTTAGTCATTTCTATTTGGGATTTTTTTGGTCATTTTACTTTTAGCAGAGATGATATCCGCACCAACAGTTTACCACTTGAACAACGCTTGTATTTTCATAAAAATAAGGACCACGTCTGCAACCTGAACATACAACAGGGACAATTGTTGCAATTTACTCTTGAAAGAATGTGTTTATTTGTTTGTTCAACATTTGTCCGTACAATGAGTTCTCAAAAAATCAATTCTACCACCTAGACAATATCTTCATGTCGCCTCTTCACACCACCAAGTCACGAGCCAGGCCCCCATCTCACTGTTATCTAACTCTATTCATGTCACTATAACAAGAAAAAAAGGATATATTATTATATTATAGGTATCCAGAGATGATGTTTTGTCCTCCACCCCTCGACTCAGTTCAGTTTATAGTAAAACACAATTTTTATCAGTTTTTGTTTCGTGTTTTCTGTCAGTTTTAAGCTTTTGATTTATTAAACATTATATATTGTGTTTCGTACTTTCAAGTTTTTTAATATAAATAAAATTATAAAAACCTAAAAAAAACATAGGGGGTACAAAATATATTTTAGAGGGGTCTTTATAACATGGGAACTGATTTGCACACTCCTGTTAGTTATTAAGACACTTTTTTCTGTGCTTTCAATTAGTTGTACACAAATCACACTTACTTTATCTGCTTGTACCATAAATGTCCCAATTATTATATTAAGAGCAAAATGTGCCATGACAAGTTTCAATTCTTCGTTCGTACCACTGGTGTGTCATCACTATATAAACTTTCATGATTAACTCCTATCACTCATAACTAACCTTATCTCGCTTGTACTATAAATGTCGATTAATATATTAAGAGCACAAGGTCGTGACAAGCTTCAATTACTCATTCGAGACCCACGCGTCTGGCATCACTATATACAAACCTTCATTAACTCCTCACTCATACTAATCTTAACTTACTTATTTGAGACCCACCACTTACAATTTAATTTTTTATTCAAATTTTCAAATAAATGAAATTCATTTAACTAAAAATGAAAATACAATACAACACAATACAAAATATACGAAACGTAAAATAAAAATATGGTAAAAAGCCATACACACTTTCAAATTTAAACATACGAAACATATAAAAGTTTTACACTTTTGAATAAAAAAAAAAATCAAAACACCCCCTTTTTTTAAACCGTACAGTTCGAGCGGGATTATTTAAATTCAAATTAGAGCGGGATGATTCAAATTAAAAATCAATCTGCTTATATATATGTTTCCACAAGAGTTGTTTATCACACACAACTCACACACAAAACTTATACACACAACTCACACATAGATTCTCAAAATGTCTCATGAAAACTTCTCCCAACAATTTCAGGTCCACCACAACGCGAAACTACCTTTCCACCAGAAGATGAATTTATTCAACTCCACCAGAAGATGTCTTTCTGGTATTCCAATCGAAAAATGTATTTGTAAACACTCAACCTCTTAACACTCCATCTGTTAACATTCCACCGGTGGACCTCCAAAACAATCCATTTGGGTTTAGTGAGGATTATCTCCGTGAACTTGAGCAGGACGAGGCAAATCTTAGAGAGATAAGAGAAAACAAGGCACGCGAGGAAGTTGCTCGTTTGGAACAGGAAGCCGGGATCTTGAATATCTTAAGCGGTGGTTTGACATCATGGAAGGAAAGTATTATCTTTGGAGAGTTTAGATCCTCTTCGATTGAGAGTCGGATGATTCGTATTCTCAATTTGTAGTTTATTTTCATCAATTTCGTGGTAGTTTGTATTAAGCGTATTATGTATTTGGTGTTTTCATTTTAATTTTTAATTAATTTGGTGTTTTAACTTAAATGTTTAATGTAATTTTTGTTTTAAACTTTTAAATAGGTATGTTTAAAAAAAAAAAAAAAAAAAAAAAAAAAAAAAAAAAATAAAGCGTCTGAACCGAACCGCGCCGTGCGACGCAGCGGGGGTTCTATGACGAACGACGACGAGGCAAGCCAGTGTCACGGCGAGCCACAACAAAGTGCCACCTAGGCACGACGAGAATGGACTGACGAGCGCGGGATCTTTCTAAGTGTGCAAATCACTTCCCCTGTAGCATCCAAAAAAAATCAACCGAAACTTCTAAGGAAGTAAATATCAACTATTTCAATCAAGTCTATACCGCTACATCGTATAGCTTTATTTCTTAAGACAATTCCCAAGTAAATTGTTCGTGACTTTAGCATTCTAAGTGTTATCAAACATTTCATCTAATGTTTAGGTTTCTTGATCATTTATCATATCATAGAATATTGATTATAAAGCATAAACACGTGAGTTTTTTTTACGGCTTACATGTAAACACCATCAACAATGAATAACCATCGGCCTTAGCTAGGACTTTGGCCCTTTAAAAATATACTTTCTATGTCTTATAATGAATGTTCGTATTTTTGTTTGGTTTGTTTTGGTTAGTAGAGATAATATTTTTTCTTTTTGGTAAAGGGAATCATACCACGGTAAAATGTATTAATCACCCAAAATAAACCGATGAGTACTGTTGGAATGTGTTGAGAGTCACGTTAACCTCAAGAAAGCTTGAGCGACCTATTCGAATGACATGCCAAGCGAATTACAAATCTATTACATAACCAATGACTCGATAGGAAAAACCACCTAATGGAACATAAACAAAAAGACAAACAATCATCTAAAAACATAATCGGGAAGGTCCGGACTCGGCGTAAGCCTCTCCATCCTTGGTTCGCTTGAACCTACACGAAAGAAGCTTGAGACGAACCGCTGCTGAGATACACTCACAAACTTGAGCAACGAATCTCTTCGACTTTTTAAACAACCTCCAATTGCGTTCTTGCCAAATAAAGAAAGCTGTAGTAGCAAGTACCAATCTCGCAATAACACCATGGGGAGACTTCTTATTCGAATTCACTCCAATATGGTCAACGATGCCATAAATATTATGTGCTACTTTATCTAGACCAGCAAGAAATTTAATGCGTTTCCAAAGACCATCCGCAAAGGCGCATTGGAAAAATAAGTTATCATGGGAATCAGGACCATATCACATAACGAGCAAGAACTTCCAAGATTCGATCTCGTCCCAATGCTAACCCGATCCTGCGTTTTGACTACGGCAATAATAAGCCATAAGTTAAGCGCATGCGGGGATATTATGGGGAACCAAACCACATCATACCATAAAACTTTCTTTGTCTCGAGGCGAATTGATTCCCAAACCTGGCTGACCAAAAAGCTCTTCGCCGTACCATCATTAGAATGCCATTCCAATTGATCATTAGCATTAGAGGTCGTAACGTTACATATAGATAAAAATTGGTACTTCCCCGTGAGGTATTGGGGCCACGACCAAATACCATCAATAATAATTTCACTCACCATAGTTTGAGGATTAAGACCAGCTCTATGAATATCACGGTTAGTGATATGATTAGATAACGGACAAGCAAGACACCATTTATCGTGCCATAAAGAAGTGTGAGTACCTGAACCAATCTTGTGCCAAATAAAATCACGGATTGATGTCCGCAACCTCAACATATTGCGCCAACCACAGGACATATTGCCACGAACAGGAATATCCCAAAAATTACGATTATGCAGCTTATAACTATGCACCCATTTCACCCAAAGCGATTCCTTGAGCGAAAGAAGCTTCCAAATATGACTCACCATTAAAGCCGAATTGAAGTGAGCCAAATGCCTCACACCAAGGCCCCCTTCATCTTTGGGAAGACACACCTCATCCCAAGCGACTTTAGCTTTGCCTCTACTAGAATCACCTGGACACCATAAGAAGTTCCTCATAATTTGTTCAATGCTAATAAGGACTGTTTAGGAAGAACAAAACCGAAGCCAAAAGACATGCATAGATCGAATAACCGATCTAATAAGTTGAAGTCTACCCATGATGGATAGGGACTTATTTTTCCAATCAAGCACTCGACTTTCAACTTTTCCACAAGCTCATTGCAATCTCTAATCTTGAGCCGAGAAGAGACCAATGGAACACCAAGGTATTTAACCGGGAGACGTCCTTCATCAAAGGGAAGTACATGAAGAATGGAGATTTTAACATGGTTTACAACGTTACAAAAGTAGGCCGTACTTTTAGGGAGACTAGGAAGAAGACCCGAAGCAAGAGTAAATTCGTCAAGACCTTCCTTTATAACCCGGACAGAATCCACATTACCATAGACAAAAATGAAAAGGTCATCCGCGAAACACAAGTTAATGAGCTCCAACTTGCCACAATATCGATGATAAGAGGAAATGATCAGATTCCATCACTTTTCTTTTAGCATTCGAGTAAGAATATCCATGACAAGAGTAAGCGAATCACGGGGAAGAGGATCACCTGGCGAAGACCCTCTTCCCGTGAAAATACCGTGTAAGTTACCATTAATACTAATGGAATACGAGGTGGTGAAACACATTCCATAATCGAAGGATCATGCGATCATGAAAGCCATAACCTTTAAGAATTTTCATAAAAATTCCAATCCACCGTATCATAAGCCTTTTGAATGTCCACGCGAAGGCACATCTAGGCTCACCCTATCAAGTGATAATTGTGCATAAGCTCTTGCGTTAGGAGAATATTATCAGAAATGCTTCTATCCGGAATAAAAGCCGATTGGTTAGGGTGAACAAGAGTCTTTAAACACTGCTTCATGCGGTTAGCAATAATCTTGGTAATACACTTAAAGAGCACATTCCAACACGATATCGGTCTATAATCATTAATTCTGGAGGGAGACTTAACCTTTGGAATGAGGGCAATAATAGTATGATTAAGCTCTTTCAGAAGAGTACCATTAGTAAAGAAGTCACGGATAGCATGAATGACCTCGACCCCCACAATGTGCCACACATCTTTAAAAAAAGCAGCCGAAAACCCGTCCGGGCCTGGTGATTTATCATCACCCATAGAGAACATGGCATCTTTAACTTCACAATCCGTAATGGGACGGACCATATCCACAGCAACCTGCTCCTCAATACAATTATCAAACAAACCCTCATCATTAAAAACATGATACTCATTAGCATGTCCAAGAAAATTCTTATAGTGAGAAACAAAAGCATTAGGAACATCATCATTAGTGAAGATAACACCCTCATTATTAGAAACAGCATCAATGCGGCTACGACTCACACGGCTCTTAACCGCTTTGTGGAAAAAAGCAGTATTAGCATCACCCTCCTTAAGCCATAGAATTTTAGCTTTTTGTTTCAGAAATTGTTCTTCCAACAAAACATCCTTATTGAACTCAACCACTAAGATAGCTTCCTGGTCTCGATAGGAAGTATTAAAAGGGTCCTGATCAAGGAGAATTTGGACCTGGTCCAACTCCGAACGGATACGAACAACGTTATGATGCAAGTTACCTTTGTCGTACAAAAGCTTACGAAATGATTTCTTCATGCTTTTAAGCTTTTTCACAACGCGGAACATAGGAAACCCGTTGTACTCTTTGCTCCAGGCCTCATTAACAACATCATAAAATCTTTCAAGCTTGGTGAGCACATTAAAGAACTTGAAAGGTTTTGGTTTCTCCATTATAGCCGTAGGAATAACAAGAATAAATTTGGGGCATGGTCGAAAATTCGATAGGGCTTTAAAAGCGCATGAGCACCAACAAAATCGATGGTAAATTCCATATTCGCCATAATCCGGTCAAGCTTCGAGAATACCATCCATCCCTTTCGGTTTTGATTCCACGTAAGCGAAGACCGAGCGATTAACATCGAAACTTCAATATCAACAACACGTTCTTTGAATTCACGCATGGCAACATTCACACGAGAAGAACTAGCTGTAGACTCTTCCAAAAATAACGTTGCATTAAAGTCCCCCAAAAGACACCACGGGCGATTACGGATAAAAGATTTATGATGTGAAAGAGCCTTCCATAATTCACGTCTTTGAGTGTGACCATTATGGGCATAAGTAAACGAACAGAACACTTCCTTCTTCTCCTTTTTCAACCAAATCCTAGTATGAATAACTTGGTCATTTTGGGATAAGACCATGATGTCAACAATATTATGATTCCAACCTAAGATTATACGAGTGCCCTTGTTACAACACGAGCCATTAGATGTCCAATCCTAGTGACGAAAGATACTTGTACACATCTGATGTAGCTTGGAATAAGCCACATGCGACTCCAAAATAGCACAAATAGAAAGATTATTCTCGTTGATAATCTGCCTCACTTCTTTTTGTTTAGGGGAGAAGTTTAAACCCCGTATGTTCCAAGAGGCAACATTAATCATTAGATACCGTGTTTAAGGGAGTGCTTGCCCCCTGCTTAGAATTCTGACTTTGTCCATCATCAACCCCCATATACTCATCAACCTGTTCGTCATCGTTATTATCATTCGATAGGGCTCCAAAAGTATTCTGAGTAGAAATAACATTTTTCTCAGGCTGTTTAGGCCTCGCATCCATCTTGTTGTTCACAGCCACCTTCTTATTGGAGTTTTCACCACGTTCAACTTTTCTATATTGCAAGTTAAGCGCAGGTTTAGACAACAGAATACCCGCAATTTTCTTGTTCTTTTGTTTAGCTTTTGAGTTTTTACTTCTAACCGTAGTAAAACCATCGTTCGCTTCCTTTGTAGTTGCAGCCACCATCGGGTTCTTTGGACATTTGTCATTCACATGATCGAAAACCTTGCGGTATCACACCTTGGTGGAGACCACTCGTATTCCACATCAATCTTAGCAAGAGAATGTCCTTTCCCATTGTCTCTGTGAATAGCAATAACAATCGATTTTTAAGCTCCTCATCAGCAGAGAATTCAATAAGTGCTCGTGCATATGTATTTCGTCCCCAAGAGCTTAGACACATGCTGCTTGTGTATGAGTCAAGCATGATAGGCTTTCCAAGATGCGTCGTAATAAGACTTAAACCCACTGCCGAATAGGCAACAATAGGGACATGATGCAACTTCACCCACAAAGGAACAGACTTGACCATATCCTTCTTCAAATCTGTGTTTATAGTCCAAACATTTAGAATAATAGGGACAAAACGAATCAACCACGGGCCATTCTCCATGACACTTTCCATACCTTCCTTAGTGTTGAATTGAAACATGAAAAAATCTTCGTGCAACTGAACACGTTTCAGTCCATATTTCGCCCATGTATTTTTCACATAATTCTCCACTAATGGAAACGCCAACATTTTCCCTATGAAATAACCATATAAGGTATTAGCAAACCTGGAACTAACCTCTTCTACAGCTTCCATAGGGATTGTGAAGTTCCTGAATCTTAACAGTCTTCTTGTTAGAAGAGTGGTTCAGCACATTAGCAAAAGAATAGGTAAAAGGCGATGTCTTAGTATTAGTATATTGCTCATCATTTGTAACAGATTCAACAATATTCTCAGGACTAGTAGGTTCATTAAAATTATCCGATGAAATAGCATTATTCTGGTATTCACCAATAGACTCAAACGAGACCCTAGTCGCTTCTAACTTAGAACCAGATGACTTAGCATCTATACTTCGCAATGCCGACTTCAAGGGTTTCCTATCAATATTCCTAATCTTAGACGCCAACCCAAACGGTTCTGGATTAGCATCATTTGATTTATCCATCTCTCTAAATCAGTAAACAAGAGCAGTGACAACTCCAACGCCAAAAACGAAACAAACCCCTAAAGATTAAGGATTTATCAGCTATTAGAACAAAACATCTAACCAACTTCCATTCTTGCAATCAACCAGCAGATAAAGTACCAAACAAACCCCAAGCTAACAATCGGAATCCCAAACCATCAATCAGCAAAAATGTGTAATTAATGAGTATTTTTAAAACATTGTACATTTTTAAAATATATACTTACTATGAGAGGGAAGAGATCTAGTAAGAAGAAATTTTGAAATGAAAAGAATGAGAGAAATTTGAGCCACACATATTAAATAAGGTAGAGAAATTTAAGGGGAGATGCATCTATATTTGTAGGTGCATCTGAAATGCGCGGTTGTGGTTTCTTCTTACCCTTCTTATTTTAATTTTATTTTTCATTTAAGATTGGTAAAGTACAAATTACATATTTGTTGATGAAAAAAATGATATTTGACAATTGACTTTCTAAATTTTACTAACTAGGACTCTATAAATAAATATGGTAAGTTAACCGAAAAATATTAATGAAAATTAAAAAGAAAATCAAAGTTAGTTTGGTTGGAAATATTGACTGATAATCAAAGATAGTATAGTCATTTTGCTAAATCGAATTTTTAACCTTCAATAAAGTTGTCTCTTTATATGTAGTGTAGATGTTGCAAGCTTTATGTTGGTTAATAACCTATGCAATGCAACTACTCTACAAGATTAATGTTGTGTTTCTTTTATTTTTATGGAAAGAGATACTGAGACCTATCAATTTAATAGTATTAATATTTTTAATGAGACTCACGATTTCTATTAATGAGTCTAGATGCACACGACAAAATTTAAAAGGTTATTCCTATTAAAAGGCTTAAATAGAGGTGGGTCTCACATGAACCCAACACTTCTCTTAGCTAAACATAAAAAAACACCCATTAAGTATGTGATCACTTTATATGTAGTATAGATGTTTCAAGCTCTATGTTGGTTAATAACCTAAGCAATGCAACTACTATACAAAATTAAGCATCTCTTTAAGTCTATCAATCATCTCAATAATTTGTTTTACCAAGTGGATTAGGGCTGAGCACCGAAGGTTCAAAACCGAACCGGATCGACGAAACCGACCGAACCGACAAAAACCGAACCGGACCGACAGCCCGTCGGTTCGGTCCGACAAAACCGACAAAAACATGCCAAAATACACCTAGACCGACAAAACCGAACCGAACCGACAAAAAACCGAACCGAACCGACAACATTCGGTTCGGTTTCGGTTCGCGTTTTTCACGATTTTCGGTCCTCGGTTTTGTCGGTTCGGTTCGATTCGGGTCGGTTTATGACCGACGCTCAGCCTTAAAATGGATGATGCATATGCCACATTCATATAAGCTAATATGCATCCAAACCAATGAATGAACAACACATATCTAACTTATAACAGTTCTTTTCATTTACAAATTGACGATTTTAACATCAAGACATCAACAACCCGTTCTAACAAGACAAAAGTTTGATTTAGAACATATCTACATGCAATCATGTTGTTCCACATAATGCATATAGGTCTTTTAAAAAGTCATATATGTGTAAGTGTGTAACTTTATTTGGGACCAATAATCCATCACAAAAATTCTGCCTACCTTTTTTCTGTGGAAAATTGAACCTTTTTTTTCTTAGATTTAAAGTTTAAACCATTATATGTTCATTGTGGATGTTGTATTGCTATAAAAACTCAATATTTTCTGTGGAACATTGACACCCCCACTTTTTTTTCTTAGATTTAGGTTTAAACCAGAAGGTATGTTTGTGAAAATAAATTATCTTTAGTCTTGATCTTATTAACGATCTTGGTCTTGATGTTGTTCTTTGAAAATATTATAAAAAGATTATTTTTATAAACTACATGAGTAACTTTTTATTTTCAAAGATTATGGAAGATTATTTTTTAATAATCTCTTATAAGTTCAGTCTGTAAACAAAATTATTTTTATATAAACTTATTTTTCAAAAAAATAATCTTAGCGCCGATGTCTTGTGTCTATTTTGTCAAACATACCCTAAATGTTCATTGTAAATGTTGTATTGCTATAATATGTGAAAAATAATATTAGGATGGATAGAGTATTTAAAGTTTAAACCATTATAAGTTCATTGTTTTAGTTGAATCTAATTAATATAAACATTTTTTTCACACTTATAGTTAGATTTTTCTGTGGAAAATTGAACCTTTTTGTCAAACATACCTTATAGTTAGATTTTTTTTTCACACTTAAATTGAGTTTTTTTTCTTATACAATTCAGGGCTGTCTCGTAGATTTCAGTGGCCCCGTGGCATTATCATAAAGAGTCCCTCAAACAAACATATAGTATACATATGTATAAATAGTGCATGAATTAATTAAGCTCGGGTCTCATATTGTGTTCATATATATAAATATATAATAGAGGTGCATGAAATTTGGTGACCTTCGTTAAGCGGTGACCCTGTGCAATCACATCTTTTGCACTCCCCTAAAGCCGGCCTTGATACAATTATAAGTGTGAACTATTATTTTATAATTTTTCTTCACACATGTAAATCGGAGTTTTTCATGTTATTAATTAGAGTAAATTGCAAAATCGTCCATGTGGTTTGCCCAGATTGCAAAAATCGTCCCTAGGGTTCGCTAATTGCGGTGGCCTCCCACATGAAACTTTTCATCATTTGGTCCCGGCTTTAACTTGGCGTTAACTAGATTCGTTAAGTGTTACACTTTAGCCCTTTTTGCTAACGACAATTGCAACGTTAATCCTTTAAACCACGGGGACGATTTTGCAATTACACCATTAGTCCTCAATACAAAAACAATTGCACCGTTAGTCCTTAATACACAATTTCGGTTAAAAAGTAAAAAAAAATCTTCAAAAACTTTTTTTTTTTGATATTTTTCTAAAATCTTTAATATTTTCGAAATAATTTTTTTCAAAAGAAAAAATCGAAATATTTTATTCAATTTTTTATTTTAAATTATTTTCCAAATTTCTAAAAATTATTTTGGAAAAAATTTAGAAAAAAATTCGGAAAAAGTGTCGGACAAAAAAATGCGACATCTGCAATTTTTGAAAAAAAATCATTTTTTTTGAATTTTTTCTTAAAATTATTTTTCCAATTCGGGTAATATCCAAAATATTAAACTCGCTAATTTAGAAAAAGAATATTACAAACATTCCGTCATGCAACGCCTTGGGTTGAAATCATCGTTTTAAGACATAGGGAGTTAACGCTAAAAGAGACTCGTGATATAATATTAGAAGCAAATTTCATATTTACGTATTATGTGAGTAATTTTAAATACACGTAACATATCTTGATTTTTGTAGTTAATAACTTGAATTTGTTTTGCTAATTTTGTAGTTAAAAGTTAAAACCGTTATTTTTTCATAAAATTATCGCGCGCGTCATACGAATGATTGAATGAAGATAGGTAAACTTGATTCGGTTTTCGATTTAACCCCGAACTACATATCTTTTATTTTTTTTTAAATTAAATTTTATATATATTTAGCAAAAAATATATTTCACACTAAAAAAGTGTTTTAATTTCTCGTATGAAAATGTTTAATGGTCTTTTTAGGTAAATAAATATATACGTACATATATATTTATATACATAAAAATTCGGTTCGGTTTGAATTTTGCTAAAAATAATTTCGAAAATAAAAAATTTGGAATAAAAATATTTCGATAATTTTCTTTTGAAAAAAAATTATTTCGAAAATATTAAAGATTTTGGAAAAAATATCAAAATTTTTTTTTGAAGATTTTTACAAATTTTTTGACTTTTTAAGCGAAATTGTGTATTAAGGACTAGCAGTTGCAATTGTTTTTATTAAGGACTAACGGTATAATTGCAAAATCGTCCACGTGGTTTAAAGGATTAACGTTACAGCGATCGTTAGCGAAAAGGCTAAAGTGTAACACTTAACGGAATCTAGTTAACGCCGGTTAAGCGGGGACCAAAATGATGAAAAGTTTCCACGGGAGGCCGCGCAATTAGCGAACCCAGGGACGATTTTTGCAATCTGGGCAAACCACAGGGATGATTTTTGCAATTTACTCTATTAATTATTAATAAACTAATAAAATTGTACACATTTTAAAAGTTTGAAGAAATAGGCGTGTAAATTGGACTTTGTAGTGTGTATAGTTTGAACATGATCTCTGCCTATCATTAAAAGAAATGAGTTAACATCAATGGGTGCATATAGTCAATGACTTCATATACTTTTACTTCAGTTTTATTATGCATTTTTTATCGATGAAAAATTTATTATACATAACATATTTAAATTTTTTATTTATTATGAATTATATTTTATAATATTTAGTTATTAAAAATGAATATTTTATTAAAAATTATGCTATGTATAATAAACAAAAAGTTTAAGTATGTATAATAAATTTTTCATTGATATAACGTCAATGATGAGACTAGATTAAAAATATTTGAAGCATTAATCATTTTTATCTTTTAATAAATTGAGAATAAAACAGAGTAAATCATTATTTTAAATGATTCTGATTGGTTAATAATTTTGAAAAAAGTGAAAAAATTCTGAAAATACTACAAATACAATTAATGATTGATTGTGATTGAATGAATTATATTATTACAAAAAATTATAGTAAAACAAAACATCTTAAGTAAGGTTGTCAAGATCGGGATCTTACCCAGGATCGTTTTCGTCTTTGCAAGATCGTGATCGTAAGATAGGATCGGGATTTTAAGATCCTCTTTAATGTTATTCTTAATAGTTTATGTAATTTTATCTAATCTACAAGTTCTAATACATTATAACAATAAAATATTATAAATGTTTCATATAAATCTTTGTCCCAAATTATGATTATAAAATGTTTAAATAGATTAACGTATTGTTTTTGAATTCTACAAACAAACAACCCATAAATTGATAGTTTTTAGTTTGTAATCAGAAAAGTAAGATCGGATCGGATTAGATTGTAAGATCGTATGGTCGAGATCTGGATCACTATAAGATCTTAAGCTTGCAAAGATCACATGTAGGATCCGGATCGTTTAAACTTTATAGTATCGTAAAATCGTGAATCACAAGATCAGGATCGGGATCCTGACAACCATTATATATAGCTAGAGCATGATCTGTGCCTGTCATTAAAAGAAATGAGTTAACATCAATGGGTGCACATAGTCAAGGTTTCGATGTCCACTCATTTAGATATATTGAGAACCAGAATAAATCATTATTTATATTATTTATAAAACATTTACACAATTTTTCTTGATCTTTAATTTTAAAAACTTAAAAATTTATTTTAATTAATAAAATACTTTTAATTAAAAATAGTAACAACATTCACTACTAAACTAATTTTTTTTTATTGTTTAATACTCAAACTTTTATCATTTTTCGTTTATAACACATAAAACTTTTTACATGTTAAACTCGTAAGTTACATCAAAAGTCACCCAAAAATACAAATTCGTAAGTATAATTATATCTGCATTATCTGTTGTTCTTTCTTGCAGTATTCATCTAATTTATTTTTAACCGTGAATAAACAAATCAAGGTTTTCAGGATCAGATCCTACAAAGAATCGTTTTCGCCCGTAAGATCGTGATCGTAAAATCGGATAGGGATCTTAAGATCTTCTTCTAATGTTATTCTTAATAGTTTTGTAATATTATCTGAATCTACAATTATTATCATTATAAGCGAAAATATTATAAATGTTTTATAAAAATGTTGTTTTAAATTATGATTATAATGATTAACATGCTGGTTTTTGAATTCTAAAAAAAAACCTATAAAGTTATAATTTTTTATTTTGTAATCAGAAAAAAGTAAAATCAGATTTGATTATATATTAAGATAATCCGAATCAGTTTTACTTTGCAATATCGTAAAATCTTAAAATCATCATGTACGTGACACTTGATGAAATAAAAGATAAACAAAACCCTAAACATGATTAACGTGTCACTTAACAACATAAGACCAAACACAACATGTCTTCCAATCATACCAACCGTCACTATCACTACTCTCATCTCACCACCCTTAACTACTCCATCATCATCCCCACTCTCACACACACACTAAACACACCTTAAAAAACACACACACCCATGGACGACTTCAGCAGATCAGTATACGCAGGTCTCCACCTCTCAAAACGAATATCATACGGCAAGGAAACCCTCACGTCAGCACCAAGAACACCTTCCATGAAAAAAACCCTCTCATCGTCCTCATCTTCTTCGTTACCATACAGTCCTGGTTCTTACTATCCCACGTCACCAATGGTGTATGCAGTTGTAACTGACCCTTCAGTGGTTGAGAATCCTGAGATATGTAGCTACCAGCCTTATGTGTATGGCAAATGTGACCCTCCTGCTTTGGTCCCGTTAAATATGCATGGGGTTGGTTTGGATGTACAGTGTTGTCTGGATACTGTGTTTGTGAGTTTTAGTGGGGTGTGGCGCGTGCATTGTGTGGCTTCACGCGCTAGCTGTGATTGTAGGGTTGTTGTTCCGATGGGTGAACAGGTAATGTATAGTATTTTGTTAGTATTAGTTTTGGAAATTATTGGTTTATCTGTGTGGACCTTTGACTTTTAAGAAGTCGTATGATCATGTTTTTTGTTATAATAAGGAGTTTCGGGCTTATGACTTATTTGGTTTTGGACTTATGTTTCATAAGCTTACTTTTTGTGGCTTATTTTGAAACTTTTCAGCTTGTTTATATTTATTATGTCATAATAAGCTTATATAAGCAAAAAGTTGCAAAATAAGCCGCATAAAATGAGCTTACATAAGCAAAACCAAATAAGTCATAAACCGGCGTATCTCACTCAGGTTATAATTTTTTCAGCTTATATTTTGACTTGTGAGCTTATTATGAATACGATGTGGAAATTAAGCAAAAAAAAAAAAAAAAAAAAAAAAAAGGTTATGAAATATAAGTTGTCAATCAAGCTTTTAAGCTTAAACAAACACTCCCGAAACTTCGTCTCATCAAATTCATCAAATTTTGTGCGGAAAATAGATTTGTTGGAGTATTATTTTTTTGCAGTTGAATTAGAAAGTTGCAAGTATATCATGTTTTTATAGTATGCAATAATTATAAATATACGTTGCTATATTAGAATGAGAATAATTAGTTACTTACCAAATTGGGATATTTTGTTTGATATTGGTAACTTGAGTATGAGTTCACTCAGGAAGAAAGTAGAAAAGTTAAAACTGCTTTTTTATGTAATATTGTCATATTTAATACTCCGTAAGATCTCCTAATTATTGATTGAGAGAATGAGTCGCATCAGCGTGATAATACTTGTAGCAATGTAGCATTTTGTCTCATGGTTACTCCATTTTTATGACCAAATAGACCAACACACATGGAAACAAATTTGAATTGTGGGATCCCAACCCACTTTTGTTAAAGGCTTCTCCTTGTCGGGTTTTAATAGTGACAAGCAATGCTTTGTTTTGACCTTTAGAACATTTTATATAATTCGTTCAGTTTGTTTTAACTTGTACTATAAAAAAGTATCCTGTTATAGTTCTGAAAAGAACATGGTTTGGCTAACAGGGTTCAGTTCTAGGTATGGAGGTAGAGACGGCAAGAAGATCATATTCTAGCAAGTTCATAACCACGCAAAACGAAAAGGATGTAGAAAATATAACCAAGACAACTAACGGGTTTTTAATGAAAGGAAACACGTACATGTTCAAAATTTCAAAGGTTTCTTTAGCAACTCTGTACTATGATTCGGAACTTGCATGTTTTTAGACCGTTTTACTTACTTTTTCATGCTTGATATTTACAAGGTCGAGGGAGGATCATATATCCATGTTAATTTTAGATGGTCTCAGAAATTGGTATATCAAGATAACGAGTTCCGCCTCACCGTGCCTTTCACTTTTCCGCCTTATGTTGTGCCAGTAGTGAAGGGAGATCCCATGAAGGAAAAGATTTCGTTAAATGTGAACTCTGGTATGGAGTCTGAGATCATGTGCAATATTGCTAGTCATCCTTTAAGGGTATGCATGTTAATTCTTGTTCTGTATTTTGTATCATACTGATTTTCATTCTTGTTTTTATCTGATATGATGTCTTTTTTATTTCTTCCTTCTGTAAGGAAACGAGACGACAGGCGGGGGAATTAGGCTTCTCATATGAGGCAGAGGTTAAGAAATGGTCCTCTCAAGACTTTTCTTTTGCATTCTCTGTAAGGTTTTTGTATCTTTCTGTTGTATCAGAACGACGTAGCTTCAATCCATAAGAGTAAACATAAAAAAAAATGTTATGTTGATCAAAATTTAGGTTTGTAAGGCGGATATCTTTGCTGGTCTGCTACTGCAGACACCATCTCTGCATGATCATGATCAGAGAGATATGTTTTGTTTCTATCTTTTCCCCGGAAGTAACAAAAACACCAAGGTTAGTGGAAACATTTTGTGACATTTCTATAATCTTTCTTTATTCGCCATATAAATCATTAATTCTTACTAATTCCCGAGTGAGGTTGGTTTAATGGCCTTTAAATAGTACTTTACCTGATGTGGCGTTCAGACTTATATTCATTCTTTACGTTGGTCTTTTGTTTTGTGGTTAATGTGCATTGTTATAGCCTTTCAGAAAGGAAGTGGTATTTCTACTAGACATAAGCGCAAGCATGCAAGATGACCCACTCGAGAAATCAAAAGATGCAGTGTTAGGCTGTCTCGCAGAGCTTAATCAAGAAGATACCTTTAACATCATTGCCTTCAATGGAGACATTCAATCATTCTCTTCTTCACTTGAGTTGGCAACGGATGAAGCTATCACACGTGCAACCGAATGGATGAACAAAAGTCTTATTGCTGAAGGAGGCACGAACCTATTACTTCCCCTGAAACAGGTAGTTCTCATCTCTAGTTGTTTTTCCTGTTTCTTTAACATGTGAAGCTGAAGGATAGTGTTGTGACTTCTGATGATCATGATATTTAGGCATTTGATATGGTTTGCAAGACGGGTGAATCTATTCCTCTCATTTTTCTCATAACTGACGGGTCTGTTGAAGATGAAAAAGACATTTGTAATATAGTGAAAGAACAGCTTGTGGATGGCGGAATCAATTGTCCTCGGATTTGTACATTTGGAATAGGTGAGACTTGAGTATTCTTGATCTTACTTAAATTCATAAATGTGGGTATATTGTACGTTTTTATTTATGCTTTCAAGATACACAGGTTCATACTGCAATCATTATTTTCTGCAAATGCTTGCGTATATGGGAAGGGGATGCTACGATGCTGCATATGATGTAGGTCAGTTCATCAAGTACCGATATCTTTATCAGTTACATTTCCTTGTATAGCATAGCCCTTGTTATTTACATTGTCTTATTTTGACCAGATTGTATTAGTGACCGATTACCACGACTTTTTACTGATGCTACATCTTCTGTACTATAAATATAACCCTTGATGGCCTAGAAAATCTCGACTCACTTGAGGTACACTGCCCGACACACTGTTTATACTCATAATGATCTAAATCCAGTTCATGGTCCAGTCAACCTCTTTATCACTTTTGACCATTAGTAGCTAATAATAAATATTGCAGTTGTACCGTTTAGTATTCCAGACTTGTATGGAAGCCCATTAGTTGTATCAGGCCGATACAAAGGGAAATTTCCTGACATTGTTAAAGCTAGAGGTATCACGGCTGATATGAGCACTTGTGTGATTGATGTCAAAGTAAGGAATGCAAAGGGCATAGCTTTGGACAGGGTAAATATATATTCTCATTTGCACACGTGGTTTCTATAATGGTACCCTTATGTTCTAGTCTCTTTAGTACCTTCGAGCACTCATACGTACATTCTGTCAACTTTCTCAGGTCTGTGCAAGAAGGGAAATTGATTCACTCACAGCGCAGGCATGGTTAAAACAAAATAATCAGCTAGAGGATAAGGTATTCTATCTTGTTCTTGACAACACAATTATTTTAGAACTCCCTTCTGCATTTTTCACTCCATGCATCCGAGAGAACAAAGAAATACGAACTACGGAGCATGAAGTATGAAATAAAACACAGCTAAATAGCTAAGTCCAAAGGACCTTACTTAAGTCTTCCTTAATTTCCGCTATAAAAGGATGATAATTTCCATTATCAAGTCAATTCCTAGTCTCTCCAATTTGTATAGCAAAAGTCCTTTTTTTTTTCTGCACATTGTCTGATAATTTTATGTTCACTCAACTTTAGTTAACTATGCTGTTCTATATGTCATAGATTGCAAAAATGAGCTTACAAAGGGGGGTTCCTTCAGAATATACTCGCATGATTCTTGTTGAGAGTGACAAAGTAACGCCAGGCCTCGATTCAGTTCTACCAGAAGAGGTACGCCTTTTATCGATACGGCTATACGATATACGTGATGTAATGATATTTGCAGTACTAAAGATACACGTTCAAGAAGCAGCTAATATCTACACTAGAGTGAATAGCCTCTTTATGAGTAGTACTTTGACTTTTGAAGTCAAACATATTATATTTCAAAGGCATGTGTAATATCTCACGTTTTGAACTGCAGAAGTGTTCAAAGTTGGAGAATCACAAGATTATATACCTGAAGAATATAAGCATTGGATTTGGTAACTTGACTGCAACGGCTGAAAATCGACCTCCAGGTTTAGAAGAACTAAAGTTAAACGAGCCAGCAGGAGTGATGATGCAGGCGGCTTCCTCTTGTTGGGGCGTGATTCTTGATAGATGTTGCTGCATCCGGACATGTTCTCAAATGAATGATCAATGTGCCATTGCTCTCACACAGCTATGTACAGCACTGGCTTGTTTTGAATGCCTTAATTGCTGTTGTGAAATATGTGACTCCTGCAGCGACTTGTGCAGCTAGAGAGTAGGTATAAATAATAAAGTGAAAACGAGAAATATGTATTATGGTGTAAAATGCTTATGTATGAATGTAAGTATGTATGTATGTATATTCGCCAATAAGTTTCTTTGTTTCGTCATGTCCATCAGTAGGCATGCGGCCATCTCTGTGAATTCACGGCTTTTGGTAATATAGAGAAAAAGATTACGAATTTATATTTGCAATATGCAATTAGTTTACTTTCTTAGTTTTTTATGGGTCAATTTTACATATTAACAAGTTTTTTTCTCCGGTTTCTGTTTAATAGTTTTCAAAATAAAGAGTGGGCATAATATTCGCCCCCAATTTCCATCTCTCTCAATTCAGATAGTTATAAATTAGTATCTCTTCAGTTATGCAGATACAAAATCCAATTCAATGACGTCACTTGCACCAGAAAATTACTACGACGATTTCCACCACATTCATCATCTACTGTTTTCAGATTAGGTAAATTTCTCTATTTAGTAGTACTTTTAAAAAAAAAATGTACTTACGTTAGATAGATGTGATCCGGATCCAGTACTTGTTTATCAATCTAGCATGATTACTGTGAATGAAACAAGTAAACATTGATACATCAGTTTTATGGCCCTTGATGTACCTCTAACCAAAGAAGTGATTGAACCCGTGGTTTAACTATGTTTATTAAGTGATTCGACTCGTTTAGTACTCCAAACCTAAATGCGTTTCAGAGAATGAAACCTTTAGTTTTGTCATGAACTATAATTAATTTTTTATGTATCACTTAAGCTAGTGGCCGGATGTTATGTCAGATTGACTATACTATTTGAAGTTAATTAGGATGATTATTTTAGGCAATTCGCCTGTCGAATACATTATGTAAAATTTTGAAATGGAGGTTACTATGTGGTTTAAAAGACTAGTTCTTGTATCCAATCTCTATATATATCTGTTTCTTTTAATTTCTCTTGAAGTGACATGTGGCATATTAAAGTATTGGTCTCAGAAGAATCATCTGCAATCTCTGTGGAAGTTATCAATTCCTTGAACAGCGTGGATCTAAAGAACAACAGTCTCTCAATTCCAGGTTGAACTGGCAGTATACTCAATGGAGATAGTGTGTACGCAACAAGTTTCTTATAAGCTACTAGTGTCTTCTCAATGTAGTTCTATTGTAAATGTCTTCTGATTAGCGGTATTCTATAATCTAACACTCGTATCATTTACTGAAGTAAACAGTTCTGAAACATCCTGGTTTATTTCACGAATAGAGATTTTTATCTCTGTGAAGGTACTTTGTAGTCTATGAATACGACTCAATGTTGAGCATACTAAAAATCTGAACGTTGTACTTCTTCCAGCTAATTACCTAGTTTTTGATGTAGTTAAAATGTAGGACGGTAGCTAGAAGTGATCTTACAGTTATGTTATGTGCACTTCTGTTTTTTACTCTTGTATACTCACAATATTGATATTGATGTATTCTGTTCTTTACTTCATAGATGGCTGTCAAATCATACAACCGTTAGCTCTTAAAGCTTGCAAAATTTCTAATATATTGTGGCGCTTTTTTCTTGCTGATTTTTTTCCAATTTTCTGCTGGTTATAATGAAACGGATGACTGTTGTTTTATATGTCAGCCTATGAAATAGTCTTAAAACTTCTTGATCCCTCAATTTGCTATGCAAGGCTAGACTTACGGTCCTGACAGGTTCGCTTACTTCTTTCATTTTATGCTTTTTGTTGTTTTAGTTGGCTAATGTTTATTACTTTATTCATATCATCATAGCCAATGTGCTACTGGGCTTCGACTGAAATGAGTCAGCAGCAATGATATAATTCACTTTTACTTCAAGACATTTCCAGGTCAAACTTCTTATCTTGAAACTTTATTGTATAATGATATGATTGAACTCGATATGTTGTTTCTTTATGTACAATCAGTATTGACATACATGATAGATGTTAAGGCAAGTAGCATTATCATAATCATTATTAATTGAGTAGTTACCGAGTTCATGATGCTAAGCTGCGCCTGGCCCACCCATAACGTCAGATCATACATAGTTTGTGACAGTGCAATCGAGAGCGAGCCCATGATTTTTGAGAGGTGTTAGCACAATTTTTTTTTATGATTATGAATATTAAAATTGCCCTATAAAGAATTTATTAGCTAAAACTGAGGGTTGCACGTGCCCAAAAAAGACATTCTATAAAAGATTTATACTTCGTGCCCTAAAATCGGGTGTGCCACACCCAACTCCCATGTGGGTCCGAGTGCAAATATATCCTATGAGGTGGAGGCAGTTGTGTATCCATAGGAAGGTACGTGTCTATAAAAGTCCAATTCGCTAAATTTCTAAACTAAAAAGCAAATGCACCTGTGGGCTTCATATATTACCTAATTAAGCCTTTCTTGTTTGGCCCCAAACTGGAAATTATTGTTGCATATTGGACAATTATGTTCATTTTTCATAGAAATCAATCAGTATTATATTGTATGTATAAATGTATAGTGTACCTTATATGGATCATGGTGATTGTATGCCGCAAAAGTATACTTTGCGGCATAAATCACCATGATCCATATAAACACTATATATCATTATACATACAATATAATCTGTGATCCATACTTATTACCGGCCTGTTTTTACATATAGTAGATAAACTGTAAAAGTTCTCTATCAAGATATATCACATATAGTAGATGAATTATTAACTTGTGATCCATTACATATTACCGGCCGGTTTTTCATTCATTAACATATCGTCATAGCACATATATAGCTTAGGATAGCGGGTAAATTCTGCTATGAACAGCAAACGGTCATGCTCCCAAGTCCCGATTCACAAATGGTGGACGATGTTGTATATCTTTACTTATCCGATCATGTAGTTGAATGATTATGGGGACATATTTTACGATATCCAGTGGTTACCACTTTATGGATAGTAGAGGTCCACATGATCATGATACTGAATTTCCTCACTCATTTAAAGCAACTAATGATACACTTCCTAATATGGAAAATTTCATCAACCAATGCCGATACATAGGCTGTATTTCTTGACCCAAGATCTCTTATGGTTGTATCCCTCACATGGCTTTATTTCCTTATCTGTAATATAAAACTTTACATTTAGGCTTTGATGCAAGTGCTTCTTAGAGTCTCCATTCCTTACCTCCTTTAACATGCATCTCGAGGAATGAAATAGTTGCAGTTCTTAAGAAAATATCAAGTGGTACTGTGGTAGTAGTGGGTCCATGAGTGATGTTTAGTATATCACTTTTCCATGTTATTCTACCTAATGTGCATGGTCTATACTGATAACAAGTCATTGTGTTAGAAACATGTACTTCACATGTAGCTTTTTGTTTAAGTTTATTGAGTTTAAAGTGTCGGCAAGACTCATATTCACATGCCACTTCGATTGTGGTCAGTTTTAACATAGGTAATAAACGGGTCAGTTTGAATTGACTTCGGAGTGATCATGTGCTTGTATAGCTGCATTTACGTCTTATTAGCATGGATGACTGTTTTTATTAGCATGTCTTATTAACATCTTTGTGTGGGATTGTTGGTGCATGTATATGGTGCGAACTGCTAACACATGGGCAGTGGAGCACCTATCTAAGGGCTTTAACGGCTGTCACTTGGTAACGTTCGCCATTTCAAGTTTGGCAATGGTGCATAGTGTGTTTTTGGTGTAATAGTACTAGGACACGTTCCCGGAAATGCTTGGGACGTCAATTTCTCGTCCACAACTTCTAGACATGGTATGATTTCTGGGGTAGTGATAATGATAGAACAAGAAGCACCCACCCAAACATACAAACAGGAGCGAACGAACAAAAACCTTCATCACCCACATGACTAATGAATTCATCTAACACATTTATGCTAAGTAACACTATTTAGGGCAAATTGTTCTTGTCTTTTTGTTTCATATATGTTTGCCAAGGCGTTAGCTTTTCAAAAACTACTCGAAAAAATATTTAGCGTTAACATTTAGCTTTTACGTCATTTTGTATTTAATATTCACCTTACTTAACAGTTTTTTTAAAACCAACTGCCGGTAGTTTTGTCAAACATATTATTGATCGACTCGAATTAAAAAATGTTTTAAACCAACTAGCTTAGCTCAGTTGGTCACCTGGGCTTTTTTTGGAGCTTGGGGGAAGGTTTTACCCAAGGTTCGAGTCTTGCAAAGAGATAAAAAAATTCCTCCTAGTGCGAAGCCGTGAGTTCTAGGGTTTTCCTTCGCAGGTCTCTCCTAGTGGTTCGGGTCCCGGGACCTGCCCGTTTGAATAGTTTAACTCGAGGGTCGAATTTTAAGTGCGGTGCCGTTTAAAAAAAAAGAAAGTTTTAAAAGTATAAAAATAGGGGTGAAAACGAGCCGAGTCGAGCCCGAGCTTGCCAGAGCTCGAGCTCGGCTCGTTTAAGTTTTAAAAAGCTCGAGCTCGGCTCGTTTCGAGCCTTAAATTTTAAGCTCAAGCCGGCTCGTGGTATGTTATATAAGCTCGGGCTCGGCTCGAGCTCGGCTCGTTTATACGATTTGGCAAAGAAAAGTTAAAGCTTGGCTCGAGCTCGAGCTCGCCTTGTAATATATCTGTATTGAGCTCATTAATAAGCTCGAGCTCGGCTCGTATATATGTTTAATACTAAAAATATCGTAATGTCGTTTAGGGCTCATTTAGGCTCGCGAGCCCAAACGATCTTTGTATGTAAAACTTGAGCTCGAGCTCGATTAACAAGCTACAACTTAGGCTCAAGCTCGGGCTCGAACTCGTTTAGGCTCGGCTCGTTCGAGCTTTTTACCGATCGATCACGAGATTTTTGTAAACAATTCGACTCATTTCCACCCCTATATAAATTATTGAGTAAATTGCACAAATGGTCCTGTGGTTTGCCCAAATTCGATTTAGTCCCTAAGTTTACGAAAGTGCAAAGTGACCTCCACAGTATGGAAACTTTGGTTCGTTTTTGTCCCGACCAAATTGAAATGGTGAAATACCTCGTCTTCATCCCTTTGAATTTCCGGGACGAAATATGCAATTGAGCAAACCACGGGGACCATTTATTTTTCCGAAAATAATTTTTTCAAAAAAAGTTTGAAAATAATTTTTCAAAAATAATTTTTTTCGAAAGTTCAAGCAAATCGAAAAGTCACAAATACAAAATATTTGAAAAATTTGGAAAAAATTTGAATTTTTTTTCAATATGTCCAAAATTACGAAATAATTATTTTTGTAAAAAGAATTTGAAAAAACAATTTAGAAAAAAAAGTCCAAATTTTTTTTGGTGAAAAACAAGTATTCTGAAAACATTTTTTGTAATTTTTACTCAAATTTGCGAAAAATTCAATTATTTTTGGAAATTTTTTCAAAATTTTTTATTTTTGAATTTTTTCAAAATGTTGAAATAATACAAAAACAAACAAAACGTAAGAAAAGCAGAATAAAATGTAAAAACACGGACAAAATGTAAAAAGCGGAAAAAACATACAAAAACGTGCAAAAACGATTAAAAAATAGATAAAACGTAAGAAAAATGGATAAAAACGGACAAAAATCTAAAAAAGTGTAAGAAAAACGGATAAAAAGTGTAACAAAATCAAAATTTTTTTGTGAAAAAAATTTATTTTCGGAAAAAAAATAAATGGTCCACGTGGTTTGCTCAAATGCAGATTTCATCCTGGAAATTCAAAGGGGTGAAGAGGAGGTATTCGGTCGTTTCAATTTGGTGGGGCGAAAATGAACTCAACTTTTCTCTCGGGAGCCGCTTGACTTTCGAAAACTCGGGACGAAATCTGCAATTTAGCAATACCAGGGGACCATTTGTGCAATTTACTCTAAATTATTTAAATCATTAAATACATTAAGTCTTAAAACTTGTCGTTGTAAATCTTTCAAAAACTTTACCGTAGCTTTGACTTAAAATATATATATATATATATATATATATATATATATATAAAACTATTTAAAAACTACTAGTAGTGGTTAGTGGTCAGATTGGAAGTCAAAAAGGGTAGGAATAGTAAAAAATTATTAAGAAGCTTTACTGTAGGTTTGACTAATAAAGTAAAAAAATGGTACGCTGTAACTACGGATCGATTGTCGTAAGAGGAGACCAATTTCAGCTACGGGATTCGGAGCTGTTGGTCCACGTGTTGGTCGGATATGTAACACGATCACTGTTGTTTCTTAATGACACGTTTCAACTCTTATTAACACATACTCCGTAATAAATATTCCTTTTATTTTTTTTGCTTAATCTGGTCCCTTGTTAATCATCCTTTTTTTTGCTTAATCTGGTCCCTATTAGTAGTAGTTACAATAATGTTAGTATCATGTGCTCGTCTTATCATTGTAACAAGAAGCATTTGACTTTTGATCATGCATGGTTTATACAAGATTTATTTGTATGGTTCATATAACCTATAATTACTACTCAATAAAATAATAAAATCTATGCCATCGAACTCTTTTGAATGAAAGATGATTTACACACTGTACAAGTTAACTGACATACTTCAATTTAGTTTGTATTGTCATTTATAACCTTATAATAGTAAAGAGGAATACTAGTGATGTAAGGACTAAGGATATAAATAGCAATACACACTAAATTGAAGTGTGTCAATCAACTTGTGGAGTGTGCAAATCACCTCTCCTTTTGAATACATGCAACTTATTTTTCAAAGTTTAATATATAAAGTTTGGTATTCTAGTGTCAAATTTAAGCCGATCACAAACCGAAAAAAAGTCAAACCGATACAACTAGCCGAAACTTAAAACCGATGGTCCTCCGGACATGCTTTCATCCTCTAACTCCGAACTCAGTTTTCTGTGGGTAAACCTAACCGAACGAGACTTAGACCTTTTTCCGGAACTTTTGATCTTGGACTTGCTTTGACCTTTCGATTGTCCTGACCGGTGAGCCTTGGGTGTGTCCCTTCACATTGAGGCACTCCTTCGATGATTACGAGTAAACCGAGTCCTGCTTTGGTTGCTTTCTGTCTCAGAGGCTCCATCGGAAGAGTAACTCGTTGTCCTATACGACGATGGACTTCCTCGAGAGTTTTCGCGTCCTCCGTTTTTAGACCCTCCGTAGAAGAGCTTCATAGGAGTTCATTTCTCCTTGCCTCGACAGTCAAGTTCCTTAATCATCTTTCGGAGTGCATCAATGTTTTCCTTGACAAAGGCCGGGGAGAGTCCTTCTTGAATAGTTCTGGTGGAATGGAGGGTCCCACTAAGGGAGTTCCTGCATCTCCTTGTTCTCCGGTGCCCATGTTTTCAACCTCCTCCGGATGAGAACCCCCAATACGATCAACCGTTAACTAGAACATCTAGATTGCAATAAGGGTCCAATTTATCCCACAAAAACTTATATTGGGCTTGGTCTCGGATTCAAAACCCGGGCCGAGCTAACGATGCTTTGTCTTATTTCAGCTAGGTGAGAGAGAAAGTAGTCAGTAGTGGAGTGTGTGTGATCATGTGTCGTCTATCGAGGTGGGCGACTCTATTTATAATACCTGACCCATACTTCGCGACACGGGGATTGTGGAGAAGAGGTTATAGTCTTAGTGCAACGAGAGAATCGTCGTTGGGCACGAGCCATAGCTTTCAGGGTTCGGGTTGTCGTAACATGATCAACGACCATCGTGGGCCTAACATTGTTCCTTCCGTACTACATCTTACAATGGTTGTCAGCGTTTTCTGCCAAACTTCGAAGGAAACTAATCTCCTCCTCCATTACCTCTAGACTTAGTATAGCCTTCATTATCATATCTTCTACGGAGGATCGTGTAACACCCCGATTTCGTGATATGCGGTGAATTCAAGGTGGGTGTTACTTGCACTATGATTATATCAATAGAAAGCGAACCTAATTGAGTCATTTAAAAGATTTATCATTAGATTTATATAATATCGAGTTTACAAAATTAGGTGCCGGTGGTTTCTGATTTATTAAATAAGTTTTCGAATGATAATATAGCCTTCTTGAGTATCCGTGCCCTTCCGTGCCATCCTCGTAAATTATGAACCCGAGATAAACATGCTAAAAAGTGTCAACACAAAGTTTGGTGAGTTCATAGAGTTTATAGATAAAACAATTGAGTTCGATGGTTTCGAGTTTGAGTGATAATCGTAATAAATATAGATATCAATAAAATAAGTAGTGGGCTATGTTGTTATACACCCATAGTTCGTTTGTTTAGTAATCGAGTTGAACACAAGTTTCAAAGTTGGGCCATGTTGTTGCACCCATAAATTCGATAGTTGCGACATTTGTGTCATTGCACCACGGTATATATTGCCTTAAGTCTCATGAGCGCAAACCTTAACGAGCGGCGTCATAATAATGGCGTAAGTTACAAACATCATAATAATGATGTGAGCAACAATGCCTACGGTAGGAGTTTGCCATTGTCCTAGTATTCTCAAATAAAGTGCATTTGGTTACCTATCCGGCTAACACAAATGGGCGTCAACTGCCAATAGATCTATTCACTATATTCGCTTTCACTCGCAAGTGATTAATGGTTCATGATATGAGGGACTTTTAGTGGCAACAGTAAGTAACTTAAGCAATAGCAATCAGGTGTAGGTGTAGCATAGAAAAATACTTGTGTTCGGGTTTGTAGCCAAACGTATAAAGTGTGATTATGAACTCATAGTAGTATGTAAAAGCTTTAGAGTACTTGTAAAAGTAAAAACGAGTAGTTAAGCATGTATCTCCCCCAAAACAATTTAAAAGCAAGTAAAAGTAGGGGCCATGAACTCACAGTAATATGTAAAAGTTTTGAGTACTTGTAAAAAGTAAGTAATTGAGCATGTATCTCCCCCAAAGCATTGCAAAACAGATAAATGATGGAAAATGGAGCTACGAACTCACAGTAATATGTAAAAAATTTAGATTACTTATAAAAGTGAAAGCATGTAGTTGAGCATGTATCTCCTCTAAAGCATTAATAAACAAGCATAAAAAAGGGGCTACGAACTCATGGTAATTCGTAAGAGTTTAAAATAAATGTAAAAATATCAAGCAATATTTGAGCATGTATCTCCCCCAAAACGTTCAAAATAAGGAAAAGAGGGGCTATGACTCACCTTGGATGGAAATCTGTTGATGTCAAAAGTAAATTCAAACTGAAATGGTAAATGGCTCCAACACATTACCTGAATCGATATGTCAAGTTTAAGTATTCGTATTCATCTATATGTGATTTTAATATTCATGTTACAAGTGTTTTGTTGGCGCTTAAATGAGACAACATGAAGTCTCTTCAAAAATTAGTAATACTTATCATACTTATTTTTATGGCTCGGATGATTGTTAATAAGTTTTATCGAAACCCAAGTTGTTAAATATGATATGCTTCCAAAATATTATATTTACAATTTTAAATATTTACGGTTTTTACCCTTGCACTTTCAAAAATGACACTTTAAACCCTCAATTATAGGTTATTGACAAAATCAGCCCTTGTATAATTAACTTTGAAGAAATTACATTTTAGCCCAAGAAAACTTTATCTTTCAAAAATTACAATTTTTATACTTGTAGTTTTATAAGAAAAGTTCACTTGTTTTAGGCCTAAATTGACAAAAGTGAGGGTAAATATAAGCGAGGCCTTAAGAGGTTTTTATTACGTTCTTGATCCCTTCAAGAGTTTGTCGGGTGGTCTTTCTAATGGTTCAAACTATAAGTCTTAATCTCTTACGGTTTGGTCGCAATGATTACTCAAAGTAGGGGGTTTAGGTGCCTTTTGTGAAAAGTATTGGTTTTGGGCGATAACAGGCCCAAATGAGGACAAATTTTACACGAGACAAGCTAATATTTTTACGACGCGTTTGGTCCTTTAAACACTTTGCTGTAAGCTCTTCAAAATGGTATAGGTCTCATATTCTAGTCATCTTTGGTTAGAGAGAAACAAGCCCGTGAACATGGCCACTTGGCCACGACGGGTTTTAAAGAAATTTCATTTTTGACTCATTAACTTTTACGGTGTCACCTAGGGACATTGTACTATGTTTATTAACTCTTTTTAAGTCATTATCCAACATTCTATAACTCCTACGACTCAAAATTTGAAAAGTGCACGCAAGGCCTTTTTATGAAAATTTCCGCGAGTCACCTTCTTTGTGGTTGATTATAAAAGAGACTATAAGTGCTTTTAAAGACATTATTAGGGCGTTAAAATCCTTGCAGCGAGCTCTTTAAAATGGTGTAACTCTCATACTTAACAACCCTTTATCTAACGAGATATCAATTATGGAAAAATGGCTACTTAGGCCAGTTTTGACAAATTGAAATTCTCGTTTTCCAACCATAAAACTTTATATCTTTTGTATGCAACCTTGTGAAATGTTGTTTAACTCATTTTTAATGTTTCTAAGATAGTTCATAATCAAATTTATCAAAAATCCCGAGTTTTCCCCATATACCTGTTGTAAGGGACTTTTGGTGTTTAGGACTTATGGCCCTAATGAAGTGCCGTTTTTATGCATGAAGACTAAGCTTTTCAACCGGGTTAGAGGGGCATTTTAGAGTGTCCTAGGTGGTCTTCACAAAGGTACTTTGGTTGACCCTAATATCTTTAACATGATGTAAATAAATGGGGCGCAAGTAGGGGGTGTTGGGCTATTTTTGTAACATATATATAACATCTGTTGGGATTTTTATTAAATTATGACTTAGCTGTGTTTTACGGACCCGATACTCGAGTTTTGAAGAAAGCGTCGTTCGAACAACTTCGTTTTTAACTTTTCCATGAAACGGACCGAAGTGCCTCGTTTAGCGTGCGGGCCCTTACGTCCACGAAGGTTTTGACAAAATTTTGCGAACTTCGTTAGACCGTATCTTTTGACTCGTGTACTCGTTTTAGGTGATTCAAATTGCTATGTTTTCCTTATAAAATCCTTATTAACAGTGTTCAATTGATATTAAAGGTGATAACGATATTGAATGAGTTTAATGGACTTACAAACTTGGGATTCGATTATGAAAGAAAGTGACCAAAGGGTCTTCAAACTTGGATTTTAGCTAACCAAAGCTTTTAGCTCTTGAACCAAGCTTCCTTCCTCCTTCTTAGACTTCACCTTGGGGACTTGAAATCAGAATGTAAGTGAGAGTGTGAGTGGTTGTGTGTTTCGAATGGATAATTAAGAAAAAGATGGAATGGGGTTGATTTATATAGGGGAGAGATTATAAGGTTTCTTGAAGTGTTAGGTCACCATGTCATGGAAGAAATGAGACACAGTGAGGTGGAGTTTTGGAGGTTGTGTGGTGCTTGTGGTGAAAATTAAGGTGGCGTAGGGTGGCTGAATTCCAGCCAAGAATTGTGCCCCTAATCTTTGACCATGGTAAAATCTTAAGGTAAAAGGGATGATGTGTTACTCTAATGTGTAAGTAAATAATTGTGGTTAGGGTAATTACAAGTAGTACATAGGAACTAAATGGTAAATGTCTAGTTCAATTCTAACTAAGGTAACAAGGGAGGGGGCGTTAGGTTTTAGGGGTAGTACTTAGGCCTTTGCATGTTGTACCTATAGTGTAGTGGTGTAAAAACTTAGTTAGGTTTTCTAATTTATTTTAGATAAATACTAGTTTAGGTTTATGTAAGTGTAAATAAATATAAATAAAGGTTTTAGGTTGATGTTTTATTGATTGTACATTGGCATTGAATAACTTGTACTTTGGTAATTTGTAAATGTTTCATATGTATTTTTAATTTTTGCTTGTGATTTCATTTACATAAAATCATAGGGTTTGCAAACTAGGGTTTTAACCGAGAAATACTCTAGAGTTGGGGTTATAATCCAACGTTAACGAAATAACGTAAAGTGGTAAATAAAAGTTGAAAACTTTTATAGTTTTACATATAAAGATGGTTATATTTATTAAAGATGTGAGTTTCATCACATTGGCTAGTTGTTGTGATCAAATAAAAGGATATCGTTTCTAAAAAAAATTTGGACGTAGAAAATGGATAAGTATTCTTTCGTTAGAATATTATATTAGTTTAACACGGGGTGAAATTTACCGGTGGTTACAGATCGTTCCAGCGTGGAGTTGGTGTTTCCTAATCTTTCGCAAAAAATTGTCAACTAAGAGTGATTTAGCTCCTCCGAAATATCCGAAAGAAATGATACCTCATCAATTAATCTTTCTTTCTTTTCTTAAAATGGTCCCTATTAATTAATAATTTTAGCGTAAAAAGAACCATTTGACTTTTGATTCATAGTTTATACAAGATTAATTTGTATGGTTCATATTATAACCTATAATTACTACTCATTAAAATAATAAAATCTATGCCATTGGTGTCCTCCTTTGAATACATGTAACTTATTTTTCAAAGAGTAAACTACACCATTCGTCCTTGAGTAATACGTTGACCATCAAGTTTCGTCCCTTGACCAAAAAAATTGCACCGTTGGTCCTTAACTGCGAAACGTTAGTCATCGTTGATCCCTCACACTAACTGGTTGGACTAACGGGCGTTAAGCCTTGTTAAGTGGAGGGTATTTATGTCTTTTCCTACCCACAAATTGCAACACCCAGGGACATTTAGGTTTTATTCATCCTCCTCCTCCTCTCATCCACCTCAAATGATTTTCATTAACAAACCAACAACAACAACAACCCCTGTTATTGTACACCGTCCGATCAATCACAACCACCTCAAATCCAACGGCAATTAAACAAGCCACGTCTACAACACACCTTATCCGATCAACCACAACCTCACATCATCGCAACAACAAACTCCGGTTGCATCGAAGCCACGTCATCCTCTTCCAGAAAAAACTTAATCCGCTTCGCATCGTTCTCAAACTTATACAGATCCACTAACAATAACAACAACAAAAACTATCCGTCAGTGACGTCATCACCGTCGATTCAACGGCGCCGTTTAAATCGGGACAAAGGCGTTTCACGGTGAGATCATCGATTGTGAAAGCGATGACGAGTTTGACGATGAGTCGGTGAGTCTGAATCGGTGAGTCAACGAGCGTAAACAAGCGCCGCAAAAGCGCCGTTACGGAGGGTTAACGAACGGTGTGGTGGTAGTGGTGGATGGATATTCTTGTTGATTTTGTTAAAATTTTGTAAGTATGTGATTTACGAATATGAATATTACTCCGTATATCTTTGTTGCCAATTTGAAGTAGATTGTCTTGTCTCGAGTTTTAGATAAGTAATCGGAAAATAAACAAATGGATGGTAAAAGTGATAAAACGCATCTATTAGAACAAATGAAGTTTTGAAAAGCGTATTGATTATTGCTTATTAAAAATCTGTTTTACAAATGTATAATATATTTTGAAAATGCAATCTGAATGCTCACAGAATTATCAAGAAATAAAAAGTGTTGGTGTGTGTTTTTAAGTTTCTGGGTATGTAATGAAATGAAAGGGAAGATGAAATAATTAATTGAGGGTGTGGTGTGGGTGGTAAAAGACAAATATACCCTCAATTTAAATAGGCTTAACGCCCGTTACTCACGCCAGTTAGGGTGAGGGACCAACGATGAGTAGGGGTGAGCATGGTTCGGTTTGGCTCGGTTTTTGTATAAAACCGAAACCGAACCGAAAAATTTCGGTTTTTGATTTTTAGAAACCATTCGGTTTCGGTTTTGTGTCGGTTTGGTTTTTCGGTTGTCGGTTTTTTTCGGTTTGGTTTTTCGGTTTTCTCGGTTTGTATAAGATTTATCGAGCTTTGCTTTTTCAAAGTAGATTTGACATATATTATAAAATAACACCTTCAAAGCTTTGAAGAAACAATCCAAACAACCATTAAGAAAAACGAAAAACACAATAATGACAATAAGAAACAAATGACCATATAAAATCCTAAAAAGAGTTGTTTATGTGCAGTAGAGCAACACAATAATAACAATAAAAACCTAATAAAAACAGAAAACACCCTAGAAGAGAACTTATTATCTGTCCTGAATGACAAGTTCAAGAAGCATATGAAACAAAGCGTAGTTACTCGACATGATATAGTTAACCTAGCAGAGCATATCCATCGTCCATTAGCTTCAAAATGACTTATATACTCAGAGTTGTAAGTAGCCAAGCGGGGAAATGGGAAACAAAATGTGAAAAATAAAGGATAACCTAACAAACTAAGATAATTTAAAATTTTAAATAGTCGGATATTCTAGTGATAAAGATGAAGTTTGGAAATTACGAGTATTATCTTAATACAATAAAACATCGGTTCGGTGTTAAGGTGTGGATCGGTTCGGTCTTATATGCATTTTGACTTTAATGTCGGTTCGGTTTCTATTTATCGGTTTTAAAGCTAAAACCAAACCGAACCAAAACTTGGTTTTCTAAAATATAAAAACCGAACCATCGGTTTTCCAATCGGTTTCGGTTTGTTTGGTTTCGGTTCTTCTGTTTTTTTCGGTTTAGGTTCGGTTTTTCGGTTTCTTGCACACCCCTAACGATGAGTAACGTTTCGCAGTTAAGGACCAACGGTGCAATTTTTTTGGTCAAGGGACGAAACTTGATGGTCAACGTATTACTCAAGGACGAATGGTGTAGTTTACTCTTTTTCAAATGAAGTTTAATCTATAAAGATTGGTATTCTAATGTCAAATTTATACATATCAAAACCGAAAAAAGTCGAACCGATATTTAAAACGAAACTAAAAACTAACTGATGATTCGGTTTTATTTATTTCAAACATCAAAAGCTTTGGTTTGATTTTTGTAAAAAAATAAACTTCAAAAATCAAATCGAACCAATTTCCGTATGTTGCAATATTTATCTATATCTATACTACTATATAAAGCGTTTAAGTTGTAAATATACAAAAAATTAAGATAAGGAGCTCGTCGTTGAGTGGCGTGTGTCGCTTCTAACTAAAAATAACAAAAAGAGAGGGCTATAACAAACTAAAATAAAGAGCTCCGATAATGGGATGACATATGCCGACCTTAACTAATTAATCACCTTTATTTTAAATTTAAATATCTTTTAATTCGTTTAATTTTTTATGATCTAATTTCATCATATTTTTAAAATTTTGTGCTCTTTAATTCAACATCCATTTTGATATATTTTTATTAGTTTTAGTTTTACATTTTAGTAGGTTTATTTTATTTTGATTCAAAATTTTATAACTTTAAGTCTTTAACCTTTATTTCAATCAATACAAACTTTATTTATCAAAATCATTTACTTTCGGAAAGTGTTTGTGGTAAGAGATTGTAAAAGTCTTTTTATATGCGGAATAATGATGTCACGGAAAGATACGGAAACCCAAACAAACACATACAACTAACACATATCATTTGGAGTGTTGTGAAATGAATTCACTAAGCGGGTAGGGAATTGCGAGGAGTGTTGTGAAATGAATTCACTAAGCTCTAACAAATTTTTCGAAAGGGTTCTTGCATAACTTGTTTCTATCATAAATACTAAAATTTGCACCATGAAGTATTTTGGTTAAACTCAAGTTTCACTATAAAGAAATAAAGTAGCAAAAAATATTATTCGGGGTTGCACGTATTGAAAAACGACACTTTTTAAGACAAATTACACTTCGTGACTCAAAATTGGGTGTGGCCCGTGCCACACCCGGCTCCCAAGTGAGGGGACGGATCCACATAGTAAATGTGAGGCGCCACTGCCTAGCACCGAAAAGTTGATATTTTAGTGTAATTTTATTTAATTTTAACCATTTTTCGAAAGTGACCCCACCAAAATCTCAAATGCCCCACTCACATACTAAAATCCAACATTTAACGCTTTAAAGCTTTATAAATCCTTCCATATACAGGTAAAATACTCGATTCTACCATTATGTTTCTAGTTTTTTCTTTCGCATTTTGTTGCTATCGTAAAAAAAAAAAATTTGCCCCCCACATTCTATTTTTCTGGGTCCGTCACTGTGAGTCCGTCCATGGTTGGCATGTATGCGTGTTTGCATGAAAATATGTCAATACGTATTCGACAGTGGTCATATCGTGTGTTTTTTACATGCATGTGTGTGCGCTTGATGATATGTGCTATGAGTGTGCTTGACGTATCTGTGTGTAAATTAAGATAACATTATTGAGCTTAAAATTAACATAAGTAAACAAGAATGAACACATTCTTAGGCGAAAAATTTGTTGGTCCTAAAGTGACTCATATCTATGCTCGCCCTTATGAGAAAGTCATGTTCTAAAATAATAATAATAATAATAATAATAATAATAATAAAAATAAAAATAAAAATAAAAAGTTGTAGAACCAAGCTTTGTGAGAAACAAAAATGAGATCTATGTTGTTGCATGAGAACTTGCATAGTAAATGCAAATGTGAGTTTGCCTCATGTCGGTTTTAGGGTTTCAAGAGGTCCAAAACGAGCGTTGCAAAGAGGCTTTAAATTTTTACAAGACTATAAAATGCAGTTACAATATCGTCAGAGTTCTGGTTATTTTCTTTTCCTGCAAAATTTTAGTGATCTGATACGTATATTCGTGTTGGCATTATTGAGTTATCAACAATAACTAGTTACAATGTTATTATCCTTTTTGTAAGTTTTATTAATCGAATCTTCATTTTCGCGTGGACATTATTGAGCAGTTTTTAGCGATCGAATGATTAGCTCAAATAGCTATCAATTTTCCTTTTAAAAAACAATAATTTTGTTTGTTAATTATATTTATCATGTCTCCATTTTTATTTTTCAAATCCTTTGTTTTTGAAATTTCCAAATATATAAGCTAATTATAGGTTCAATGGATATATTGCTAGATTCTACATGTTAACTTGGAATTAATGTGGTGTCACTAGCATGCTTGCAACAGCGCTAGGAACTAGTTGGGCGATCAACAACCGCTTAGCTAGTAATCGGATGAGCGGAGTTTAAGAGGATTAGACTTTTCTATATGTAAATATTAAAATTATATGTATACTGATAAATTTTAGCACAAATAACCAAGTAAGTTTAAAAAAGATTGGATGTTGGACTTTAAATATTAATTAAGGTTTTCACTTAATTAAATCGAGGTTTTTAATTAAGTAAAGTCTTGTTTTTCTTTTTCTTTTTTAACCACTATCTCATGTATATCATGTTCTCATTTTTCTCATCTACAACAATTACATCACAATATTTATTCTTCCATACCATTTAAAAACTAGATCTGACCAATTGAAGGAAAAAACATATTTTGAATTTTAAAAAACGTGTTGACTGCCGTTGACAGACGTTGACCGTCTTTTTGACCGCCTAGTGTAAAATCAAGGCGGTTAGTGGCCGCCTAGGTCGCTTTTTACAACGTTGGTCGCTAGTTAGTTAAAGTTCGAAAACCCAACATGTTGGGTAATGTTATAAGGTAAGCGCTCACATAAAAAGTCACAAAAAAATAAAAAGTATAAAAAGCCCCCAGCTTTCGACACGTATCATCATTTCTCCCTCTTTTTTCCCTCCATCTTCCTTCCCTTTCTTATGCCACTACGTACCATTTTTTTTATTTTAAAATTTTCAATCGTGGTCTTATACTTTATTTCAAGATTTAATCACTTCAATTCGTGATTAAT
The DNA here is from genome assembly GCA_022545495.1 of Chrysanthemum lavandulifolium. Lineage (NCBI taxonomy): Eukaryota > Viridiplantae > Streptophyta > Magnoliopsida > Asterales > Asteraceae > Chrysanthemum > Chrysanthemum lavandulifolium. The sequence goes on from CM040244.1 coordinate 282,667,836, forward strand.
TGTACCAATTCAAGATCTTGTTTTTTCAAACTGAGGCAGTTTTTTTTGAGTTTCTATTATTAGTTAAGATAAATAAAACTAAAACTTGTAGCTAGTTGTTTTTTTGTTTTTTTTTTTCAAAAAATTGCAACAAATAAGTTGTTGATGAATTTACTACATGTTTGATGAAATTTTTCAATGAGTTTTTTTCTTTAATATTTGACTTTTAATGTTTATCATCATAAATACGTATTAATGCAAAAATTTAGTTATTGATATTTAATCTTTGAAATCACAAATAAACAATTTTTAATGTTTCTGGTACTCCTCCTAATGACACCAACAAGGATGTGGATTCTGGTCGTACAAATGAAGCTAATGAAGATAAGTCTCTAAGGCAGTCTTGCGTCACAAGAACCCCTTGTGAGTGATTTGAAAGAGATGGAGTCGGAAGTGGCTCCTACAACTAGTGATTCTTCTATTCCGCCCGCCTATTCTACTAAGAGAGTTAACCCGTTTTCTAAAGTGGGAGATATCGTGGTGTCGATTACGAAGATGAGGTGATTGCTAACCCATTTGATGAGTCTGCTAATCTATTCGAGGTGGCCAAGAGTATGAAGATGAGTATGATGACTATCTGAAGCGAGTTTGTGATCTTCAGGGAATTTGGATGCCTTATTGCCATGTATGGCACCAAGCTTCAGGACCTAGGAAGTAATTTGTTTTGTTATGTCCTATGTTATCATTTGAGTAGTGGTTTGTTTGTTTGTTTTCTTGTTTAGAAAATAGGTAGTATCTGTTATGTAAGCTTTATGCCTATGTAAGTGTGAGATATAGGATACTCATATCCATTGTACTTAAACGTAATTTTGGTTAATATATTTACCAGGGTGCAGGATTACTCCCCTTTACCAAAAAAAAAACAATTTTTAAAAATATGATGAACGACATTTTATTAATAAACAACATTGTTCGTCAGTTTTTTTCTTTTTATGAACAAAATCACGATGTTCATCAGTTTTTCAAAAAAAAAAAAATTCCCGTTATTACATGTTGGTCTCAAATGTGAGTCGAAATGAAATTGCAATAAGTAAACTTGAATAACTATTAATTCGTCTAACTGTTGTAACGTTACATTTTACACATATATATACTAAACGATGAGGCATTTCCCCAACCGTTGTAACGGTTCAAATGTAACCGTTTCTAACCGTCCACTAACTAACTAACATAACCGTTTGGCGGTTATATAACTAACTATAACTACCATTAACCGCTTGGCGGTTTAAAACTATGTAATGACCAAGTTTGGTCCTTGTCGTTTGAAGCAATGTCGAGATTACATTTCTTAAAGTCCAAGGACTTCAAGGTTTGGTGAAGCTTCACGTTCCAAGCTCTTGTTGCTTGTATTAAGCCATACAAAGCTTTAGTTAGCTTGTAGACTTTTCCTATGTTTCCTTGTTGAATGAAACCTTCAGGTTGTGTAACATAGACTTCTTCCTTCAATTCTCCATGTAAAAATGCTGATTTTACATCTAAGTGGTGTACTTGCCATCCATGATATGCTGCTAGTGCTAATTAATCGAACTGTCTCAATTCTAGCAACTGGTGCAAACACCTCATCGAAGTCTATTCCTTGTTCTTGTACATAACCTTTTGCTACTAATCTTGCTTTATATTTAATGATCTTTCCTTGTGCATCTCTCTTGGTTTTATAAACCCATTTGAGTCCTATTGCCTTCTGATTTGCGGGCAATGTGGTAAGAGTCCATGTGTTATTTTTGTTGATTGAATCTAATTCAATTTCCATGGCCTCAATCCACTTCTCATCTTTTGATGCTTCTTTGTAATTTGGGGTTCTTCTTCGTGAAGAATAAGCTTGGTGCTTCTACTTCACGTGCGCTTCGTAGATTTCAAATACTTTTTAAACCTTGTATTGGTCTATGATCATATCTCTGTTCTGAGCTTTCTAATGAGCTAATAGTAGCTTCTTCTTCATCTTCTGAGTTAGGGTTGTAAGTGTATGAAGGTGGTGTGATTGGTGAGGGTGGATCTGGTATAGGTTCTTGTTCATGATACGTGTTATCATTGTTTTATGTGTTGACTGGTGTAGGATTCTCATTGTCAACTCCGTCTGTTACAAAACTAGTCCAAAACGTATCTTCTGTACTTGTATCCTCTTCATTGTTATTCCAATCTCACGGTTTTGTTTCCATAAACTTTACATCCCTACTAACATGTTTCTTCTTCCCTATTGGATCATACAGCCTACATGCTTTTGATCCTTCTTCAACTCCTAAGTAAATCATTGGAATGCTTCTATCATCCGATTCTTCAAGTGAGGTATCGTTATCTTAGCATAAGTCGTGCATCCGAATATTCTTAGGTATTCTAGATTTGGTTTTCATTGTAGGGCTTCATATGGTGTTTTATCTTCCGGGGCTTTCGTTGGTACCACATTGAGTATGTAAATGGCGTGCTGACCGCTTCCGCCCAAAAGTTAAGGTAACTTCATCGCTTTCATCATACTCCTAGTAGTTGATAACACTGTCCTATTTCTCCTCTCTACTACACTATTTTGTTGCGGTGAGTATGGCGTCAAATTGTCTTTCTATTCTATTCTCCTTACGATTTGGTGAATTCATTTGATGTAAATTCACCTCTCTATCGATTCTAACATCTTTATTTTCAACTTCAACTTTGATTCAATCTGCATCTAAATTCCTTGAATGTCTTGAATGCTTGATCTTCGAGTTTAGAAAGTAAGCCCACATGAAACGTGTGCGATCATCTACTAATAAGAGGATGGGTTTCTTTCTAGAGTGTGTGGCTGGACTTATGGGACCACAAAGATCTCCATATACTAAGTCCAACGAGTTCTTTGATCTGAATTTAGCTTGATTTGGAAATGGTGTTCTGATGTGTTTTCCTAATAAACATGCATCACAGATTTGACCTGCATGATTTATTCTTGGTATTCCATCCACTAGACCTTTTCTTGTCATTTTGTCTATCGCGTCAAAGTTTAGGTGACCTAATCTAGCATGCCATAACCATGCTTGGTCATCTACGTTTGCTAAGAGACATATAGGTGCTACTATATGTAATCTAATATTGTAAAGTCGATTCTTAGATCGTTCTACTTTCATCAACAACTTCTTGTTCTTATCATACAAAGTCAGTAAGTTTCCATCCATAATGATCTTGCAACCTATTTCTGTAAGTTGTCCTAGACTAAGTATGTTGCTCTTGAGGTTTGGAATGTAGTAAACATCCAAATCATCTTCTTGTAGGTTTCTACATCCTAATAATATTGAACCTCTACCCTTTATCTCCACATACGATCCATCTCCAAAGCGAACGCGTCGATGATGTTTTCGTCAATATCTTTAAAATGGCCTTTGGTGCCCGTCATATGGTTACTTGCACCATTATCTAAATACCATATGCTAGCATCTGTTGTAGCATATTTTCGGGGTTGTACTTGTTCTTCATTTAACAAGATTTCTTCAGTTTCGTGTGTTGCCATTAATAATGATGGTTCATCGTCTTCTAAGATAAGGTTTGATTATTCCTGAGTTGTTGGTGGGTTTCTACAATTTCTCTTGAAATGTTCTGGTTTCCCGCAATTGAAACATTTAAGTTTCTTTTTATCCCACTCACCTTTATTCTTATTGTGAGTTGAATTTTCTCCATTCGAGCTGTCTCTATTTCCTTTATTTTGCCAATTTCCTCGTGAATAGTTTGATCTACCTCTATATTTGGTAAATCGTTTCTTATTTCTAGAGTGTTCGCCTTGTGCGAATAATAGGTTATCTTGGCTTTCTACTTGTCCTCCCTTTTGGAGTTTTATTCTCTCCTCGAAAGCCTTAAGTCTTCCAGCGATCTCATCTAACGTAATATCATCGAGATCATTAAATACATTCTATGGATGCTACTATTTGAATGAACCTATCGGTGTGGAGTCTAATAGTTTTCGTACTAAAAGTGATTCATCCAACGCTTTTCCTAATTCTTTAGCCTTCGTGGCGTAGCCGTTTAGTTTGGCTGTAAATGCATCCACCGTTTCATCTTCCTTCATCTGAAGGGTCTGAAATCTAATCATCAGTGATTGTAACCGTGCTTGTTGCACTTTCTCTTCTCCAACGTGTCTCTTTCTCAGTGAATCCCATAATTCTTTTGCCGTTTTGCAGCTTGCTACTTGTAAGATCACATCTTCGGTCAATGCTTGATATAGGAAGGCCGTTGTTGCCTTATCCTTCTTATCATCTACTTGCATGTTATCCTTAGATTCTATTGCTTCCCCATAAACCTTGTGCTTCTAGTATCACCTTAATTTGTATAGTTCAAACTGTGTAGTTTGTGGTTTTGAGTTTAGGGCATTGATACTGTGCCATTGGGGTTACGGGTTTTGGTGCAGTGTTAGTGTTAGTGTTATTCGCATCGTCACCGGGCATTTTGATAGTGTTTATGATCTTCAATTTCTAATTCGTATGGGAATTCTAACTTAGTATGTTATTCTTAATACTACGGGAACAAAAATAGTTATCCGGGAATCTAATAGTACATTATCAAATATAAAGTTCTCGGAATTTCCTAATAATATAAAATAACAATCTATATTATCTAAAGTATAAAAGGGAAATCCAAAGTTTGAATTTGTGACCTCGTTTTTGTGTTAAACACAACCGTATTCCCACTTGTGTGTTGGTACTCGAGTGTAATACCAACTACGTTCTTTCTTTCCCACGTTCACTAAACAAATTCGCGTACACTCTTGATGTTGTCGAATTGTTTTCAATATACCACTTTTCCACCATGTTGTCTTTTCTCTTCTCTTTTGTGTCGACTTGAAGTTTAGAACGTTCCCTAGATCCCTTTTGGTCTCGGCTTTATTCTCGGTAAAACAACAAAAATGTTGTTTGTTGTTTCGTTTTCAAAGTCTTCGTGAACACAAGTATCCCACAATACCTTTCGGTATTTATCCAAACAAACTGATTTGTTTGTCTTCTTCTTTACCACTACGATGGTAGTATCCACACAAGGAGAGCGTTATGCTTAAGTCCGTGTTGTCCTTGTTGCTTGTCCGCGTTCCACAATACCCTTTCTTTCTTTGTTCACACCGTATATTTCACAACAAAAATACCTTTCGGTATTTGCAAGTAACAATTGATCAGATTGCTTCTTTTTTCGTTGTTGTCCTCGTATTGCTAGCGTCTTCTGTTGGTAAATCACGAACAATAACACTTCTTTAATGTATAAACTATAACTTTATTATGAAATTGCTAATATGAAATACAACTTTTGTTTCACGGTTTTGTCCTACTTATACTAAGCGAAAGGGTACTATGTCGATTCATGAACCATCACAATGGTTCAACCATAACCGACTCTAACTTCCTCAGAACCGCCATTCGGTTATTAAGTAACTAATACACATGTTTAGCCCTCCCGGCTTTCTTTATTACATAAACATCCTTAAACTATCTAATATACTATATTTAGTTTATATCTTCAATACTTCCCTTAAACTAAATATAGTTTAAATGAGGTCTTCGTCTTCATCTTTGCAAGCGGTGTATAATAACGTTGGCTCGTCATCCTCGTCTTGAACCAGTTGCCTCATCTTTTTATTTTCCCATTTTGGACATTCATTGCTAAAATATCCAAGTTCATTGCATTTGAAACACTTCACGTTGCTCTTGTCCCGTTGTGCTCGACCATCTCCTTGACTTCTCCGGACCCCGACCTGCGTCCTTGGCCACGTCCAAAGTCTTTCATCTTGCATCACAACCGCAATATTCACACTTGTGTTCCTTGGTCTTCTCCTTTTCATCTACTTTCTTTGAAGAATAGGCTCTTGGACCCGTCTTCTTCCTTGATCGCCTTTTTCGTCCGTTCTTCGAAAGCTTTTAATCTCCCCACGGCTTCTTGAAATGACATTTTATTCAAATCCACAAATTGCTTAATCGCCGCTACTATTTGAATAAACTTTTCTGGCACCGATCCTAGAAGTTTTCGAACTTGTCTTTTTTCATCCAAAGTATGTCCAAGATTGCTTGCTTGTGAAACAATCTCACTAATCTTTCCGGCATAGACATCTAATGCTTCATTTGCACCCATTTTTAACGATTCAAACTCGACTCGAGTGTCGAGCGCGTGCTTCCTTAACCCTTTCAACTCCAGCGTGTCGAACCTTTAACGCTTCCCAAATTTCTTCTGCCGAAGTAAGGTTTGCAACTTGCAAAACCATATTTTCTGGAATTTCTTGGTATAACATTGCAATTGCCATGTTGTTTTTCTTTTTATCAACTTCAGCGTCCGTTGTTGGTTCAACTGCTTCCCAGATTCCATGGACATTGAATAACGCTTTAATCTTTACTGCCCAAATCGTGTAATTTGTTGAATTGAGAACCGGGTATTGGAACGTCATTGATGTTCCACTTTCCTTCGTAACTTCGTTCTTATTTTTATTTGATCCGTCGCCTGTCATTGTCTTTTTCTTCCTTCCTTTTCCAATCTTGATAATCGGTTTCTTGGTATGTGATCAAACCCGCCTTGCTGTTGAAATCCAAATCCGTCTAGCAAAAGATTGTCACGTCCGCTTCCTGCTAATGACAACTATTGTCCGCTTCACCACTTTTGACAATCAAACCCGCTTCTAATCTGCTGTTGATCTTAAACTACCCCGTTTCTTCCACTGTTTATGTATATGAATAAAAAACAGTCCGCTTCTGATCGATTTCTTTTTCTCTCTGAATCGAACACACGCTCTGATACCACTGTTGGTAAATCACGAACAATAACACTTCTTTAATGTATAAACTATAACTTTATTATGAAATTGCTAATATGAAATACAACTTTTGTTTCCTGGTTTTTGTCCTACTTATACTAAACGAAAGGGTACTATGTCGATTCATGAACCATCACAATGGTTCAACCATAACCGACTCTAACTTCCTGTAACCGCCATTCGGTTATTAAGTAACTAATACACATGTTTAGCCCTCCGGCTTTCTTTATTACATAAACATCCTTAAACTATCTAATATACTATATTTAGTTTATATCTTCAATCCAAAACAATCCTAGATTGTTTTCTATCTCGGTATACCTTTTTTATAACCAAGCAACTTCTTTTTTCTCTTCTTGTATATCTCGTATATATACAAGGTATCCTTCTTGACGTCTTTCAATTCTTCTTGTCACGTTGTAATTTTTGACAAGGTATCCTTCTTCTTCTTGTTGTTGTCGTGTGCAAGGCACCAACAAGGTACTCAAACAATTGTTCTTCTTTCTTTCTTCTTCTGTTGCTACGTACAAGTATCACAACAAGAATCAGGCACCACAATATTTGGTGTCCTTTCGTTTGCAATTTCTACACAAGTACGGTCGTGCACTACTTTCCTTGCGTCCTAGTTATCCAGGCTGTGTATGTATGGTTTATACGTTGCGTATTCTTCTTCCTGAAACAAAGTTTCAACGTCTGTTTTTCTTCTTTGGTTTCCTTCTGGTCTCGTTGAGACTTTTGGTTGTGATACTTCTCGTTAACACGCATCTGATGATTGTTATGGTGTAACGAGCGTGTAAACAAATGCTCTTGATGCCAAATGTTGGTCCCAAATGTGAGTCGAAATGAAATTGCAATAAGTAAACTTGAATAACTATTAATTCGTCTAACTGTTGTAACGTTACATTCTACACATATATATACTAAACGATGAAGCATTTCCCCAACCGTTGTAACGGTTCAAATGTAACCGTTTCTAACCGTCCATTAACTAACTAACTAACATAACCGTTTGGCGGTTATATAACTAACTATAACTACCATTAACCGCTTGGCGGTTTAAAACTATGTAATGACCAAGTTTGGTTCTTATCGTTTGAAGCAATGTCGAGATTATAGTTTACATTATAGTGTTTATCAGTTAGATCATAATGTTCATAGGTTAAGAGTAAAAAAAAATAAAGGAACACTTATCATGATGATTTTTACACTTTTTAAACTTTTTCCACTTTATATAGGATCACAACCAAATGTTATAAAGACCAATAGACACGATTGCAAATATTACCAGTTTTTGTTGTTGCTTAGGTAATGTCGTACTTGTTTAGTTTACTATCAGTACCACTTTATGTCAGAGTGAACAGAATTTGTGTTACTGTTTTTGTATTATAGAGTTTGTTACTCAAGCTCGAAAATAAAATAGAACAAGCTAGACATTCGTACACGTGTGATAGATGAATTCAGCCTGTCATATATTGTTGTTTAACTATTGGCAGATTCATGGAAATGATATTATACCAGAATAAGGTTATATTTGGCAATGGTATACATGACATGTTCCGAATCCATGATGTCTTTTGTAATTTGATGGTTGTCGCAAGGCTACTTTTCGCGTTTGATATTGACAAACCTTTAGTACAACGAGATCGTTATAAAGTACGTTGGACTACAATCTCTTGGTGATATTAGGCGTTGCGCTGGGAGTTCACAACTCGAACATGATTAACGCACGTTGATGTAAACTACTGTAGACAGATTATTGCACCCCTAGTCTAGATAATGAGAAATTAGCCACATATATGTGCCACCTGATCATTTTCGTCTCTTTCGTTTGGTTGGTTGCATGGTGTAAGCAAATTAACATGGTCTTTTTCTAAATGATTAGGGAATCAAACCCATCTATTATGTCGATGGACAAAAGATGTTTCTGGTTGCTGATGGAAAGTGAAAAAAAGGCATGGGCTCGAGTTCATAATTGACCATTTTTATCACCGAAAAGATTATGCGAATAATTGATCAAAGAACGTAATTAGCACATAACCCGATGTCTGCTTTTAATTTGTAGCAGAAGAGTGTATCAAGATGAGTCCAATGGAGTAAAAAACAGTGTTACGTGTGAAATTTCAACCTCTGCACTAAACATTGTTGGGCATGTATTATTACAAGGAAACATGAAGGTATTATTATAATGAGTGTATTTCTTTATGCATGGGGAGTATATATATCATCAAAAGCCTCCTCTTTTAAAACGTAAACAAAAAGTTGATCGATATAACATAGACCGATATGATTTGATGCGCAAAAGGGATTGGAGATCGAGTGACTGAGACTTGTCAAATTGCTGATTGTCGATACTTGTACAGGTTTGGAGCATTAGTCAATCATGTACTAGTGCTAGTACCCTTTATCTATTTATTCCTAGCTAGATCCCAACTCTCATTGGCTTCTAAGATCCACTTCCACTCATCTCAATACTTCCTCTTAAAACCTGTATTTCTTTGATCTCTCAACCCGTCACCGCTATTACCACCGTTTGCTCTGCCTCTCTTGTTATATACTTGTATCGAAATGAAGGTAATGCAGTGTATTTTTGTAGTTTTTTTACAATATATATAGTTTATTACACAGTTGGTTTATGTGATGTGTTTGTTGGATGCAGTTCTTTGGTTGGATGCAAAACAAGCTCCATGGTGGACAAGGGCATAAAAGCTCGAATACAGCCACCTCTGCTAATCGTACGTAACCTTTTTGTCGATCGAACCTTTTATATCTATTTTTTTGGAAGGATTTTTGTTTAAGTTATTTCCAACTTCTTGATTTAACTAAGGCAAATACATATTTGCATGGAAATAAAATACAAAATATTCTCTCATATTCAAGGAGAAACTTGCTAATAAGATGTTTACTTTGTTTGTTGTTAATAAGATTGTACGTGTATTCATCGTAGGAAGATCGAAAACCATCATGTAAAGTACTCGATCTCTAAAGGCTAGATCTAATCCCCCATCATAAAACCAGCATGTTTTGCATGGGTAAAAATTGCTAAAATATTTTATTACTACGTAAATTTATCGCCCGTACAAGAAGATTTGGATACATAATCTTTACATGTAGATAGTACAGTAAATTTATGCTCTATAATCAATTTTGATCCTCTTCTTCCCACGCTCAGAGGTTTATCACCAGATCCCATGTAGCTACCTGAAACGTACTACGATTCAAAGACAAGCTCCTTAAACTACTATTCAAGTGTTGGAATGTTTTTTGCTGTTTAGTGCATGCAAATTTGTTATTGTTCTTCCTTCTATACATTTCTTTTATTGAAAAATGTACCTTTCGTTTCTCGAGTGTCTGTACTTAAGCATCCAAAAAACTTCAGAAAAACGGGTCATTTTTTTTCTTGTTTTCAGTTTAAACAAACAATAATTATAGCATATCCATTGTGCAGATCACATGAAACAAGAACCACAGAAAGAAGAATTCAAAGATTGGCCTCACGGGTTGCTGGCAATAGGGACTTTTGGAAACAATGATCAACCAACCGAAAATGAAGAAATCCAACAAGATACTCAAAATAACACAGCATCATCGTCTCCAGATCTATCTGAATTCACACCTGAAGAGATAGCAAAACTACAGAAAGAGTTGACAAATCTCTTGTCCAAGAAGCCTAAACAAGGCGAAAACACTGGTGATCTCCCGTTGGATAGATTTCTTAATTGCCCATCAAGCTTAGAGGTTGATCGTAGACTCTCAACCACAGTTATCACTAATCCAGATGATAAAGAGGAGATTGACCGTACGATTAGAGTAATTCTTGGTAGGTGCAAAGATATTTGCACGGATAACAGTAAGAAGGCAATCAGCAAAAAATCATTCTCCCGTCTCTTTAAGAAAATGTTTGTATGCAGCAGCGGTCTCCCACCAATGCCTAGCTTGCATGATCGACTTCCAGATTCTAGAATGGAAAGGGTAAATATAATAACTTTTCTAATCTTTATTCAGTATCGTAGAATATACAATTTACATAGTTTTAGTTTATTAAATATTTTGTCAAACCGCAGTTGTTAAGGGCAATGCTAAAGAATAAGATCAACCCTCAGCGAGCATCATCATCTGGCAGGAAGTTAATTGAGAACCGAAAATCTCCCAAGAGGGGTAAAGGAAAAGCAACAAAACACGATGATGAAGATGCAAATGATGGGTCTAAATGGGTCAAAACCGACTCCGATTGTAAGTTCAATAATGCTAATTACTCAATAGCCAAAGATTTACCAATATCAAAACGGTTATCTTAATTACACGTTTTTATTCCAACTTTCAGATATCGTCTTAGAGATATGAACATGAAACTGGATCTCTCAGCTGGATCGCGTATTATTAAACCAACATTTGTATATCTCCCAACAACATTGAACCGGACTTTGGTAAAATTTCTCAACCACGTTGTTCAAATAAGAAGATGCAAGAGCGATGAGGCGAAGTCATGATTAAACTCTCTGGCCCAAGAACCAATAATTCTATTTCAATCAGGGGGACATATACATAAACCCTTGTTTATTTTACTACTATTTTACTTATGCTTGGAAGCATGTTTATGGTTTCAATACTTTGTTGTGTTATATGGTGGATTAATTATTAATTATATACTTCTGAATTATAAGTTTAGACATTGATATTAATTAATAAGGTAAAATCTCTACAATAGATAACTTGTTAAGCGAAAACTCGTTAATTAGTTTGTTAATGTACGTACTCGATGGTTATAATTGATTCCTGCATATATCTTTGGATTTGAGATCTTTCTTTGAGTAGTCACTCCATCAACTCAACGACGTCATTTGGAACAATATGGAAATGGACTAGTTTGAAGAGATAGATACAGTTTCGATAGTTGGTTAAGTGGGACGGGTCTAATAATTCTTTGTTCGGTAAGTGGTTAGCAGGAAATTTGAAGTCATTGCGTTTCGATTTCTTTCTTTCTTGAAGCACTGACATGAAGTTTAGCATAGTTGTTAAGTAACGAACTTTGACGTCTCTAGCTTATATACAACTTACAGAGCTTTTTAACAATCCAATCAAACAATACTAACGCCCTAATCGGATTTGGAAGTTCCATTGATTCAGTCACTCTCATGCAAGTTTTAATCTATTGTATCAACCCTTTTTATGAATTTATACTCTTAACTTTCTCAACTTATAACTATATCTAGCTACATAAATAAAGGGGACTGTAACATTTTCTAATGAAAAGGTTTAGTACTCCTTGTTAAGAAAACGTTATGCTTTTTATGAAAGAAAAAAAAAATTCTGGAATTCATATAAATTTACCTAGTATCCGGATGGAAGTTGTTAAGCCTTACAAAGGACGACAGCCACCCTGATACTAGAGAACTTTATATTAATCCAAAGATGTAAAAACCGCATACATTGTGGTATATTAGCTAGCATAGTTTCCTTTATTCAACCTATGTGGGATTGAATGCTGTCAAAGTTTTCACAAAGCATATCTTACATTTGTAGCAATGTAATTCCATTTCATTAGCTCATAATGCGTGGTCAATTTGACCATTGGTAAAACATCACCCTTTTCCGTGGATAGCAACACATAACTCCTCTAGGATCTTGATGAAATCGTACACCACTTGACAAGCCGGCCATGGCTTACCATCACCAAACGTGACCGGTTCATGTTCAAACACAATCTTATCTTGTTTGTTTTGCATCATCAACTCTAAAAGCCAGCTTTGGTCAATCTTCACTGATCAAATCCGAACCATCTTCATCTATCCATTTCAACTTCAACGCAACAATTTAGTATATGTCCATTAGTATTTATACATGTCTCCGATTTTGTATATGTCCATTAGTATTTATACATATATCTAAGTATACCATGTTTTGAATTTTCCATAATAGTTAAGTTTTTCGTGATTTACGGGGCATCATTTGTAGTTTCGCACCGGGCCACCCAAATAAATGGGACGGCCCTGTATTTCAGCTATGATCTTGTCATGGGTTCTGGAGATTGAGTGCCACCGACGACCTGTTGGTGACTTCGGATCATCATCATTAGACATGAGCCGTGTATACATCAAACCATGTTCTTTCAATCGCAAAACACACTCAGTTGATTCATCCTCTTGTACACTATATGGCTTAATACAAGCAGAGTTTCTCCGGATCTCCCCCTTCCTCTGGTCCTACTTCACGAAAGAACAACAATTCCAAAGGAAACTCTGTAGCCTGTTTCCATCATGTCAAACTTGTTTAAAGATTTGTACTTGTTCCATTTTAAAAAGCAGTTTAAAAGTCTTGCTTATAAAACTGTTTATCTGATTATGATAGTGTGTATAGAGTTTGAAAAAAAAAAGTAAAATTTTTTAAAAGTTTTTTTTTTTTTTTATTTAACGGTCGTTATCATCTAGCTACGGTCGTTAGTCCCAGAGGACTAAATGCGCAAATTTTTCGCCAAGGTGACCTGGTAACCTACTACCAACAGGTCATATTAGTGGATCGAAAAAAATTTGAAAGATGTTAGTAGGCTTTGACCCTTAACAAAATATATTACGTAGATGTGTAATTACGAAAAAGACGTTGCGCACTTTTAATTTTCACCCTTTTTAGTTTTGTTCAGATGGTAACATTTCAAGGAATGCAAGTTGAAAATTTTAAAATGTTATTCACTGGTTGAAATTTAATTCTTTTTTAAATGATTGCAAATCTTTACTTGTGATCAAATTATATGGTACACTATAGGGCACAACCAATTGATAATGAAAAAAGACAAAATAAGTTACTAATGACTAATATTTACTTAAAAGAAAAAAGACTCAAATTTTGTAACATAAAAGTTAGGACTTTGTTCTAAGAAAAAGTCTATACATTTTTAACTATTAAAATGTAAATTCTTTTTGCAAGCATGTAAGACAAGTGATGCTTACTTCGCGAGGTGTAAACATCAAGACAACTCACAACCAATTGATAATAAGACTAGGATAGGTTTTCTTCATTTTTATAAAAGAATTTAAGATAAAGAGACAGTTTAACATGTCTACCTTTTGCATGAGTAAACAAATAGCAATAAACATGACTGTTTGAAACATTAGGACTTGAATTTCATACTGTGTGAATGAAAGAGAACGCTAACAACAATTTTAGGTAAGTATAAAATAGGTAACTGAAGCTCCTAAACCGAGTCACATAATTGATATATCGTTCAGTCTAACAACCATTGTTAAAGGACGCACCCGTTATACATGAATGAATCAATTTAACATAAAAACATTTTTTTTTTAAAATTATTTTAGATAGTGTCTGTTCATTTATAGTTTGAGTTTTAAACTATTATACCGATCATATATATACGAATAGCTATAGTTATAAAAAAAAATAAAGAATAACATCAAATTTTCAACGGCGTACAATGTCTGTTTTTAGGCACTTAGGCCATTTAACAACAAACATCATAACACGAGAAAACATATTCTTAATCTTCACACATATGCTCCACCTACATTGTGCTATATATTCTAGCATAGTTTCATTTCTTCTACCTATGTGGGATTTAAATCACTGCTAACATGAAGTTGACCATCTAAGTCATCCAACACGCACAAAACCACAAAATGTTATTGATACTAATACTTGAAATATCAATGTAATTTCATTTCACTTGCATGTAGATGCCAATAAAGGGTGAGTGTTAGCTTGCGAGTTAACCATTGGTCTATGAGAATGAAGCATCTAAATTATCTACAAGCAAAAGATCACCTTTCTTCCAAGCTATATATAGCGACTAATTACTCCTCCAAGATCTTGATGTAATCATATATACGCTACTTGAGCAAGCAATGACTTAATTCTCTAATGGTGTTCTTGAAAAAAATTTTTACTGATAATTGAAATGAAAAATAAAAAAATTTTGTTGAAAAGAGAAAATATACAACTTATGTACTTGTTCAAAATTAATGTGGTATACTTTAACCTAAGGAAAGCATATTACAACCTCAAGTACTTGCATATAATCCTCTCTTTCTCACTCGTTGAATCTTGTTTTAGTAAACTCATCCCAAAGGTATAGAGTATAGAGAGAATATAGAGTATATTTGTTACAACCAAATTATATGGTATAGTATGGTAAACTACCAATTTAACAATAAGACATGATTAAGTAAAAGGACTTATTGTTAAAGAGAAAAGTCAAAACATTTCGTTAACTACTACTGTAAAATGTAAACTTCCTTTTTGCAAGCATGTTAGACAAGTGATGCCGACATCACGAGTATAAACGAAACTAGGCAACTCATAAACTACTCAAGATCGATTCACAAAATACTCGAATATGACTCGATTCAATTGCAAATGTCGCGAGCTGAAGCTCGAGTTTGAGCTACTTGTTAGAACACATTATGCTTTTTTAGAAAGAAAAAAAAAATATAGAAAAAAGAAATTCATATAAATTTACCTCGTATTTAAACACATACGTTGTTAAGACTTAAAACTGACGGAAAATATAATAAGAGAGAACTTTATACTCTAATCCAAAGATGTATGAACTGCATACATTGTGGTATATTAGCTAGCATAGTTTCCTTTATTTAAGCTATGTGGGATTGTAAGCTGTCAATGTTTTCACAATTCATATTTGTAGCAATGTGATTCCATTTCAATAGTTCATAGACAATCCCTTGCATAAAGATGCACGACATATGCGATCAATTTGACCATTGGTATAACCTCACCTTTTCCAGTGTGATAGCTACAATTCCTCCTCTAGGATCTTGATGCAATCATACACCTGTTGACAAGCCGGCCATGGCTTACCATCACCAAACGTGACCGGTTTTGGTTCAAACACATTGTTATCTAGTTTGCCTGGCCCTCCATCATGAGCAACCACCATGTTGTCAGTTAAACCATGTCTTGCATCATCAACTACACACCAGCTTTGGTCAATCTTCACTGAATGTGAACCATCTTCATCTATCCATTTCAACTTCAATGCAACTTTTTTAGCCCCGCCGTAGTCAATATTTGCATGTTCCTCATTGGTAGTTAATCCTTTATCCTACTGGCTTTGAGATAGTTTCATCTAAACGTTGGTTGGCAAACATTATATGTTCATTTTAATGCAATATGACCTTAGCAAAAGTTAGCTGTCTTATGCTAGATACTTATCTAGTTATAGATTGAATTTATTTTCAGATATCATCTTGTCACGGGTTCTGGAGGTTGAGTGCTACCAACGGCCTGCTGGTGACTTTGGATCATCATCTTTAGACATGAGTCGTGTATACATCAAACCATGTTCTTTCAATCGCAAGACAAACTCGGTTTATAGAGTTTGCTTTTGTGATTACTACTTAAGTTTTATTGAAATGTTTGCTTTTGTGATTATCATTGTACTCATTATACTGTTTCTGAATTTGAATTTCATGGTTTAGTACTTTAGTTTAGTTACATTTTCATACTTTCATATAGGAATGGAACAATTTAAGATTGGGTTCAATGTCGTGATGAGCCCAATGGGCTAAAACTTCAAAAAAGAATTTAAGATAAACCGATTGTTTATTATGTCTACCTTTTGCATGAGTAAACAAATAGCAACAAACACCGGTGTTAGAAACATAAAGACTTGAATGTCATATTGTGCGAATGAAATTAACAACAATTTTAGGTAAGTCTAAAATAGGTAATTGAAGCTCCTAAACCGAGTCACATAATCGATATCTCATTCAGTCTAAGCAACCATTGTTAAAAGATACACCCGTTATACATGAATGAATCAATTTAACATAAAAACAATATTTTCTTTTATTATTTTAGATAGTATTTATTCATTATAGTGTGAGTTTTAACCTATTATATTGATCATATATAATAATAGTTATAGTTTTAAAAAAAATAAAGAATAATAACAAATTTTCACCACTCACTATGATTGTTGTTAGGTAATTAGACCACCTAACAATAAACATCATGATAGGAGAAAACTTATTTTTAATCTTAACACTTATGGTTTGCGTACATTGTGCTATATATTCTAGCATAGTTTCTTTTATTCTACCAATGTGGGATTCAAATTTGTCAAGGCTTTCAAGAAACATATCATACATTTGGAGCTCATCATCAAAGTCACACGACACTCGCACAAACCACAAAATGTTATTGGTACTAATACTTGAAACATCAATGTAATTCCGCTTCACTTGCTCATAAACGCCAATACAAGATGAGTGTTAGCTTGCGAGTTAACCATTGGTCTACGAGAATGAAGCACTGCTAAATTATCTACAAGTAAAACATCACGTTTCTTCCAAGAAATAGCGACTAATTCTTCCTCCAACAATCTTGATGCAATCATATATACACCACTTGTCCACTTGAGCAAGCAATAGCTTAATTCTCTAATGATGTTCTTGAAAAGAAAGTTAATGATAATTGAAAAGAAAAAATAAAAATGCTTGTTGAAAAGAAGATATATACTTATGTACTTGTTCAAAAAATTATGTTGTATAGTTCAACCTTAGGAAATCATATGACAACCTCAAGTACTTGCATATAATCCTCCGTTTCTCACTCGTTGAATCTAGTTTTATTAAGTTCATCTCAAGGGTATAGAGTATATTTTTAGAATCAAATTATATGGTGGTGTAGTATGGTGCACTGCCAATCTAATTATAAGACTTGATTAAGTGTTCAGCATGATAAGAGGACTTGAGGAAAATTGGATGTTTAATGAGTTACTAATGACTAATATCTACTTACAAGAGAAATGACTCAAATTTTGAAACTGAAAGTAAGGACTTCATGCTAAGAAAAAGTCTATACATGTCGTTAACTATCAAAATGTGAATTATCTTTTTGTAAGCATGTAAGACAAGTGATTCCGACCTCACGAGGTGTAAACGAAGCAAGACAACTCACAAAATCTTAAGATCTATTAAAAAAAATACTTGAATTTCACTTGATTAAGATGTGGCGAGCTCAAGTTCAAGTTTTGAGCTATTTGTTAGCTAAAATAGAGTAATTTACAAAAAAAGCATTCTTGTAGTTTGGCTTTGCAGGCGCAGTCTTTACAACTTTAAAAGTGCAAAGACAGTCTTATAGATGCAATCACCGTCATTCGCATGAGAACATATAAAACTTTGAAATGCAACCACAACCACTCCCAACGACGATAATTGCACATTAAACAAACTCGGCGGATTCTGTTTCATCCTCTCGTACACCATATGCCATATATACGGCATAATTTCTCCCCTTCCTCGAGTCCCACTTCACCAAACAACAACAATTTTCAAGGAAACTCTCTAGCCTATTTCCACCATGGATTCATGTCAAACTATTTATCTGATTATCTGATAGTGTTTATTGAGTTTGTGGTTGTGATTACCACTTAAATCTTATCGTATTGTTTGCTTTTGTGATTACCATTGGACCCATTATACAATTTCATGGTTAAGTGATACACCCGTTATACATAAATGAACCAATTTAACATAAAAACCAAAATATTATTATTTTGGATAGTATTTGTTCATTATACTGTGAGATTATATTGATCATATATACTAATAGCTATAGTTATAAAAAAGTAAAGAATAACATCAAATTTTCACCGAAATTGATGCTTAAAGTTAGGCACTTAAGCCGGCTAACAACAAACATCATGATAGGAGAAAACTTGTTCTTAATCTTCATACATATGGTCCACATACATTGTGCTATATATTCTAGCATAGTTTCTTTTCCTCTACCTATGTGGGATTTAAATCACTGCTAACATGAAGTTGACCATCTAAGTCATCCAACACTCACAAAACCACAAAATGTTATTGATACTAATACTTGAAATATCAATGTTATTCCATTTCACTTGCATGTAGATGCCAATAAAGGGTGAGTGTTAGCTTGCGAGTTAACCATTGGTCTATGAGAATGAAGCATTTAAATTATCTACAAGCAAAAGATCACCTTTCTTCCAAGCTATATATAGCGACTAATTCCTCCTCCAAGATCTTGATGTAATCATATATACACTACTTGAGCAAGCAATGATTTAATTCTCTAATGGTGTTCTTGAAAAAAAAAAGTTATTGATAATTGAAAGGAAAAATAAAAATGCTTGTTGAAAAGAGAATATATACAACTTATGTACTTGTTCAAAATTAATTTGGTATACTTAAACCTTAAGAAAGAATATCACAACCTCATATATAATCATCTGTTTCTCACTTGTTGAATCTAGTTTTATTAAGCTGATCTCGAAGGTATAGAGTATATTTTTAAGAATCAATTATATGTTGTGTAGTATGGTGCCCTACCAATTTAATAATAAGACTTGTTTGAGTGCTCAAAATGATAAAAGGACTTTAGGAAAACAGGATGTTCAGTAAGTTACTAATATCTACTTACTAATATCTACTATGTACTTGCTAAGAAAAAGTCTATACATTTCGTTAACTATTAGAGCACTGGGTACCCTCGTATCATAGAGGTGGTGTCACACGCAAAAAGTGTTATCACGTCACCAAAAATTCTTATGGTCCGGGATCTTCAACGGCACCAAAAAACCCCCTCCCTCATACAAATGTGGTGCCATAGCAAAAGTGGTGCCGTTGGGTCCACACATACCCCACTAAATACACAAATACAACACAAAAGGGAAAAAAATCAATGCCGCTGGTTGTTGGCTACCAGCCGAGCACCAATAGCACCACATTCGTTACCGTGAGCCGTTGAAACATTTGGGTTGTTGGTTTGGCGCAAGTAAACAACGCAAAGGTACCCTTTGTTCTTAAAATGTGAATTTTCTTTTTGTAAGCATGTAAGACAAGTAAACGATGCAAGACAACTCACGAACTCTTAAGATCAATTCAAAAAATACCCAAATTTGACTTGATTCAGATCATGGCGAGCTCAAGCTCGAGTTTTGAGCTACTTGTTAGCCAAAAATTATTTATGATAGAGTAAATTGCAAAAGCTGTCTATATAGTTTAGCCAAATTACAGACACAATATCTACAACTTTGAAAGTGCAAACATAGTCTTATAGATGCAATCACCATCTTTCACATAAGAACATATAAAACTTTGACATGCAACTACAGTCACTCCCGGCGCCGATAATTTCACACTAAAGCCTTTCAGAAAAAACGCATCTGCACTTTTGAAGCTGTAAAGACCGCGTCTCGTCATCCTGAATCTCAAATTCTCAATATATAAAAAGGAAGGGTAAAGTTGGACCACTTAATAACTAAAAGGACCAGATATCAAAAACCATAAAACCAAAAGAGTCCAAGCTAAAAAAAACATGTTATACAACAACAAATCTTAAACACCAAAGAGAAAAAATTAAAGGAAAAAATGGATTTCATATAAATTTACCTCGTATCCAAGACGGTAGTTGTTAAGCCATACAATCGACTACCAGCTACATACGAGAGAACTTGATACTAATCCAATGATTTTTGAACCACACACATTGTGGTATATTAGCTAGCATAGTTTCCTTTATTCAACTTATGTGGGATTGAATGTTGTCAACATTTTCACAAAGCATATCTTACATTTGTAGCAATGTAATTCCATTTCATTAGCTCATAGCCAATCCCTTGCATATAGACGCACGACGTGTGTGGTCAATTTGACCATTGGTATAAATCACCTTTTTCCGTGAATAGCAGCATATTCTTCCTCTAGGATCTTGATGCAATCGTACACAACTTGACAGGCAATGGCTTACCATCACCAAACGTGACCGGTTCTGATTGAAACACAATGTAATCTCGTTCGCCTGGCCCTTCATGAGCAACCACCTTACTTTTGAAACATGTCTTACTTTGTCTTGCATCAACTCTAAATGCCAGCTTTGGTCAATCTTCACTGAATCCAAACCATCCCGATCTTCCATGCAACAATTGCAACCCCGCCGTAGTTAATATTTTCATGTTCCTAATTGGTAGTTAATCTTTTATCCTACATATTTTTAGATAGTTTCATCTACATGTTTGTTGTAGGCTTGTAGCAAACATTATATGTCAATCAATAAAATCAGACCTTAATAAAAGTTAGTTGCTAAGTACCTATCTAGTTATTTAATGAATCTGTTTCAGCTTTGTCATGGGTTCTGAAGGTTGGGTGCCACCGACGGCCTGTTGGTGACTTCGGATCATCATCTTTAGACATGAGCCGTGTATACATCAAACCATTTTCTTTCAATCGCAAAACAAACTCGGTTGATTCATCCTCTTGTACACCATATGGCTTAATACAAGCAGAATTTCTCCCCCTTTCTCCCGTCCCACTTCACAAACAACAACAATTTCGAAGGAAACTCTGTAGCCAGCCTGTTTCCTTCCATCATGTCAAACTGTTTATCATATCTACTTATTTCATTTGGAAAAACAGTTAAATGATTTTGCTTATACAAACAAACTGTCTATCTATAGTAATGAAACAATTTAAGAATGGGTTCAATGTCGTGATTAGCCCATTGGGCTAAAACTCTCATCTTGGCTGTGTTTAAGTACTCTTTGTTTTTTTTAGTTTTGCTCATATGGTGATAGGGGTCTTTATCCGTTCGGTTATCGGGTTGTTCGGTTAGTTCGGTTTGGTTAGTTCGATTAATTTTTTTTCTGGGTATAACCGAGAACCGAACTAACCGAATTCAAATTAATTAAACCGAACAAAATAACCGAAAACCGAACCCTCATAACCGAAAATCGAACCGAATAACCCGAATTACATAAATTTAATTATTTATTCATTTATTTATATATATTTTTTGCAAAAAAAAAATCAAGCTTAAAAAATGTTATGTTCATAGTATAAAAGAGTTTAATATTTTTTTTAAATAAATATATAAAAAAATATATATTTATTTGAATTCGGTTTTTGGTTTGGATTGCTAAAACCATAATCGAATCGAAAACCGAATATTTAATTCGGTTCGGCTTTGGCAAATTTGATTCGGTTACAAGTTCGGTTCAATTATTTTCAGTTCATTTCGGTTTCGATTTTCGGTTTTTTTGAATATTACCGGACCCATGAACACCATCAGATGGTGTCATTTTAATGTTACTTTGTATGATGCTAGTCTTGAACTTTGTTTGTACATATAATAGACAAAAGTAATTAAGGGTGGAAATGAGCCGAGCCGCTCGTGAAAAGCTCGGGATCGGATCGGTAAAAAGCTCGAACGAGCCGAGCCTAAACGAGCTCGAGCTCGAGCCTAAGTTGCAACTCGTTTATTAATCGAGCTCGAGCCCGAGCTTTACATACGAAGCTCGTTTGGGTTCGTGAGCCTAAACGAGCCTAAACAACATTATGATTTTGAAGTATTAAACATATATGTGAGCCGAGCTCGAGCTTATTAACGAGCTCAAATCGTATAAACGAGCTGAGCCTATATAACATACCACGAGCCTATCTAAACGAGCCGAGCCTATTTAACTTTTCATATCCAAATTGTATAAACGAGACGAGCTCGAGCCTATATAACTTACCACGATCCGAGCTCGAGCTTAAAGTTTAAGGCTCAAAACGAGCCAAGCTCGAGCTTGAGCCATTTAAAACTTAAACGAGCCAAACTCGAGCTCTGACAGGCTCGGGCTCGACTCGGCTCGTTTTCACCCCTAAAACTATTAAATATCTTTTGTATACCCCACATCCCAAAGCTTATGAATGCAACTATGCAAGTTCAAAAATAGAAATGTTATTAGTTAGTTAAAGGGTTTTTTTTTTTTTTTTTTCTTTTCTAAGTGATCGAAAATCTCTACTTGTGATCAAATTATATGGTACACTATAGGGCACAACCAATTGATAATAACTAATAAGACTAGGACAGGTTTTCATTTTTATAAAGGGTTTGGTCGTGAAATAGCAACTTATTTTTTTAAATGTACTGAGTTAGTATGTATATTATTTTTTGTTTCACTTAATGTAACGTACTTCTTTGTTTTGTTCCATTCTACTACGTGATGATAACGTGGCATACCAGAAAGTCTGACACGTGTCACCATTTATAACGTGACACGTCATCGTCACGTACTAGAATGAAACAAAACATGAAAGTACATTATATTAAGTGGAACAAAAAATAGCACATGTACTAACTCGGTACATTTAAAAAAGTATGTTGATATTTTACGACCAAAACCCTTTTATAAAAGAATTCAAGATAAACCGATTGTTTATCATGTCTACCTTTTGCATGAGTAAACAAATAACAACAAACACGGTTGTTTGAAACATTAGGACTTGAATGTCATATAGTGCGAATGAAAGAGACCGTTAACAACAATTTTAAGTAAGTCTAAAATAGGTAAATGAAGCTCCAAAACTGAGTCACATAGTCGATATCTCGTTCAGTCTAAGCGACCATTGTTAAAGGATACACTTGTTATACATTGAATCAATTTAACATAAAAACAATATTTTATTATTATTTTATATTGTGTTTGTTTATTATAGTGCGAGTTTTAATCAATTATATCGATCATATATATTAATAGTTATAGTTATATAAAAAAAGTAAAGAATAACATCAAATTTTCGCTTATCGCTATATTTATTGTTAGACACTTTTAGACCACCTAACAGCAAACATAATGATAAGAGAAAACTTGTTTCTAATCTTAACACATATGGTTTGCATACATTGTGCAATATATTCTAGCATAGTTTCTTTTATTCTACCAATGTGGGATTCAAATTTGTCAAGGGTTTCATGAAACATACCTTGATCATCAAAGTCACACGACACTCGTACAAACTGCAAAATGTTATTGTTACTAATACTTGAAACATCAATATAATTCCACTTCACTTGCATATAGACTACAAGATGAGTGTTAGCTTGCGAGTTAACCATTCGTTTACAAGAATGAAGCACTGCTAAATTATCCACAAGTAAAATATCACTTTTCTTCCAAGGTATAACGATTAATCCTTTCTCCATTATCTTGACTCAATCATATATACGCCACGTGAGCAAGTAATGGCTTAAGTCTCTAATGGTGTTCTTGAAAAAAAATATAATGATAATTGTAAAGAAAAATAAAAATGCTTGTTGAAAAGAGTATATCACAACCTCAAGTACTTGCATATAATCCTCTGTTTCTCACTCGTTGAATCTAGTTTTATTAAGCTGGTCTCAAAACTATAGAGTATATTTTTTAGAATCAAATTGTATGGTGCACTACCAATTTAGTAAAGGTTTTTCTAACTTGCGCTTATTGGCACATGATAAGAAGGCATGGACTCACAAAAAAAGTATAAAAAATGACTTAAGGACTCATTGAAAGGTACTTTTTAGTGGGTCTATAAGTTATTTTATTTTTTTTTTCCACTTTTTTGTGAGTCTCTACCCTTTTTATCTTGTGTTCTTAGGGCACAAGTTTAAAAAATCCATTTAATAATAATACTTGATTAAGTGCTCAACATGATAAAAGGATTTGAGAAAAACAGGATGTTTAATAAGTTACTAATGACTAATATTTACTTAAAAGAAAAAAGACTCAAATTTTGTAACGAAAAGTTGGACTTTATTTTAAGAAAAGTTTATACATTTCGTTAACTATTAATATGTAAATTCTTTTGCTAGCATGTAAGACAAGTGATGCTTACATCATGAAGTGTAAACGTCAAGTGGGGGTGAGGAAAAAAAACTGAAAAGATTGAATACACCAAAAACCAAAATCGAATCGAACTGAAAAAAACCGAACGAACTAATAACCAAACCGAATTTGCTAAAATCGAACCGTACCGAACTACTAGTTCAGTTCTCGGGTTGGATACGGGTTTGGGAGTCTTAACCGAAAACCGAATTCATATAAATATATATATATTTTATATATTTATATGCATATAAATACTATTAAAATGTTATCTTAACATAAAAAACTTCTTTTATATTTGAAATATATTTTTTTTCTAAATATTTATGTAATCATTAATTTTTTATAAATAAATAGCGAAATTCGGGTTATCGGGTCAACCTAAGAACCGAACCGAATTTAAATTCGGTTTTCGGTTCGGTTCGGTTGAATTCTAATTCGTTTCAGTTCGGTTCCGGGTTGACCCCAAAAAAATTTAACCGAACCGAACTAACCGAACTGAACTAACCGAACAACCCGATAACCGAACCGATCAACACCCCTAACGTCAAGACAATTCACAAACTATTAAGATCGATTCAAAAAATACTCGAATTTGACTTGATTCAGACCATGGCGAGCTAAAGGTCGAGTTTTGATCTACTTGTTAGGCAAACATTATTTATGATAGAGTAAATTGAAACAAATGTTTTTGTGATTTAATCAAATTGCAGGCGCAATCTCTACAACTTTAAACAAACACAATCTTACACTTGCACGCCAAAGTCTGTCTAAAAAAGCGCATCTGCACTTTCGAAGTTGTAAGGATTGCGCCTGCCGCCTGTCATCGTAGATACCAAATCTCAATATATGAAAAAGGAAGGGTGAAGTTGGAACACTTGATAACTAAAAGGACCAAGAGCCAAAAACCATAAAACCAAAAGAGTCCAAAGTTAAAAACATGTTACACAACAACAAATCTTGAACACCAAAGAGTCAAATCACTTCCAAACGCCCCCAGTTTAGTTTTGGGGATAAATAGTAAATAAATTTTAGGGTTCTTAGCTTATTAGATCTCTAAATAAAACCCATCTCTTAGAATTGTTTTATCTATTGGAATTAGGGTGTTCTTGCTAATGCAAATTTGTTACTAATTTTATAAAAAAAAAAAAAGTAATAATTCGGTGATATTTTTTTATAAACCGATTTTAAGTAAAAAAGAATGTCGTGGGCAGGTCCGGAAGATATTTATTTGTCTACTTCTCTTGCTAGTTATCTTGACAGTAAGTTTTTTTTATATAAAGTTTGGATTTTTATATAGTTATGTTTGTTATTTGTTATAGAATTTTGATATAATGTATGTTGTTAGATGTTATATGAACAGTTTTATTGCTTAAAGTGGTGCTTGTTTAATCTTATTTGTGGGTTTATGAGTTTGTGTGATTTCGGCTTATTTTTCATAAGCTCAAGTTTTTTTGGCTTATTTTGAGACTTAATGGGCTTGTATAAGCTTATTGTAGAATAATAAGCTTGTATATAAAGATAAGTCTGTAAATAAGCCAAAAAATTTGAGCTTATGAAAAATAAGCCGAAATCACATAAGCCCACGAATAAGCTTAAACAAACACCCCAATATGGTATGTGTTGCGAACAACACTAGGTATAGCCATATAGGGATAGTTTACTAGCTATCTTGATAGCAAGTTTTTTTTCTTTTTAGTTTAAAGTTTGGATTTTTATTTGTTTATACATTTTTTTTATAATTATAGTGTATGTTGTTAGTTGTTATATGGACAATTTTATTGCTTAAAGGGGTGTTTGTTTAAGCTTATTCGTGGGCTTATGTGATTTCGGCTTATTTTTCATAAGCTCAAGTTATTTTTGGCTTATTTTGAGACTTATGGGCTTTTATAAGCTGAGGTTATATAAATATGTCAAAATTTTTGAGCTTATGGAAAATAAGCTGAAATCACATAAGCTCATAAGCCTGAATAAGCTTAAACAAACACCTATCTGGAATGTGTTGCGAACAACACTAGGTATAGGGATTTACTACTTTAGATTACGGATTGGAATAATAGATTCTGATATAAGCAATAGTTCCTATGATTTAGTAAGTTTTTTTATTTAAAGTTTGGATTTTTATATACTTATGTGCTATATAATGTATGTTGTTAGTTGTATACTTGTGTTTGCTTGAGCTTATTTGTGGACTTATGTGGATTTTGGCTTTTTTTTTCATAAGCTCAAGTTGTTTTGGCTTATTTTGAGACTTAATGGGCTTGTATAAGCTTATTGTATAATAATAAGCTTATATGTAAATAGGTTTCATAATAAGTCAAAAATTTTGAACTTATGAAAAATAAGCTTAAATCACATAAGGCCATGAATAAGCATAGACAAACACCCCTATGTGGAATGTGTTGCAAACAACACTAGATATAGGTAAATTTTACTACTTTAGATTAGGGATTGGATAATGGATTCCGATATAAGCAATAGTTCCTATGATTTAGTAGTTAGTGCTATTAAGACTTTTAAAAACATGGGAATTGTGGTTAAGTTACTGCAAGGACTTTTTTGAACTAATTGTCATCAGCGTGATGCTTGCGAGGCCGTTATTTGTATGTCTGTTGGATTAAAATACCCAATGATATTCACATTTATATTATGAGGAAGGCCGTGTCAAATGTCTCACTATTGGTTGTTAATGATTGTGTTATTAGAAACCGGCCACATAGTGGATTTGGGCATTTGGGTCTATTGGTTAGCTTATTAGTAAAGGGAGATTCGTGTGATGATATTGTCATGTATAAGTGCCCCATGTCATCTTGCTAGCATTAGCCATTGGTCCAGAACACGTGAATTGGTACAAAACCTTGTACATTCCCGTTTCACAGTATTGTCCTTTATAGTCTGTAGGAGTATGTTGACATTGGTTATTGGTTCGACCTTTTAAAAAGCGTGTAAGTTTAATGACTTCCATGCATAGATAAACGTTGAGTTTTGGATACATATTTGTCTACAGATCATTAAACCCATTAGTTTGTTGTTTTTGAACGCTTGTTATAACCAAAACTGAATGCTTATTCAAATACTTTGTCTTTAACTATTTCTGGAACTAATATTGTTAACGAAATTAATATGCGAGTACTTTATTGTTCACTTTAGAAACAGCTTACAATATATAATCATATGACATATGTATTCTCTTAAATTTTAACGATCTAACTGATACATGCTTAAATTATCGAGTGATGTACATATGCTAAACTGTCTAGTTCTGCCCGGTGCTTTTTAGAACACTACTCTTATCAAACAGATAATAATGAACTTTAGAATGTGAGATTGCTATGTTGGAAGACATATTTTCGACTTAAACAAAGCCGTTACTTTAAGGAGGGTCTTTAAATGAAGTTATGATTCAATCAGGGACATTTTTATCGTCGTTGTTTCTATATTTTATAGTATTGTAGGAAAATACTAGTTCCTGCCTACATCATTACTCTCCTAGCAAAAGAACTGAAGTGATAAATAAAAAAAAGTTACCTTGATTGCCAAATGCAATTAAGAGTTTGAACAAGATATGCTAGTTGCATCTCGTATCTTGATGTCATATGCATGACGTATTTTTCCTGCTTGCGATGTTGAAGCATACATTTTGATATCACTACATTGCTAGGCTTAGTCTAGCTAAATTTGCTCCATTGCTGGAAATGCCGTTTTTTCTCTTTGCATATGGTTCTTACTGAGTTTGATGAGCAAATATATTTATCTTGTGCAGAGAAGCTTCTTGTATTGCTACGAGATGGGAGGAAGCTATTGGGGATACTTCGCTCTTTTGATCAATTTGGTACTGGAGTTCTCCCTACTTAGTAAACATAGTCTGCAGTGATAATCTTTTTTTTAGTTAGAATATTGAGAAATGGTTGTGTGCAGCCAATGCTGTCCTTGAAGGTGCGTGTGAGCGAGTAATTGTTGGTGATCTA
The DNA here is from genome assembly GCA_022545495.1 of Chrysanthemum lavandulifolium. Lineage (NCBI taxonomy): Eukaryota > Viridiplantae > Streptophyta > Magnoliopsida > Asterales > Asteraceae > Chrysanthemum > Chrysanthemum lavandulifolium. The sequence continues at coordinate 282,696,199 of CM040244.1, forward strand.
TATTGTGACATCCCATTAGGTCTATATGTTATTCGTGGCGAGAATGTCGTTTTAATTGGCGAGCTGGTACAACATCTTTACACTTTACTTTCTGTTTGAAGAACATATTGTTATTATAGAATTATTGTTAATTTTATTCTGATTTTCTCACTTGAAATTCTTAGGAATTGGAGAAGGAGGAACTTCCCCCTCATATGACTCGTGTTTCTGAAACTGAGATTAAAAGGGTAAATGCTGCAATTTACCTTAATTATTTTGTGTCTAATTGTACCATTTTGATATCGAAACACAAGGAAAAATGTCACTAAATAGTAGTAATCAGGCTTCACCATTGTTCCACCTAGGTTTTACTCAAACTTACACCTACAAGTATTAGCCACTTAAGTTTCAGATTACTTTATTGTGATTTTTTTTTTTTTTTTTTTTTTTTGGATTTTTGCTTGTTGCCTGTTTACCTTGTTGCATATATTGATATGGTGTGCGGCTTTCCAATTGTGTAAAATAGTTGATGTGGCATTTGAGTGGTATTTGATTGATGATGTGGCTGACAACTGTGTAACATAGTTGGTGGGGTGCCACATCAGCAACAAAAGCCATTCCGACGCTATGTGAACTCTCTTGCAAAATTGTTGGCGTGCCTAGTCAACAAATCAAACTGGTATATGATGCATGTCAAATTTTCAACAAAAAAAATTGCAACATTGATACTTGACTGGTTAAACTTATGAAAGAAAGTTCGAATGACCAAGTTATTTCTCCGAAAGAAACGCGTATATTTGATTATCCAGTGATGTTTATTAGTTTTTCTGAGTCTGTGTTTTAGTTTTTCTCTCCTAAATTCTACTGTACTGTCTTGAACTCCTTATTGTTAGGACCCTATTCTTCGCCTATATCTTGGCTCTTGTTTTGCTTGTTTATAGTGGCACTCTTTTTATGATATTCATTTTGTGAGCGAGGTATACCTATTACATTTTCATGATATTCATTTTGTGAGCAAAGTATACCTATTACATGTCACTCAACTATTTTACTAGCACGTGTGAAATGTGCTTTCTATAACGCTGAATATGACTAGCACACGGTTCTTTGTTCAACTCCCCTTCAAGAGAGTCTGACTAATAATTATTTCTCGTTAAATAATCTAGATAGTATATTATGTGGACTGTCGTTAGCGCAACCCATATTATATGGGATTTAATGTTTTGATGTCTTAGCATGGCTTATCATTTAATTACTTTGTACATTGTGATTGATTTCAAATAATGTCTAGAATTATCGAACCTTAATGCTGTTAACATATTTTCCAGGCTCAGAAGGTGGAGAGGGACGCTATGGACTTGAAGGGTACAATGAGAAAAAGGATGGAATTTCTTGATATGGACTAATAAGAAAGATTGGGTAACGGAAATCTGTTGTTTTCTTTTTGTGTATTTTGGACTAGTGTCATGATGATGATGCCATGTTCTTCCGCAAATATTATCGCGGGTGGTGGATACTGCTTTTATCTTTTTACTTCGTCTTTGTTTAAATTGCATAGTTAATTTATGTAATATTTTTAAAACATTTAAGGTTCTGTGTTTCAGTAGCTGAATAGGCTAGTATGCAGAAAGACTTGTTATTCTTTCTAGTCGTTTGGTTGCAGGACTATTGTCTCTTATGCGGATTAGCAGGAAAATGGTCTATAAGCTGCTAAACTGGGATTGGTTTTTCGTCATGTTTACACAATTTTGGTTACTGCAATTTGTTGTCCATATGAATTTGACTTGATACTAAAAGTTGCATGCTTAGAATACAACTCAGCGTGGTACGCTTTCAAGTATTTATCACCTGGAAATCAGCTTGTCTTCGTTATGGTCGGATGAATTGTTGCTCAATGGCAAATATTATTGCTTTTCTCAAGTGGCTGAATGCCATAACATGAAAATTGTGAAATTGGTCTTTCACTGCTACCACTTTTATCTCCATCATAAAAAGATCCTTCAATATATTCAGTGATTTGGAACAAAAACAAATAGGAAGTACATAGTGAGTTATCCATACAATCGCACAATTTGGAACACTACCGTTTAATATAATCTCGCGAGTACAACTCAACGCCAAAGAAGCTACGCTATAAGTGGTAGCCATATTTTGACCATACTGATTGAAATTGTGGTGACAGATAGAAAATAAGTAGAACATAAGTTATGAGAATGAAGTTCTTTTGTGCTTTAAGTGAAAAGTCATTTATAGGTTGACTATTAAAAAAACCAAATTATCCATGTGCTATTAGATAGCATAATGGCCAAAGTGTTTACACTTGAAGGTGAGGTCCTAAGTTCGATTCTTGGCCATTATGTTACTTTGATAGTCGTTTTTTTATTCTTTTGTGTCTAAATTTTTTCTTATTTTACAGTTATTTTCCTTTTTTTTTTTTCTCTTTAGATCATCATCACCAATATATACAATTATGGCCATATGAATACTAACACAATAATATAATAATAATTAGAGTCATCAAATTAATTTATAGAAAGAGAAATGATATAGATGACTAACTCATATGCCAGTTAGGCATGCCAATCAATGCTCTTATAGAAAATGTAATACCAGTATGTTTTAATGATACTAGTAACGTCGCATATAATTGATGGATCTAACAATCGCGCTAACACTAATTCATACACAAATGCTTACTCTTTCACATAGATTGTGATTTGACCGGAAACATATATATTAAAAAAGGAAGATCTTGGATGTAAATGAATGGTGTATGATATATTGATACATATTAGTAACGGGGAGGGTGGCTGATGGTGAAAAGTTAAGGTATCAGCGTGTTAAAAACATGCTACATACCGGTGTAAGCAATGATGGTGAAGGAGAATTTGATTTTGAAATTTTACAATATAGGAAATGTTGAAACTACCAAGTTTTTTTTATAGTATTATGTTTATCTTTTCTAGCTTTCGTTAAATCATTTTTCTTTAATTAAGTCATTTTGTGTAACCAATATATCACTATAACTATCTGCTAGCTGCCGCTATAAAATTCCGTTGCTATAAACGATTACTCGTCAGGTACTTATATATAAAATTATCATCATATGTAAGGATACTATACAATGCAAAAGTTGTCAAAGATTGAGTTGTCTATATAGCAAGGGTAAAGTCGGTAAATTTATATATTTATACTTATATCATGAGTTGTAATATATACATTTCTAGTTATACAAGGAAAGGAAAATTTGCAGAGTTAACTGATAGGATTAAATTTTTTATGGTAACAAATCAATGTAAATAAAAATTTTGATTTGAAGCAAGAAAATATATGCATAAGACCACATAAATTAAAACACAATATAATTTTTGAGCATGAATATGCTGAAATTTCTAGTTTCATTGTTGGGATTGGGTTGCTCCCAACCAAAAACCCTACCTCAAAGCCCGATTCCTAAGTCGCAGGCGGTTAGGACACAGTTAGAGTTACTCGGGGATGAAGACGATGAGGATTTGGATGCACTAGGCTTCCTTAATGCTTGTCGAATCTGCTGCAACGCTAAGCGCGAAGTTAGCTACCAGGTAAATTGTTTTTTCATCACTATGCCTTTGTTCTTTATCACTAAACACAACCACATTGTGTTTTATGAAAAAGCATGATATCACAGAAAATAAATGGATTTAGGTTATAAACAGGTCTAAAACTCTAAATGGCTAACACGTTCGGATTGACCAACATGTTAAAGAGACTGATTTTTTAACGATGAATTAAAGACATATATGCACATGTTGCTCTACATCGTTTTAGTACATCTTTAGTTAATTGAATATGAAATGAGATCGATTTGAGCAATTAGTTACATCTTTGCTAATAAGTTACTACGCCACAGATCATAGGCTAAATGCTATTTAGTACCTCTTGCACGTATTAATCATCGTGGAGATACTGTTTTCTTGTTTCGTATATGACAATCTATTCTTTTATTTCAATATTGTAGTGTAAGAGAGGACATGCTGTATGTTCCTTTTGTTACAAGATGTTGAAAGGAAAATGTGCTATCTGCCAATTTCCTGGTCATACCTTTGATGCAGTTATTCTTAGGCCTGTTAAGAACGAAGTTATTGTTAGACCTGCTGCGAACAATTTCATTAAGATGAAGAACGTCAAGAAGATCAGAGTGGAGTGCAAAAACAGGAAGTTTGGATGCTACGAGTCAATGAGGCCGAGTAAGAAAGATACCCACGAAGAAACATGTCTCCAAACAGAATGTTTTTGCCCTTTCTCGTCATGCGAATTTTCTAATTCCATCATGGAACTATACGACCATGTGAGGAACCATCATGCTCGTTCTGTTACTTCATTCACCTACAACAGAAACTTTGCTCTTGAATTACAAACTTATCAAAAGTACGTGATTCTTCAAGAAGAGAATGTAGGAGTAATCTTCATTCTCAACCACTGCGTTCAAAATCTTCGAAGAGTATTCAATGTTGATTGTATCGGACCACCCCAGTTTAACAATCGTTTTGTCTACAAACTTTCTGTGAATGAAACCGAGGCGGGAACTTTCTCGATGAGAACCATGATGAAGTCAAGACCGGAGGTCCTTAGTAAATGGGAGGAACATGCCCCTAACAAAAACTATCTTAGCATCACATCTGACACTGAAGAAGTCTTGATAGATGTATGCATAAGAAATGTCGGTCCCAATTACGTGTTCAGGTTCATTTGAGTGTATTTATGATTTTCATTATTTCTTGTTAAGATGATTTGATCATCATGAACCTATACCACATTGGCTCAAATTAGTAAACATGATGAAATGGAATAAAACCACTTCATTTCTTTCATTTGCGCATGTCGACGCTAGCTTATTAATGCCATGGTAACTCTTACAAGTGTAAAAATTACAAGTTTGTGTATGTTGGATACAAGGTTGTAAACGGGTCAAAATGTGTTTGGCACAAGGTTTAACTTCACCCATTTTGAGTCAAACGGGTCGAAATTTGTATGAAGCCAATGTATTATGTTCATTTCCGGTTTTATATATGAAGTATTTGTGATTATGTCCAGGTTTAAAGTGTTGGTTTTAAGTTTAAGTGCATTATGAGTTGTTTTGGGCTCATCCAGGAAAACTGGATTCGAGACTCTACGGCGTAGAGGGTTCTTAGCCTTTATGGCGTACAAGCTCTAAGGCATAGAAGCATTGATAGTAGCCTCTACGCCGTAGAAGTTTCATAAAAAAATTAAAAAAATTGAGGTGTTTTATATGATGTCCTTTACAAACAAATTTACTAATCCATAAAATTTTCAATGATTTATTTCCTCAATTTTCTTTATTCATATATGAAAATAAACAAAATAACAGGCTAATTTATAAAATAAATTAATAATAAAAAAAATTAAATAAAATAAATAAAAAGAATTGTGAGAAAAAAATACAGCTATAAAATAAATAACTCAATTATTTTTCTACAAATTACACAGTGTGAACAAGTTTTAGAGTTTGTCATTAAATGGCAATGAAATTTTTTTAAAGTACCATTTTGGTTCGTAAACTAAAAAATGTTCGAGTATCGGTTATCTCACAATATACAATACAAATCAGTCACACAATGCTTTAAAAATGACTTACAATCATCTGATTAGAAAACATTCTCACACATTATATAATTGAGACACAAACCTTCTAATAATAGTAACTTTATTACTACCGCCGTCATAATTTATATGTTTATGCTTTTATTTTCGGTTGTCTAGATTCACATTTCAGCCGATGAAAAAAAGATTTTTGTGAATATAAATACTACCTCCGTCCTAAAATGTTCAATTTAACTTTTTAAATCAAACTTTGACCTTAATATAATATTTGATGCAAAATATATAAATGGATTGTGTCTTAAATGTATTTTCAAAATATATTTAAGGTCAAAATTCGATTCAAAAGGTCAAATTTGACTTATATTTTGGGACGGAGAGAGTAAAATTTTATCAACGCAAAGTATATTTATTTTACTTTTAGTAAACTATGTGCAATTTGAAAATGAACCCATAGAAATGTATTTATTTTTTAGTGGAGTAAATTGCAAAAGTCGTCTCTGTGGTGTGGCCAAATTAGCAGGTTGAATCCATATTCTGTCGAAAGTGCACTTGACGTATCTGTAGAGAACTTACAAGTGCATTATTAGTCTCTAGCCAATTAAATAACTAAATTACCCTAACAAAGACCAAAGTAAAAAGGAAGACGAAGAGGGTATTTTAGTGATTTAACTTTAGTCAGTGACCGTATATGCATTTGTAAAGCTCCTCACATGAACGATCAGTGCACTTTTGAAATAATAAGGATTAAACCTGAAATGTGGCCAAACAACAAGTACTATTGTTGCAATTTACTCCTTTTTAGTGCTTGTCTGATAAAAACGTATGAAAACGTACAAAGAAAAACATCTTCATTATTTTTAAAAAGAAAAAATTTCACCATCTAAAAGCACCTTAAAAATGTACAAGGACTTATTTTGAAAAAAGCATAAAGGACCGATTTTGCAAAAAAACATACCACAAGGACCATTTTTGCTAAAAATAACATTTCACACTTTGTAACCTGGTTTTACGGTGGCCGGTCACTTTATGACCATATTAAGACGAAATCAAAAGTACGTGATTATTTAATTAACGAAATTTAGTCACGTCTATATCGATCGTTTGAGAAAGACGCGATTATTTAATATCCTAAACCCAAAAAAGTATTATTACTGTATTTAGAAAGCTTGCTTGATTGTCGGTGCATCATTCATCAATATTCACAAACACCGACACACACTAAACTCAACTACTTGTTGACTGTATCATAGTACTATTTCTTTTTCAGTTCCAGATCTAACTAACAAACAAAGACAATGCCATTGTTTGACTCATTAACAGCAATATTGTTTCTACTATTTTTAAGGTTTATATACATAGAAGGGTCGGTGCATGAGTATGCTGGACAAAAATTTGCTAAAAAAGGAAATGCTTATGTAATGCATGGAGGTAGTGAAGGAATTTATTATTCCAGACCAAATGACAACAGCCTCAATGATTCATTAGCTTCTTCTGCTAATGGTGATGCTTATATAAGGTAGTCATACTTAGGTATTTACTTAATTTGATTCATACTAGCTAGTAGTAGTTATTTATTGCTATTTAGATATTGCTAGGTCATGCTTATAATCAGGAACAGACCTACATTGGTGCCGGGTGTGGCACGCGCTACATCTGATTTTAGGTTACGCAGTGTAAAAGTTACTAAAAACTGTTGATTTTTGGTATGGGCAACCCCCAATATTATCATTTTGCTACTTTCGTTTTGTTATGGTGTAACTTAGTTAACCCAAAAGGCAACTGTGCAACACCCTCTCGAAAATCTTGGGTCCGTCTCTGCTTATGATGTGCTAGATACTTAGATTACACTATTTTGTAGTCGGTTCTCAGTATATTTACTGTGAAATGTTGAACGCAAGGATTTAGTAGATTGGTTTCTGTTAGTTTTATTAGTTACTTACATAATGTTGGTCTAGATCGTTATTAATAGTATTAGACATTATAGAAAGTTAGCGAGGGTGTTTGGAATTGCTTTTTTTTTTTTTTTTTGCTTTTCTGCTTATTTTGGCAGTTTAGAGTGTTTGGATGAAACAGTTATGCTTGTGGTCTTATTATACGGTAAAATGTGACGTTTGATTATAATGGATTTGGTTAGCACTTTTAGCCAATTATTATTTTTTTTTTGTGTCTAATTGTATTTCTTTTAAAGCGTAAGCAGAAAAAATAAGCAATACCAAACACCCTCTAGGAAGTTCAAATACTTACGAAAATACTATTGAAGAAGAGATGAAGTAATGAATAGTCTTCCATGGTTAATAGTTCTACCCATGAATAGCATTGAGTTTTCAAAGATCTTACTGCTTTCTTCTTTTGGAACTAGGTTTGAGAGAATTGTATTCCGAAGGCCTCAAGAGGTCTCAAACTTCAGCACAGGCTTGATCTATGCTGTTCTTTTTGAGGTGGATGATCGAGAGACAATTGGTGGGTCAGCTTATGGAGGCCAAAGAGCTATCTGCTGCACAGCAGATTTAGCAAAATTGGGTGCGTGTAAGGAAGGGGAAATTATTCACCGCCAGTCTATAAAGAATCCTGGTTGGCCTGAAGTATTTGGTATCTCATTTGACGTCAATGAAGAAACTTCCACTTTGCAACCAAGGTCTATTCAGATTACAAGAACCGGGATGTATAATCTGTACTTTATGCATTGTGAACCGAGACTAAGTGATATGGTGTTAGACGGGAAAACTGTTTGGAAAAATCCTAATGGGTACCTTCCGGGTCGAATGGCGCCACTTTTAAACTTTTACGGGTTTATGTCTCTTGCTTTTCTAATACTTGGGATCTTTTGGTTCTCTCAGTATGCGAGATTCTGGAAAGAGGTTCTTCATCTGCAGAACTGTATAACATTAGTTATAACTTTGGGCATGTTTGAGATGGCCTTATGGTATTTTGATTATACGGAGTTTAATAAGAGTGGGGTACGGCCAACTGGGATTACTGTATGGGCAGTCACATTTGGCACAGTGAAGCGTACTGTATCACGCCTGATCATTCTAACAGTTTCTATGGGATATGGTGTTGTAAGACCTACCCTTGGTGGTCTTACTTCAAAGGTTATCATGCTTGGAGCAACCTTTTTTATTGCATCCGAAGTGCTTGAGCTTGCAGAACATGCTGGTGCCATCAGTGATCTTTCAGGAAACGCGATGTTATTTCTATCTTTGCCTGTGGCAATCTTGGATGCTTTCTTTATTGTTTGGATCTTCACCTCCCTTTCTGAAACTTTAAATAAGCTTCAGGTACTTGCTATATCTTAACACTCGTACTTTTTCAATGTACTAGCTCTCTAATGGTATATGTGCAGCACTATCTCATATACCATACATCTTGCTAATGAAGTAGGCATTCAGATTTTCTCGAGCTAAATGCATATAAATATAGTTTATATGTATCGCTTTATTACCTTATGTGGGTTGATTCTTATGCCTGATGTGGTCGTATTCAGCACGAATAACCTCTGGTATTGGATGTTTTTGTCTTATAAGCAACAAGCCTTTGATGTGTGGGAGTATTTACTGATCAAATAGAGAGGTGCTACTAATAAGTTAACTGTGTTGGTTCTTGTCACCAGTTCAGTTCTGAATGTGGTTATATCTTGGACATTCTATAAAACTATTATCTAATCTTCTGTCCTTAGTTGTGCTCCTTGAAGTGTTGACCTATTCATTCATCTAGTATTAGATAGTTTCCATCTCTTATGATCTTAATTTGCTTATAGACCCTTTAACAGTATGCTACTTCTTAATTCTGCCGTTACCAGACTCCCTTTTCCCCCCAAATGCGTAGCTTATATATTGAGAAATGTGGTATCATGCCCACTTGTCAGTTCTGCATTAAGTGATTCAACCGAGATGTGGCCTTTGAGAATTTGGGTGTCGGGCAGCTCAGTGTGTTGGGAAGGTTCCTGAACCAAACATCATGTATGGCAGAAATAAAAAATTGTTGCATCATGATTCACTGTGCCATGAACATATTCAACATTATGCAATATCATCTAGCATCACATTTAACTTGATTTGCTTATATGATGATATGCCAGGCTAAACGAATGATGGCCAAGCTAGATATCTACAGGAAGTTCACAAATGCTTTGGCTGTTGCTGTCATTGTGTCTGTTGGCTGGATATGCCATGAGGTAATAGTCCTTGTGGTACATTACGGAAAATGATTTTGCTATGCATAAATCTGTTCGTGAAAGTTAATTCATACAAAATTTTATTTCAGCTTTATTTCAAGTCAACTGATATATACAATGAGCAGTGGCAAAATGCTTGGATCATCCCTGCATTCTGGCATGTTTTATCGTTTTCTCTCCTCTGTGTAATCAGTGCTCTTTGGGCGCCATCTCAGAACTCAATGCGGTAAAACACGTGACTCAAATATAGATACTCAACTATATCATTTGACCATCTTTTAGCACTTACTAGCTAAATTGAATTTATCTCTACTGACAGATTTGCCTATTCTGATGACGGAAGTGAAGAGTTTGACGAGGATGAACTGTTAATGTTCTTGAAACCGTCCCTTCTTCCCAAAAAAGATGTTGGCAGTCCGACTGAAGTAAGATCAGCTCATAGTGATGATGGAGTGTTTGGTGGTGATATGGAAGAAGATAAAAGAGAGTAACAAGAAACCCACCCAGGTATATTTGATTTTTCACGTGAAGACTTTCGATACGCTAGAATGATATTATCAGTAAAATCAGTAGTGACTCTGAAGCCCCTTCAGTCCCATCAAGGGACACTAGCGTTAAGTCAAATTATTCGATAGATAGAATATATTAGATCAATTTGTTGGAATATTTTCGAAGTGACACTTATATTCGTTAGCGTGACAATTAGATAAATGTATTCAACTTGTTCTTTGGTTTCTCTTTAACGGCAAGCTTAGACGACTGAGAAATCAAAAACGTAGTGCCAATTTCTATGAACTTCTTTTGAACATTTTGAGCAACAGAAAGGCGCACGTTTGATGTATAGGGCCATACCTTTGGTCATTCTAAACAGTGGAAATTGATCGGCTAATTTGGATCGGTTCAAGTGACTAATCATATACTACCAAGTTTTATAACCTCTGCACAAACTCTTCAAGTTTAACTAGTCATATAGTAATAAGTTTCAAGTCACAACTCTTATCCTAAGATGAAATTTCATGGATATGTGATGCATCTTGAAAGTCAAACAATCAACAAATTGAATAGCCTATTAATGTTAATTTGACCAATACCCTTTGACTAGTAATGAATGAGCTAGTTGTATGATGGAGACTGAAGAATGGTCAAACATGTCTCATTTCCAGACTCCCAAGTTGGACCAAAATGACAATTTTTAAAGGTGACAAGGATGTGTTCTTAATACAGTTATTTAATGAAAGGGAAAAACAGAATTGAATTAATGAATTTCTCTTTTGTTGTAGTTTCACTAAGATACAAACAGATACTATCAAAGGTGTAAACTTTTCTATACAGACGTTCCGGTAATAGAAAATTACGGCGATGGTAAAATTTGGTAAGACTAATTGAAAGTACTCTTCTCAGTAATCTTCGAATTCTACTGAAAGTATCATAATGTCGTTGTGTTCTTCATTTGATGTAAACAGTTATCAAGTAAACTGTCTTAGAATTGCAATTGTCATGAACAGATTGACTTTTTATGTGAATCAAATGATGCAGTTGACTTCTGAGACAAAAATGATAACGGCCTCGACAGTTTTGCAACAATACCATAAAACATGTACATCATGATAAAACGCCAAAATGACAAAGGCAAAGACGACAGAAAGAAACATGATCTCATATAACACCAAAATTCTTACAAAATCTACTAGACTAACGACTGTTTGAATTGTTCCGTTGAGTACTATGGGTACAACATTCAATATCATGTACAAAAGTTATCTACTTGACAGTTCTGGTCTAAAAATAGTGATGTTCATGTAAATTTTTATACGCGAATGGAACATGTACAAAAGTTGACATACAAACAAGGCGAAACAAAATCTTAACATGGTAAAAAAGAAGATATAAAAACAACATTTGCTTACAGGAGAATAATCGATCCATTTTCCATCATCGGAACTTTTGAAGTAACCAAAAATCAATCACCAAATCACCCCACAAAAGAAAAAATTAAAGAATCGTGTCCTATAATAACCCTATCCACTTTTTAATTCACATCACTGCGATCTTCTCCTCGAATGCTGTGAAACCGCACATCCTTCAAAGAAATCCAATACCGCAGTCTCAATATCTTCAACAGAGTACTTTATATAATTTTCAGGGTGCCTCCCACTTTCTATATGACTCCTGAATCTGCCAAGAAACGACCGATAAGCAGGGATCAGTAACTCTGATATCGAAATCCTTAGCTCTTCACGAAGCTGTGTATCGGGTATTAGCCATAACGCTTGTGTTCTATGAACTTCTTCAAATATTCCATTAAACGACTTAAACCGTTCTCTTAACGCACTCCTTGAAACCCCGGATGAAAAACTCCCACTCACATGTAACCCTTCATCTCTCAAATAATACAACACCCCTAACCACGTCGCTCGTTGATAGCTCGTCGCAGCCTGCCTATACCTCCCTGTAAGCTTCTTCAAATAGATATCCCCTATCATTTCCCTCAACTCCGGCGACCCTTTCACCTTTTGCACAATGTAATGAACGTTATTCATAACAAACAAATGCGCCAACGACGTATCCTTATAATGCTTCGACTTACCCTCTAAGTTAAACTGCAATATCACAATAATCCAAATCAAATGAAGCGCTAACGGTGACTGCTCCTCATGATCCGTAAAATCCATATCAGGAACACTAACATCATCCGAATACCTAGAACCCGTAGCAGGCCTAGCCACAATCAATTCCCCTAACGTTTGTTTATAATCCGATATCAAACTAATGTAATTCATCACGTACCTAGTCAAAGGATGAATCGTCCCGCCAGGGACAGGCACCCTAGAAGGCTCACGCAAAACCGCATTCTCAAACTCATTCAACATCCCTCTAGCCGCCTCACCTAATCTCGACAAAATCTCCCTCCCCTGCACCCTAATCCCCTCCCCTAACCCCCCATCAAACACAACCTCAACATCTGGTACCAAATCACAAAATGTATCATACAAGTCCAATATCTTAAAAAGCTTCTCAGGCGCACGCTTACTAATACTAATCGCCTCGGCGAAATTAAAGAGCTGCACCGCAGGCCCTTTAACTGTCTCCATAAAACACATTTCACCTATATTAACATTGTCATAAAAAATTTGTTCACACAGTTTCTTCTCACTTGCAAACAAAACTCGAACGCACGTCTTCGCGGCCCGTATCCATTTCCCTATCTTCGCGTTCAGCGCCTCCCACTCCATCCTTTGAATGTCGCCAATACTTAACTTCTCAACTCCTAGCTTCTTAAAACTCGTCTCCACCGTAAGCTTCCGTACACCCGCGTACACCTGAACACACTCACGCGAGTATCCACAAGCTATCATTTTGTCACATACTGATCTCAAATCATTGACGTCATCTGACGTCATCAGATCCAGCTCCCGTATGCTGCTCAAGGATCTGTAGCTCGTCAAACTCATCCCCCTGCTGGTACTGGTATCAGACGACGGAGTTGTGACGTCATCGGTGACGTCATCGAAGGAGTGGCGCGTGGAGGCGCGTGGCGTGTCGGAAAGCGAGTCGGTGTCGAGAGGGGAGGCGCGTGAGATGAGAAGGTGGCGGAGCTCGTCTTCTAAACGGGACATGGCGATCTGGAGAGTGGAGTTGACTTTTTTTTTTTGTGAAACGGTGTCGTTTTGAGTTTGGTGAAGGTGATCGATTGCGGATAGGTAGAGAGTGATGTCGTGACGGTTATCGGAATCGAAGAGCATACGAGTTGTTCTAGAAGAGTCGTCGGAGAGTGAACATGATGATGACGTGTCCCATCGGAGGATGATTTCTTCGGCGGTTGAGGTGTCGTTGATAGTTTCCGGTTGATCCATTAGTGTGTTGAAATGAAAAGATGGGTTTTAGATGTTGGTTTTGAAATGAAATGAAGAGAGTAGTAGTAGTAGTTGATAAATAAATAGATACTGCCAAATTATTAGTAGTATTAAACTTTCTTTCTTTTCACTAATCTATTTCCTTTATTACCAAATTATTACCCTATGTTTATATTTTGACTTAACCTAAGAGCGAAGCGTATGGTAACGAACTCATGGGTGTTAAGGTTTAACGCTGCAAATGTTAAGGTGCGTTAATCACACCGCGTCTCAAGTTAAGGGGTGTTAACGTGAGTATGTTAAAGGCATAACGTGGCGTTAAGAGTTGCAAGTTAAGGGTGCGTTGCCACACCGCGTCCCAAGTTAAGGGTGTGTTAAGGTGAGTTAAGGTTGAGTTATGATAAGGGGTGTTTTTTTGTTGAGTTAAGGTGAAAGCTTAAAAGGCGGCGTGGCGATGTGTTAAACTTTTACTCATATTCTTTTGACTTGCTCTAAGAGCTCACGGTACGGTGAGATGATGGCTTCGTGTCATGCCATCAGCTAGGATTGACCATATTGGATTGAAAATCAAACCGAATTGAAATGTCGAGCAAAACCGGTTCAAACCGAACCAACCATATTTGGTTCGGTTTCGTTCTATATACTAATGGTTTTCAGTTTTGATTTGGTTCGGTTCGACCCAAAACCGAGAAAAACACACCTAAACCATATAAAGAGAACCAACCGAACCAACCATATGCGCTTCGATTTCGGTTCTATATACTTAGAGATGGCAAAAGCACCCAAAACCGATGGGGAAAACCGAAACCCGAACTGGTTGGGTCGGGTTCGGGTGCGGGTTGACGGGTTTGAGTATTGATAAAAAAAATTAAGCCGGATATGGATTCGAGTACGGGTTCTGGTAATACCCGCCCGATTACCCGTCCCCGTATCCATTTACCCGAATATATACCTGCTTTATTGATATTAAAATTAACTATATATACATTATATATAATTTCTTCAATTGTATTTTTTTTATATAATTATCTCTATTACATAACACATTTTATTTTGTACATGAATAATTCAAAAGTATTAAATAGTTTGATACGATATTCATTTTCATTAAAAATTTTGAATATTATGGTGTTTTCCTTTGTTTTGTCGGTTGTTTTTAATGTGACTTAATCTTAATACCGTCGTTTTGTCCATATAATATTCAATTAGGGATAACCAATACCCGTGAGGAAACCCGAAAAACCAATGGATAATATTAATCGGTATCCGGTGGTAATAGAAGTGGTGCGTCTTTCGGATATTATAAACCGGGGGGTTACGTGTACACTAAACCCGCCTTATCATCTATATATACTAATAGTTTTTGGTTTCGGTTTTTGTCGATTCGGTTCAGTTTTGGACCGATGCTCAGCCCTACCACCTACCCAACCACGCGGCGCCACAACCATACCCCATCTCGGTTGGTCGGCCTTCGCGCCGTCAGGACCAGCCCACGCGATGAGATTTTTTGATTTTTTCCCTTCTCTGTTTTAATGAGTTATGTGTGGGCTAGAGGGTGTCTCATGACACCAGAAATATAAAGGAGCGTCTTTTGTGCTAAGTGATAAGTTCTCGTGTTATAAGAAAAAATGTTGAGATGGTGCCACTTTTCTACACGGCACCACCCCATGGCAGCAACGATACCTTATAATCTAAAATACTGTCAAAAGACATGTTAGTGAGTATAAATGATATTTGATTAGTAAAATTGCACTTAGTGAATATTTTTTCAATTGAGTACAATTTGAAAATGCACTAACAAATTTAGATAGGGAGTAAAAGTTTTCGATAGCTATAAGTTATCGTATGTTCAACTTAGTTGAGATCAAAATTAGGATGTATTCGTCGGTTCCGTTTTCGAGTTTGTTAATATCAAGTTTTTCGGTAAGTTAACTTACATTTTCATCATTGTCAACTCAGCTTTTAACTCCACAACTAACAAAGTGTAATAAGTCAAACAACAACACCATCCAAATACACCTTACTTCAAAACAAAAATACTTACAGAACACATCACCACCTTCTCTCCAAGTGGGTCTTGCTCGCGACCAACATCTCAAAAACGTTAAGGGACAACACGTGGGGGCGGGGTGGGGGTGTGGGCTTGTAAGTATATATTAACCTAATGTATTAGTATATATTAAACTAATGTATTTGCACAAAACTATAGATATAAAAAAAACACGAGTTACGGTAACATGTAAAAAATACACAAAAATATATATATATACGAATAACTCGTGTTATTTCTCTTTGTTATATGTAAATAAAAATAGATTCAATAAACAAACACAACTCCTTTTTATCACCTCCTAATATGTGCCATGTACCCTAAAGGCCTAACTAGTTAAACACGGGTAAAAATCTTGTAATAATAACCAACTTTCGGTGTTGTTTCAATTTAGTCACCAGAGGTTTTTTTTTTTTTTTTTTTTTTTTTTTTATAAAATAATAATCAAGTTTGAAAATGTTTTATTTTAGTCGCTCAAAGTTTCAATTGTGTTCTATTATCATGTAATTTTTATGTTTGAGTGCCTAAAACGAAACACTTTTCAAACTTGGCTATTATTTTATGGCATATATCTCTTTTCACATGTGCATAAGTTGGTTGTGTTTAGTGAAATTCAGATAGTGGGTATTTTGTTACGGTACAATCAAACAATGCACATATAAATATCTTAAAGATAGTTTTTTTGAACAATGACAATGAAACAGTATTGAAAGTTGGATGGTTTTTGTTTAAAGTTTAATTGACTTAAATGGAATAGTCGTCAAACTTTGTTATTATTAAGCAACATTTGATCCGATATGCTAAACACTGAAACTCAACCGCAAGATATGGGCCTTGTTTTGGGTTGGACTTATCTCACCTTCTCCATCAAAACTATGTAGTAGGAATAGGATGAAAAATATAACTTATAGTTCTAACTACTGGTGAGCATTATAGACCGTGGATCGGACTGAACCGAGAAACTGACCGACCGGATCGGACTGAACATATTTCGATCCGGTCCAGTCTTGTGCGCAACCGACTAATATGCCTTGTTGGACGGGACCGACCCGGACCTTGACCGAACATTTCGGTCCGGTCCTCGGTCTGTACTTTTGGACCAAATCGGTTTTCAGTCCGATCCGGTCTTGGTTTGTCGGGTCTGGTTTTTGGACCGTGCTCGGCCCTAGTTTTAACTAATTTGATTGTGTAATAGATTGAGATCCTCTAAAGTTTAACTATCTCATGTTCAATCATGTTAGTGATATTGTGAGAGAAAGCAAAATAATGGATCATTTGTTTCAACTAATTGTGGTCCTATTTCATCATTTTCTTATGACCAACATGATAAGGTAAAAATTAAAGAATTCTTATCCTTGTGTAATACAATATATATGTCTATGGCACTATGGGTTAGGCTAACCACACTTGATCAGTCAAGTACATAGGTCGGCCGATTTTGGATCAGTCATCCCCATTGTGGGCAAAAAGAGACAATCGGTCGAGGGTGACACATTTGGAGAAATCGGGCTAAATTTGGACCGATTGTTTATACACACGAAATTAAAAAAAAAATTAAAAAAACTTTACCACTTACAACTTTATAAATACCAACCTCAAACACACTTCTAAATACACAATTTCAAACAACGTTTCTATCAATACCTTCAAACACATTCTTTTAATTATGTCTTACGAGCAATTATTTAGTTCTTCATCTTCCGACGATGATGAAGTTATGAGTGAGTTTGCGGAGTTTGCTTGGAACGCGTACCAAACATCACAGCCAAAATTTTGACGAGGTACATATGTAGGGATCATAAGGGTGCTCATAATCGTTTAGTGGTGGCATACTTCTCCGAAAGCCTGCAGTTCAACGAAAGAACATTCCGTCGGCGGTTCCGAATGAGCCAAGAACTATTCACACAAATTGTTCGAGAGGTAACCGATCATTCTCCTTATTTTCAACAAACTCTTGATCCTAGGGGCATACCTGGTATTAGCCCATTGGTCAAGTGTCTTTGAAGCACCGTCGATTGGGATACGAGGCCGTTCCTGATTCTCTTGACGAGAATCTGCAAGTGGCTGCAACAACATCCGTGAATGTCTTCGTAAGTTTTGCAAGGCTATCATGGAGTTATATGGTGCTGAGTTTTTGCGAAAGCCCACGTATTCTGACCTTGTAATGTTATATGCTCATCACGAGCATAAGCATGGGTTTCCTGGGATGATGGGAAGCATTGATTGTACAAGTTGGGTTGGGAGAATTGCCCAAATGGTTTGAGAGGTCAATATGCTCGGGGTGATCACGGGCCACATCCATTCATTTTATTGGAAGCGATCGCCTCCCAGTATTTATAGATTTGACGTGCATTCTTTGGTGTCTCCGAGATGAATAAAGACGTAAACGTTTTATATCATTTCCCTGTTTTCAATGATATCAAATCTGGGAGAGCAACAGACCTTGAATTCGAGGTTAACGATGTACCTTATAAAAGGGGATGTTATCTTACTAACAGTATATATCCACAATGGGCCGTTCTTATTAAGTCCATTTCAAATCCTCCCACGGGTGATGATAAAAGAATATTGTACGAGAGGAAGCACGAAGCAACAAGAAAAGATGTGGAACGAGCTTTTGGTGTATTGAAGAAGAAGTGAAAAATGCTTAAAGTTCCGGCTCGAGGGTTGTATAAACAGGATCTCGAAGATATTATGTACACATGTATCATATTATAGGGACCATTTTTGTAATTTACTCTATTACATAATATGATCATTCAACACGAGGAGCGAGCGATATGTCCTACATGGTTCGAAAATGAGGGCTACCAAGATCATGATCCCTTAAGATCGCATGAAGAATCGCTAGTAGTTACTCATGAGCTAATGGACTCATCAACTCATCTACAAATAAAATCTGATTTGATCGAACACATTTGGATAAATCGTAGAAATCAAGTCAATCAAGAGAATGAAGACGAAGAAGGTAGTGACGATGTCGATGAGGAAGATGATGAAGAATTTTTGTAATGTTTCTAATGTTATTTGAATAATTTACGTAATGTTTTTAAAGTTTATTTGAATAACTTATGCAATGTTTTTATTTTTAATGAATTAATTTGTTGTTTAAAGTATTTGAATTAAAAAATAGATAAATAAAATAAATCTCGATCACCGACTGTGGCAATTTGGTCATATATGATCATTAGAGAAAAAAAACTGATGTGACAGGGTTATGCTGAGTCACGACTATGTCCAGTAATTGTTGATATAAGAGGGGGGTATGTGAATATCAACAAGTAAATTTATTCGATCTTTTCATAAGCAAATCAAAAGATAACAAAATAATTACTAAAATACATTAAGTTATATTGCAATATAACTAAAAGGTATGTTATACAAACCCTCTCTATTTTGTCACATCAAGAGGTTTTGGTCAAATCGTCAATCTGCGATGCACATCGTACAAGCCGATAATACATTAAATGATTGGATACCCTCCCTATGAAAGGGTGTGGATAACTCACCCCTATAACTAAACAATCTATGTGAATAGAGAAATGTTATGTTGACCTAAACTTAGGCCTAAACTTAGACTTAAAACCATTTGTCATCATCTTGATGGGTTGTAAAATAAGTGAACCCCTGTTTACAGCTATCAAGATACTGACATTTAATTTTAAGTCTAAGTTTAAGCCTAAATTTAAGTCCATGTATCATTTCTCATGTGAATATGACTTTGTGTTTATGTCGTCATATGTTTGAGAATGATGAAGATGTATGTGCTGGATATGAGCTCGAAATTAATTGTCACTTTTAGACTTGTAGCAGTGATACAACAACCAATAAAAAAGACTAGTTAATTTAGCAAGAGTCTTTGAAATCGAATCATTGTTAATGAATGAAGTATGTACTGTCCAAGGTAGTGAAGGAGTAGAATAAAAGTCAACAACTCACGTGTCTGCAATGCATGCGTGCAATTACTCTGACACATTTGATTCCTTCGTCGGTTCAATCTACGCAAATCGTATGTGTCGATTCATTTTTTTATTAATCTTGTCGCTTTTTATTTTATTGTACATCCGTTTTAACACTGGTCGGCAAGGTGAGTGAGTGACTCACCTCCTTAGCCTTTCACTCACTCGTGAACACCATGTCCAATATACACACTCACGCGCAAGTCACACAAATCAAGGTAAATTATGGTGAGATAAAAAAATGTGCGTTAAGATGAGTGAAAGTGAGTGAAATAGAGAGGAGAGAGAAAACTGATGTGACGCTGAGGTGTAAGGTGAGTGGTAGTGCACCTTGACTTCCAGCCTAAAATAAGTGTTAAGTTTGACTTTTTAGAGTCATTATTTAATTTTGATCGTAAATATTTATTTGTATTATATAATACTTGATGCAAAATATATAAGTATTGAGTTTCAAACGTATTTTTATTTGTATAATTTTCATCAAATATTATATACACAAATAAAAATACTTAAAGTTAGAGTTGAACAAAAAAAACTACAAAAAGTCAAACCTGACACTTATTTAAAACGGAGAAAGTATTATTTACACTGTATAAAATATGCATCTTAATCAATCTGATAAAAGAATAGTTTTTATAATGGTTTTTCTAACTTGTGTCTTAGAGACACATGTTAAAGAGTATCCCATAATTTGGTGATCACTTTCTGAATGGTTAATAGTCACTAATTAGTCTCTATTAGAGCACTTCCATTGTTAACGCCGAAACGGCGTTATAGCCAAAAATAACGGCGTTGGCCCGTTATTACCCTGGAAGTGTGTTTGTGTCACGGCGTTAATCCCCAGCGTTATCCCCTTAACGCGTTAAGGCGGAAAAAAAATTCAAAAGTTTTCAAATCTAGTCCTCTAACGGCTACTAGCGTTAACTTTAAAAAAAATCATTTTAGTCCCTAACGGCTAGAATTGAAAAAAAAAAAAAAAAAACATTTTTACCACTATAAATACACAATCAAAACACCATTTTATTCACACTTCCATTTCTAAATCCTCTCAATACTCTCGATCTATCAACTTCAATTAACGCAAAAAAAAACAATGTTGGGAGCAACGACGATACTTTCTTCAATCTTACTCAATGATGGGTGGAATCCATGGCCGGGTTCATCATCTAACCCAGCGCTGGTTCATCTTCAAACCCCAACCAGCTGGGCTTATCAAGCGAAGAAATGTGGAAACAACAACAAACATTCTTGTTTTGGCAACAACAAAACCAACAAAACACCTTAAACTCCAACTTTCAAAACCTACAATTCACA
Organism: Chrysanthemum lavandulifolium; assembly: GCA_022545495.1. Lineage (NCBI taxonomy): Eukaryota > Viridiplantae > Streptophyta > Magnoliopsida > Asterales > Asteraceae > Chrysanthemum > Chrysanthemum lavandulifolium. Next base: position 282,717,130 of record CM040244.1, read on the forward strand.
CAACAATCACAAACCGAAACACAAGATGTTCTTTGAGACACCCACATCTCCACCAAAAAGAAAAGGTCGTGATGGCGAAAATCCAAAAATCCAAAGACCGAGGCGAACCAATTGATTACGATGAGGAGGTTGTGGTTACTGTCGTTGAAATTCGTGAGAGGAAGCATTACTTGCAAGGTGTTACATAGCTATTTGAGGATCCAAAAGTTGGAAAGTGCCAACCTAGAGATACGTTTTGGTATCGGGTGGAAATGAGTTCAATAGACTCGACTTTCAACGGCGCACCAAGGACATGATGTCAAGCAAATGGACATCGTTGAGCGAGGATATGCACAAAGTTCAACTCTTGTTACGTCGTCGCGCGCGAGAGCAACGGCGGTGAAAGTGAGGTGGATGTGATGAAGCGGGCAAAGCAATGGTATCGTGAGGAAAGCAGAGAGCCTTGTTTGAGTGCGGATGGCGCTTGGGATGTTTTGCGTCATTATAAGAAATGGGAGGCAGCCGAACCGGTTGATTTAACCGCGAAGTCCCAAGCCGTACAAGCGAGGCTTTGTTTGGTAATGATGAACAACCACGCCCATGGAAAAAGCGTGCTACCAAGAAAGCACGATCAGAGACTACAACAAGTCTTGGGGAACAAGCCTTTGGAGGAACGAGCTCGTCGACTTATTTCACGAAACTATGGCAAATGAGTTTCGTGTGAAACGAGAAGTCTCCGGCGGCGTGTCGGGCCACGCGGAAAAAGAGCTCACAATAACCGGTTGGAAGAGATCAAGTTTTGATGGCGCCTCTTGAGGGCAAGATCCAATGGTCGTGCGGTGGATCAATGGCGAAAAAGATCGAATCATCGCAAAATATAACTTGAAACCTCGTCGATAGATCGTATTTCCTTTAATTTGTTGTAACGTTTTAATTGCGGTGTGTTTTTTTTTTTTTTTTTTTTCATTTCGTTGTATTTTTTTTTTCTTATTATCTCGTATTGTAATATGGTTTAAGTTTTAATGAAATGTTTGTTTTAGTTTAATAAATGAAATGTTTGTTTTAGTTTAGGGGTTGAAATTGAAAATATGAAATATTAGTGGTGTTATGGTGTTATTGGGATGTTATGGATGAGAGTGTTTTTTGGGGATGTTAATGTTAAATGTCAAAGCTGATGTGGCGCTGACGTGGACGGTGTTATTGGTGTTATAGTGTTAGAGCACTCCCAATGGTAACGCCATAACGGCGTTAAACCATCAATAACGGCGTTATGGCCGTTATACCCATGGGAGCTCGGCGTTAACACGGAGAATGGAGCCGGCGTTGCTTTGGCAGCGCGTTAAGGGAGGAGAAAAAAAAAAAAATTGAAAAACTTACACAATTGGTCCTCAGCGTCTAGAAATTCAAAAAAATTACAAAAACCCCTTAACGGCTAGTTTTAAAAAAAAAAAAAAAAAAACAAAACATTTTTTACCACTATAAATACCCAACCAAAACTCTATTTTTTCACACTTCCATTCAAACTTTATATACTTCCTCTTTACACTTTCATATTTCAAAAATCAAATTAGTTCACAATGGATCCAAATCAAGTGGTGATATTCCCTGCTTGGTCGACGTTGATGACGAGGACTTCAATTTATGGCGGCGGCGTCGAGTATCACCTTCGGTTGGAACAACAAGAGGGTATTGAATCTCAACATCCTAGTGGTTCTCGTACCCATGTATATCGTGAGCGTGAGCTTGCGAGAAACGTCTGCATAACGATTATTCGTACAAGGTTGTAAGTATTCAAACCGAATTTTAGTAGAAGATTTCGTATGGTAGGAAACTATTCCCGCAAATAGTTGAAGGTATTGAATCTTATACTTAGATAATATTCGGATCATTTTACCTTTTTAGGCAAACACCGGATTATGCGGGTCGAATGAGTATAAGTGCTTTAATGAGTGTCGTCGCCATACGCCAATTGGCGTCTGACGCCTCACCGATGCATTTGATGAATACTTGCAAATGGGTGCGAGTGCGTCACAATTATGTCTTGATAATTTTAACAAATGCATTATTGATTTGTTTATCTTGAGATGTTTAAGAAAACCAACATGGTCCGACATTCAAAAATTTATCAACATCATGAAGAAAAACATGGTTTTAAGGAATGCTTGGTAGCATTGATTTGTATGCTGCAGGAATGGAAAAATTGTCCGATGGCTTGGCAAAACCATTTGCTAGGGGTGATAAAAATACCCAACAATTATGCTTGAAGGTTTGTCAAGATTTATGGATCGGCATGTATTTTTGGGATGGCGGGCGCAAATAACGATATCAATGTTTTAGATAACTCTCCGTTATTCGACGACCTTCTGCGACAATGCCCCAAAAGCACCTTATATGGTTAACGAAACTAGGTATGAGCAGGGGTATTACTTGGTGATGGAATTTATCGCGTTGGGCAACTTTCGTCAAATCCTTCACGCAACAAGCGATGCAAAACATACGTGCTTTAAAAGGAGACAAGAAAGTGCAGAAAGGATATTGAGCGTGCTTTTGGTGTTCTTGGTAGTTGGGGTATACTACAACAACCGCGCGTCAATTTAAATTGCCACGTCGTAGAATCATGTATTGTTGCATTATTATGCATAACATGATTATAAAGATCAAAAATTTGCTTTACGTGACTATAACGAGCGTGGGTGGATCCGTCGACAAATTTGAAGCAACGAAGATGGGTTGAAAGATGTGATCACATACGATCGTAAGGCAAAAGAAATCTGCGGCCAAACAACGCATACCCAACTCCAACGGGACCTTATGGAGCATGTTTGGCGAAGAATCTTGAGCGACATGGACAACAACGAGAGGCGGCGGCGATGAATAAGTATTTGCTATGTTTTTTTTAATTGCGGTGTGAGTGTGTGTGTGTTTTTTTTTATCTCGTTGTATTTTTATTTTTTTTTTTCGTTGTATTTTTTTTAGTCTCGTATTGTAATATGTTTTAAGTTTTAATGAAATGTTTGTTTTAGTTTAAAAATGAAGTGTATGATTTAGTTTAGGGTTGAAATTGAAAATATGAAATATTAGTGGTGTTATGGTGTTATTGGGATGTTATTGTTGTGGGTGTTTTTGGGGATGTTAATGTTAAATGTTAAAAGGCGATGTGGCGGCGTGGGCGGTGTTATTGGTGTTATGGTGTTATTGTTGGGAGTCTTTCTTATGGATGTGAGTGCTCTTATCCTTCAACTATTTCTTGGCCCACAGTTGTTGTGTTGTATCTCTAGGTGTTTTTGGGCGATTTTCTTGTAAGTGTTTTGCTTTTTTGGTTTGTAGTTTTGGCTTATATTCTTAGGACTCCTTCTTAAAGTGTGTTTTCGGATGTATTATTGTCATTGATATTTTTTGCTTAAGCCTTTTTATAATAGCTTTGCATTTCCAAAAAAAATAATAATAATAAAATAAAAATAAAAATAAAATAAAATGTGAGGCCTTACAACCACTTACCGACCATTCGAAAGGGGTGACAATGAGGTGAGGAGTATACTTTCTTAGAGCGCGAGTTAGAAAATTCATTTTTATAGATGAATAGATCGATAAACATTAGCTGTCGAATGTTATGAGGTTTATTGAGGATCCTATCTAGTACCTTGATAATGTTACAATTTCTTGATCATGTTTACAAGTTGTCACTTTCTTGCTTGAGCTGTTCGTGGTTCAAATAGATCTTAAACAATGTGAGTTGTTTTCTTTGTGGTGTCCATTATCTTAAAACTGAACTGTTTGAGACCGACGAGTTAAAACTGAACTGTTAATCACAACTATGATACAATAAGAAATGATTATAGAACCATACCAAATATTAGAATCGTAAAGTTAATGTCAACAACATACATAGTGCTTATTCACCGACACATCTTAGCTGCCCATTATTTTTCTAAGTTTTGATAATTTTGATTAATGGGTTGATTACCTAAATCCATTTTCAAAGGGTTATTTTCGGTGGTCTTAAACAATAACAACAAATAGGCCCTGTTACACTTATAAACTAAAAAGTAATTGCGTATAAACTTAAATTATATATTCTTATATGTTTAATATTATACGTGTTTATATCTGGTAATAAAAAAATGTAATGACTTTTAAGTGAAGTCATGTGTGTGGCGCTTATCGTGCACCCCACTGAAACCCTCTACATTTTCACATATATAAGCCTGAGTCCATCGTGCACGAACACCACCGTATGCTATTTCTTAATAGTATAAACATTATATAAATCATAATATATAACTAGATACTGTAAGTAATATTATACAAGCTGGCTTTTTGATGTCGTATAACATGTAACACAAATCTATATTCTGTCAAGGAGACATCATGTTTGAGACAACACCATAAAAAATTATTCCCAGAAAATTGTTTGTGTCGAGCACAATCATGGATTACACATATGATAATATAGTGTCAAAAACTTTTATAAAAATGGGCTTTTATCAAATCCATAATGGTCATTGGGCTTGAACTCGTTCGATAAACGCTATATTTAAACTTTAAGTAACCTTTCATGTTTATACAGAGGACGGAACCGGGGTGTGTCCCAGGTGGTCCTAGGACACCATGAAGTTTTTGCGATGTAGTGTTAGTTTTTGGCAAAAAAAAAAGTCGATTTTTAGTAAATGCACCCGGTCAATAAAAAATAGGTTTCTAGTTTTGTATATTGTTTTAAACTTCTTATAAATATGTACATAGTTAATATGTCTCCTGGTTCCGTCCCTCAGTCTATATAGTTTTGTCTCGGAAAATTGTGAATATATACTATAAACTTGTGCAAATTCTTTGGCATTCTCACATAGAAGTGTAGATTATAATTAGCTGCAACTCTTCTATACTAAAACTATCAACTAGAAACACATTAATGTTGCCATAACTAAACGAAGGAATACGGCCAAACTGCCACAGACAGTTTGCCATACCGTTCAGCATGTCACAGACTCACGGTGTCACCATCTTTAGAGTACGAAGTCATAGCCTTATATAATTTGTCTTTTTTTTCCGGTCCACTCTTTTACATGAATGAGTGTGCTAACTCGTCAATCTGCGTCGTTTAAGAATCTGCTTGAAAACTCAACACAGTGGGTGGAGACGATCCATCTTGCAGTTCAGGCACAATTTGACATTTATGCTTCACTCAACCTGAATCTCTTCTATTCTTCTAACTGCCTCTTGCATATCTAACCGGTAATCTGGATCACTTTCCGTGCATGTTGCACCAATGTGTAATAGTTTTTGCATCTCGCCTATAGAATTTGTTGACTCCGTGATCTCTGGATCCAGCAACGCCACCTCTCTCTGCTCCAACATTGCAGATTTGACCCATTGCACAACATCCGTCCCACCTTTCCCTTTGTTATTGTACTGAGACGGAAACTTGCCCGTTAATATTTCAAATATGATGATTCCTAGACTATAAACATCACACTTCGGTGAAACTTGCTTGTTTTGTACTGCTTCGGGGGCTTTATAGCCCATTAACACGCTTGTTGCATGATTGGCATCTATAATACTATTGAGACCGTAGTCAACTACTAATGGCTCGTTATCAGGGCCAAGAAGAACGTTACTTGACTTGAGATTTCCGTGAGGCAAGGATAACATAGCAAGTTCCGTATGAATATAACTCATTCCTAACGCGATTCCTTTAATTATTTTTAAACGGGCGGGCCAATTAAGTTCAGCATGAGTTGCCCCTCGATCACCATGTAAACAATAAAGTAAACTGCCTTTAGGAATATACTCATAGACCGCGAGTTTTTCCTTTTTCTGAAAATGGCATGCGAGTGGAGCCAACACATTTGGGTGCTCGAGTCTTCCTAATCGATTCATTTCCGCTTGGAACCCGTCTTTATCCACTTTATTCATGTCCTTTAACCTTTTCACCACCAAAATCAAACCATTTGACAATGTAGTTTTGTAGGATGACCCTAACGACCCGTTCCCAAGAACCTCAGCACCGGATTTCATCAAATCTGACAAACCAAACCCGACATTGCTTTTTTTCAACAAAATTAAATCACCAACTCCATTAGTCTTTTTAGGAGAACCTTTTTTGCTACTTTTTCGGGTTGAAAAATCTTCTTTTGGGCTATCATCACTTGATATCCCCAAACCAAACGAATCATCAAAATCTTCTTTCTCGTCGTACATTTGCTGAGCTTCTTCTTTTTCCCTCTTTCTCACTAACACGTAGATTGCGATAATCATAGATACAAGAATCAAACCCGACAAAACCATGCCCATATAAGCTATCTTTAACGACTCAGGAGGAGGTTTTGTCGGTGCTTTATGTTGAGTAGCGATCACGCTACCACATAGCTTACCTAATTTTTGCCCACAAAGATCACGATTTCCTTTAAATGCAGCCACCTCAAATCTCGATAAGCTAGCAGGAATGTCACCTTCAAGATTATTATGCGAAAGGTTTAATGACACCAAAGTTTGTTGCCCCATTGATGGAATTAAACCCCAAAATTTATTCTTATCAAGATGCAATTCCATTAAACGTGGAAGTTGAGCTAACGAAGACGGAATAGACCCCGAGAAATTATTGTTATCAAACCATACTTTTTTCAATGACACCATTTTTGTGAAGTAACCTGATGGAATTTCACCCGAAAAGTTATTCATTGATAAGTATATAGCTTTCAAAGCTCCTAGTTTATTAAACTCGGGGATAGGGCCTGAGAACGAATTGTTCACGAGGTTTATAACACGCAGGCCTTGTAATTGTGCAAGTGCTGCCATGTCAATATTGCCCGAGAGATTCATTGATCTAAGACGAAGGGTTGTAACGACCCCTTTGCCACAAACAAGGCCTACCCATCTTATTACGTCGTCACAAGGCCTTGTTCCTAGTTTCCATGAATCAAGAGATGTCGGGTTGTTTAACGATTGCTTTATTTGTAGCAAAGCCTCTGCGTCGTTCATTGCAGATTTTGTGATCGTTGGTATCGTAATGATCAAGAACATGCATAAGAAAAATGGACGTCTAACGTGACCAAAAAAGGCCATTTAGTCCTAAAATGGAGAGAAAAAACAGCAAAAAATGAGGAAAAAAAAATTCTCAATGGTGGTTAATTTGGATATTGAAATCCAATGTGTTTTTTTTTTTACAGCATTGCTATTTTTTCGTCCCCAAAGTAACAAAATGTTACGACTACATTTTACTACAAATGCAAAAGTTCAATATAAATCTTAAATTTACCATAAATCCAATAAACCAATTATAGCAATTCATTTTTTCTAATCAAAAATAAAAAAATAAACTTTCACTTTTTAAAAATTAAATATCTCATGAAACCGTTAATCGTTCTGTGAAAAAATCATCTGTCGCGAGAATTAAATTGTCTTTCATAGATTTGCACTTCTATATATTTTTAATGATTTTTTTTTTCAAAATTTCGGCCCAGAAAAATTATATATGATTTGTGAAAATCATATGTGATTCGAGTTTTACAAATCATATATGATTTTTGCAAATCATATGGGATTTGTAAAAATCATATATGATTTGAAAAACTCACATGTGATTTGATTTTTACAAATTATATATGATTTTACAAATTATATATGATTTTACAAATCATATGTGATTTTTCTGGTCGGAATTTTTGAAAAAAAAAGTTTGTAAAATCGTATGTGATTTTTACGGTGAATTTTTGAAAAAAAAATTGTCGAAAATATGAAGTGCGTATCTATAGAAAGATAATTTAATTAAATCGCGATGGTGTATTTTTGTAGTTTGAAGATTCTGGTTTCATAAAGATATGTTGTTTTTAAAAATGGTAAAAATAGTATTTTATTAATTTTGATAAAAATGAATGGCCAAGATTAATTTATTAGATCTATGACAAATCTGAGATTTATATTTATCTCAACTCATGCAATACATATTACTAATTTCATATTAGATGTGAAGGTAGCTATAGTTTTGTGCATGCTTATTCGGTTATTCCAACTTGGAAGCTAGAAAACAAGTTGAAAAGATCTTTTGCATATTTGTAATCTTAAATAGTACTACAAAAACCTATATAGCACATGTTAACATCTGTGGAGGTTTCTTGGAAACTCACCATTTGGTAAGACAAGATATATGATTGTACCTTTGAAGGAAAATTTGTCGAATAATCAAGTGCGGGCCAGACCTCTCGATCGATCATACACGTCATGTGTAACTAGTGGTCTGCTCCCGGACCAGGGGCAGAGCCAGGATTTATTGTTGTTAGGGGGTGCCGAATTTTTTCGAATAAAGTAGTGATAAATATTATATGCAAACAGAACCACCATATCCCGTGGTTTGAAGTTTCAATATATATTATATAACCTATAGGTCATGTCGCGGCTGTGATTGTGTTATGGGGTTATGAATAACTTGTCTCGTTCTTTATAAAACTCGATTATATATAGTTTTCAAATGTTCATAATTTTATATGAAAGCTATGTAAGAGTAAAAACTCTTGTATTCTGGTACATTTCTATGCGCCAAACATTAATCATACCAAGATCTTTTAATTCAAACACACTGAATTTCTAAACTAGTCATATTATTCTAGCTTTACTAAAAATATGGTCAAAAGAAAAAGAAAAAAATGAAGATTGAAGATAACTGAAGTTAACCATTGGTTTAGCAGTTAGTATAAAAACTTAATTTGTTTGTTCTATTCTTTGGTCGCTTTGAAGAACTGTATTTTAATAGGCTAGTCTAAAGGAAATAAATATAATTTGTGTAAATGAATACACCTAAATCATAAGCTAGTTATTGTTTAGAAATATTATGGAAACTAAATTGCTTACCATAACCAACTAACTAAACTTATATCTTACGATGCTTGCTTTTATTTGTTTCCAAGTTAAGGGAGGTCCATTGACAAAAGTTTATGAAATATAGGCTTTAACACTCTTCATAACTAAGGTAGTTGGACAGGTTGGGGGAGGCTCAGCACCCACCTGTCCCCCTACCTCCTCCGCCCCTGTCCCGGACACTAGCTTAATTATCGAGTCAAATGTGAGCTCCATGCTATATATATATGGAGTCATGCATGCCAATGGAATATCTTCTAACATCAAGAAGTACCGAGCCTATAACTCAAGTGATAGTCGTATATAATGGAGTACACAATAATACTATTTTTGAGCCAATTTCTATAAATCGGGATATCTGAACTTGTGCGTATATAAATTTGGTTTCATTCTCAAAGTTTTATATCTCGGAATAAAGACATCTTGTAAGCAATAATCTTTATGTTAAGGTTAAGAAGCACTTTCTATAAATTTCACCTACAGACAAAATCCAAGTCTGGTCATTGGCCGGACTAAAGCAGGTCCTAGAAAGCTTCATGCCAAGCCTTAAAGCCTTACAAAGGTCCCGGAAGCTTCGCTTAAACTTACCCGGGTAAAAAGAAAAAGCTTTCCAGGCCGGCCACTGATTTTGCCCATCTCTAGTCTCACCCATCAAGAGGTTAGCAAGACACTAGAGTTTATACATGTACATGATAGCATAAAAATACACTTATACATATCTAGCATATGATCAATACTATAAGTACACATGTTCTTTGATTAGGACAAGTAATTAAATCTCACTGTTTCGAGCTAGCTACTCGATCTTAAAATAGGTATGAAACCTATTTAATTTTTTCTAAACTCTTCTAGAGGATGACACCTCCTTCATTCTATAATGTGCTTCTCTTTTGACTTTCCAAATCGCCCAAAAACAATAAAATAATAAATAAATTTATATCTGCACCCAAAAACTCTATCTTATATTTCAGTGATTCTTTTCACACTTATCGTTTTGTGTTTCTACTTTCAATGTCGAGTTTTAGAAAGAAAAACTGAAGGTAATTATGTTATTGTTTTTGCTAACATGTCACTTATTAACGTGTTAGTAAATGAATGTTTTGGTTTTGTTCAAAAGAAAATTATGTTATCATATTTCTAATTTATCAGTTTATTTAATATGTATTTAATACATTGTTAGGTTAAAGTAAAAAGCTTGTGTTTATTAAATATGCATACTTTTTCATATGTAATGCATTCAATCAATATTAATCTATATTATTTCACATGGTTTTTGAACTCTTGTTACGATCCACCTACAAAATTTGCTATCCTCTGATCACCGGCTACTCCTCGTTGATTTAGAGGGACCCTAGTTATTTTCGCTTTATTTTTGTTTTTTATTAGGATTTTAGTTTTTAAATTTAATGCTTAAACCTTAAACTCTAGCCGTCAAAACACACAAAATATGTTGAGCTGCCTTCAACCAACCATTTGTTTCCTTCATCGTCAAGTTGTTTTCGTTGTTAAAGTTCATAGAAGTTTTATTTTGCAAATAGTTGGTCGCAAAATTGCCGCTCATACCTAATGGCAAAGCAAGCTATGACGTAAAAAAAATAATCACGCCAAAGGATGAAATCGCAAGCAAACCATTCAAACAATCAACAAAGAAGATGATAGAAGAAAATAAGAAGCGGCTTGTAACATATGTTCCGGTTTGTCCGTTCAGAAGTCTCCGAGTTAGATGACTAAATTAGTTAGTCTAAACCTAATTATAGGTTTGGATCTATTAAATTTATAATTTGTAATACTTGTTTATTAAGCTATATATTTATTATAAATACTAAACAATCTTCATTATTTAATCACAAAACTCATTTAATAATATTAATATTTGCTATTTTACACGATGGACATTTGTTAATGAAGCACCTTATCATATTAAACTGGTTGATCACAGTTTTCATACTCCTCCGTCTCGATTTAATTGTCGGAGAGAAATCATGAAGTTTAATAAAGTGGTAGCTTTAATTTTCAACCACAAATAGAATATTCTTCTTTATATTCTCAGTTTTTCTTAAAAAAGAAAGTTGACGATTTTTTGAAGCATCCAAAATTGAAATATGAACAATTAAATTGAGACGGAGGGAGTATATATTTACATCACATGAACATTTTATATAGCATAAATAGATGGCCAATGAGAACATGACATGTTAGCAATATGAGAAGACGATGGATATGATGATGCATGAACAGTGTTAGGTTGTGTAATATTCACGTGAGTATTGATATATTCGACAAAAAACGTGAATTGTTTCACTTGCCAAACGTCCAAATTCTATCCACTCATGTCGACTTATCAATCAATCAAATCAATAACTTTACCTAGCCAGCCAGCCAGCCAGCCAATATTTATTTTCTTTTTATCATTCCATCTCTATCCTCTTCTTTCACATGTGTCTTTAAGGCTGGCGTGTAAGAGATTGAATCCCAAATTCTTTTCATTTAACAACGTCATTTCTCTCTCCAATGACCTTCGGCGATTAGGTCTTGCGATAAGGGTGACCAAGTTTTTTTTTTTTTTTTTTTCTAATCATTTTAACACAAAATAAAATTTCATTAATAATTAAAATGTTACAATCTTGAAATTTGGATCTGATGGTCGGTCGTGGGGTCGGTTGAGGACTAGGTTGTGGTCGGTTGAGCCATTGTGGGGAGGAGGGTCGTGGTCGGTTGAGGGAGAGAAGGCATAATCGGTTGAGGAGACAACCGAAGTATCATAAGCCAAAATCCAACTGTTTGTAAAGAAAAAAATTAAAAAGCTTTACCACTTTTCTGACATTATAAATCTGGGCAAACACGTTTTTAAACACACAATTTCAAACACAATTGAAACAAACACCGTGATATTCATCACGTATCATGAAAAAAACTCTCAACTCAAAGTATTGTAACGTCTACGTTTTAATAAGTATTATAATGTACGTTTTATTGGTTTAAGTTTTTAATTATTGTTGTAATGTTAAGTATTTTTATTAATGAAGTTTAATTTTGTTTTAAAAATATTTGAATTAAAAAAAAAAAAAAAAAAAAATCGGTCACATTGTGTATTTGGGTCGTCGTCGGTCGTCGGAGAGAGAAAGGCGATGTGTGCGGATGAGCTAGGTTGCACATCGTGTTGACTTTTAAATAAAACAATAATATATTAAATATAAAACGATCGAAATCATAAATCATAAATCTAATTTGAATGCTCCCGCATGCGAGAGTCATCTGAGGAGATATATAACCGGAAAATTCGCCGATCTTGAGCCAAATCTTCCTCGTCTGCGAGAGGTTCCCAAAACAATTGGTAGTCGAAGTTGATGCACCTACACCATCTTTTCCGTTCTCCGCTAGCTCAAAATGATTTTGGTCTTGACGTTGTCCGATCCTTTTGAACACACCGTCACAACTTGTCAATCAATCTGTCGTTTGCGGGCTTGATCTTTCAAAATTTGTCGATCACGACTTTTCGTTCGGGCGTAATGTCGTTGCAACTCTTGTAGTTTTCTCACCGCGATCGACCTGCGCCTGCACTTTGAAGCGGATGGATAACGTCTATAATAGCGTTTTTGAGCAACATCATCTTCCTCGCATTGTTTGTTAACGTACATTTCATATCTTCAACGGAATGGGGGAGGCAGTCATATTAAATCTTGTGTTGAGAAGTATTTTGAGTTTCAATTGTGTGAAATAGATTTGTGGATTGAAGTGTGTTTGTATTGTGTATTTATAAAGGTTAATTTTTTTTTAAACCGTTGCATATTAACGTTACAATTTACTCGATCGTGCAGAGGACTAAATTAGGTGTGAAGGTCCACGATCGATTGCCTCCACAATAGAGGATCGAGTGACAATCCCCTAGACGATCGATCTATTGAGGGCAACCTAACAAAAAAAATATACATAAATGGTTAATGGATAAAGTTTTTTCATGTTCAGGTTATCCGAAAAAGCGAACATTTTTTAACTTAGATGTATGCGACTTTATCAGGTTAATTCTGAAACTATTTCTGACTTTTCTCTGACTACCTCAAATATATACACCTAACAAAGTTTGAATATTGACCTCTTGTGAGTAAAAAAAGATATACATGCTATTTTTTATTTATAGTCGTTCACTTTTCTTAGTAATATACATCGTTAGTCCATGTGTAGCTGTCAGAATTCACGGTTAGTCCCAATTCAAAATTTACTCCATTCTCTCCACCTATAAAATGTTGCATGCCACAAGTCAAATTTGTAATGGCTGTTACTAGTCTCGTTAAGTCCAGTCACATGCTTGGAACACGAAGATAGTTTAGTCATTTTCATTTTCATCTTCTACCTATGTATTTTCTTTCCATTTACCATATCAAACCCCATTGATCTCATTTTCATAACCATCAATACAAGATGCAAGATTGTGCATTTTTTGAACTACTTCCGGATTACAAGATGCTTAGGAATCTCCTTTGTTGTTCACATGACCCTGTTGTTCACAGGGACGGATCTAGCTAGTAAATGTAGGCGCGCCCCCACGACTAAATTTAAAAGTTGACGTTTAGTGTAATTTTATTTAATTTTAACCTTTTTGAAAGTGACTCCACTAAAAACTCAAATGCCTCCACTCACATACTAAAATCCAACGTTTAACTCTTTAAAGCGCTTATAAATCCTTCCATGTCTAAGTAAACATACTCGATTTATCATTCGTTTGTAGTTTTTCTTTCGCGTTTTATCGTTATCATATAAAAATTGCCCCACATCCTATTTTTAAGGTTAAAATCATTTGGTTGTTCATCTTCGCATCTTGTAATTGTGGTTATGAAAACGAGATCAATGGTTTTTGATATGGTAAATGGCAAGAACATACAGAGGTAGAAAATGAAGATAAAAAATGAAATGACTAAACTACCCTCGTGTGCCATGCATGTGACTGGACTTAACGAGACTAAGTAACGATCGTTAAAATTTGGACTTGCAGCGTGCAACATTTCATAGGTTGGGGAGGACTGCAGTAAACACTTTGATTTTTGGACTAAACGTGAAAGCTGCCAACCACACAGGGACTAACAATGTAATCTATTCTTCTTTTTTTTAGCAAATTCATTGTTGTTCACCTACCTACATAATATAATGGCGAATGTGACACATTTCTCATCATTTATATATGTAGAAGAACTAGAAACAAAAGGTAGGAGAAATATCATTTTCAAAGAGTTTAATATCCGTAATGAAGGTTTTAACTCATGGTTATAAAAGATATTTTTAACGTGATTAATTTGATTAAATGTAACAAAGCTATGACTAACCTATAGTTAGCAAATCAGTAAATGGCCAACTTATGTCTTGGTTCAGTAAGCTATTCTTAAGATTAATTTATCAACTTAAAGAGTAACATGTGTCTCGTCTGTTTTGTATAAAATCATAATGAAGATGTTAATTTGAACTAATGGATTATAAGATTTCAAAGTTGGCGCATATAGTAATTAAAATTTCAGTGAGCTAAATGGTAAGCTTATTATTAAATTAAATTAGATTATATGTTTTGCTAAAGAGTTTCGAGGGTCGTAGTTAGAAGAAATATTTTAGTATAATGAATGACTATCAAAGATGAAGGAGGACAGACCATTGTGAACGTAGAGGATATCAGGAAGAGATGGGGAGAGTATTTCGCCTCACTTTTCAATGTAGGAAGGGCTGAAGGCAGCGCGGAACAAGAGAACCTTAGCCAACGTACAGAGTGCTACTATTCAAGGATTAGTCAACCAGAAGTGAAGATCGCACTACAGAAGATGGGAAGAAACAAAGCGGTAGGACCGGATCAAATCCCCATAGAAGCTTGGAGGTGTCTGGGTGATAGGGGGTTAGATTGGTTGACATGCCTCTTCAACAAGATCTTCTACGGGGATAAGATGCCAGAAGAATGGAGACTCAGTGAAGTCATCCCCATCTACAAGAATAAGGGAGATGTACAAGTGTGTAGCAATTATAAGGGCATTAAGCTCCTCAGCCACACCATAAAGCTTTGGGAAAGAGTTATTGAGAGAAGGTTGAGAAGGGAGACGAGGGTGTCAGAGAACCAATTTGGTTTTATGCCAGGAAGGTCATCGATTGAGGCTATTCGCCTCCTCGAGGTCTCATGGAGAAGTATAGAGAAAGACAAAAGGACTTGCGTATAGGCGTTCCTTGATCTTGAAAAAGGCTTATGATAGCGTTCAGCGAGTTGATTTGGAGAACTCTTGTCGGCGGAGGAACCCCAAATAGATACGTGAGAGTTGTTAGGGACATGTACGAGGTGCTAAGACTGGTACGGGTCCATGGGGACCTCGAGTTTTCCACTGTGCGGTTGGGCTCCACCTGAGGATCCGCCATTAGCCACCACCTTTTCGCCTTGATTCTAGATGAGTTAACTAGAGGGTACAAGAGGCATCCCGTGGAACATGATCTTTCTTGATGACATTGTGTTGGTGGCGGAGAATCGGCGGAAGGGTTAAACACCGACTTGAGCCTTGGAGGAGGCTCTTGAAGACAATGGCCTTGGGTGGCGGGGAGAAGGCGAATACACGAGATGTGATTTTGGGAGGATTGAGCGGACCACCACGAACAAACGATATTCATATCGGTGATCGATCCGACACCCAGAGTCATTTAGATACAGGATCAATTATACATAATCCGGAGGATAGAGGAGGGCGTAACCCACCGGATTATAGCGGGGTGGGCGAGATGGAGGCGGCTTGAGAGTCCTGCGATAGGAACATCCCTTTTAAGTTAAAGGAAAATTCTATAAGGTGGCGATTAGGCCGGCTATCTTGTCTGACTCTGAATGTTGGCCCGTATTAAAGCGCATGCGAGCAGGGTAGAGGTGGCGAAATGAGGATGCTAAGATGGACTTGTGGTAAAACCTTGCTTGACATGATCCCGAACGGAGTTTTGAGCAAAACTTGAGTCGGGAATATTGTCTTAGAAAATGAGAGAATGAAGGTTGAGGTGGTTCGGACATGTCGGGAGAAGGCCACGATTAGCGCCAGTTAGAAGGTCGAGCGCTAGATGTAGATGGCGTGAAGGAGGAGGCGGACCAATATCGGTGGGAGGATAGACTTAAGCTCGACATGATGGAGCTTAGTTTGTGGGGACATGATCTCGAATAGGAAGGGGTGGAGGGATAGAATTAGCATTTGCGGGTATTGGTGCTAGGTGCACGGTTTTAGGTGTCCTTTTGCCTTATTACGTGTTTTGTTTTGTGGCCTCTTTTGCTTTTAGTAGTCTTGTCTTGCTCCTGCGTATGGTTTTTGGTGCTCGTGTTTTGCATTAGCTTTATGCATAGTGTGATACTTTGCTTTTCTCCGTGTTGCCCTTTTGTTGATGCTTTTGGTGTGCACAGGCTTTTGGTTCTATTTACATTGCTTTGGCTATTGGCTTATTATCGGTGTCTTGTCGTGGTTCTTTTTCCCGTATGCCCGATTGCTTGCTTGCTTGCTTTCTTTTACTACGCTTTTGCCTATTGTTTTTGTCGTATGTTATCTCTATACTTTCGCACTACACACATGCACTGCTTAGGAGGTCTCATTGGGCGGTCTACACTCTCGGGTTTACTGCGGTGTAAGGTAGGATCTGTCTACATCTTACCTCCCCATACCTGCCAAGGTGGATTGGGTTTGTTGTTGTTATAATGACTATCTTGGATAACAATTTCTAAAATCACGAATACAATTTTGAGAAAGATAAATACTTAACACATTCTAATGTGATTGGATGAAATAATTCATGCAATCATTTGCAATATAATTGATTTCTTAACCCCAATTTTCCTTTTCCTTAAAGCAAAGGGTGCAGTTGCAAAGTAGAGGTTCTAGTCGTTTAGTTTGGCCGGATTGGCTTAAAAAACCAATGTAAGTTTGTGCTAGTTCCTTGCTCGCTCCATTCTATAAATCTTTGCCGTTCAAAAGAAAAAAAAAAAAAAAAAAAAAAAAAAAAGTGCAGTTGCATGAAGCCGGCGCCAAATTTAGATGAACATCATTTAGCTTGAGCCAAACCGGTGCCACTCGCCCCCCCTCACGTGCGCTAAAGAAAATGTGAAGAATTCGGCTTGCGCTAAACGAATGTTTTGTTGTTTTTTATTGCTTTTTGTGTTGACTTTTTTTTTAATTGAGTATGATGGGTTTCAAAAGTGATGTTCTGACTCGAGTGACTAGATAGGGTGTTTTTGGTGTGTAATTGATAAAGGAAGTGAAAGAAAAAATGGTTAGATGACATCACTTTTTGCATTTGGATAATGTTATGCATGGGTGCATATATGGCTTGGGAAGATGACAACGTATAAATATATCAAATATACAAGGTTCTAGTATTTCTATTAGAAAACGTTGAGCACACAACTCCTAGTCATTGTCCATTTGTACTAACTAACACATGTGTGTCTTTAGTTTGTTATCGTGGAGTCCTCATGAACAGTACTCTTATTTAACTTAACATTGCTAAAATGTTTCGTCTTTATAATAGAAAGAAGGTTAATTAACTGCATGGTAGTGACCCACTAAACGTGTTTACAGTACAATATAATATAAACTTGTGAGTCACGAGTTAACATTATCCAAACAATGCTAATGTTTCGACTTTATACTAGAAAAAAGTTGATTAATTGCATGCTAGTGACCCACTAAACGTGTTTACATACAATGTAAACTTGTGAGTCTCGAGTTAACATAGTATACTCTATCCAAAGTTAAAGAGACGGATTTAATAAGAGCACACGGTGTGTTAACATTTTAAGTGAGTGAAACTTTTACTTTTTCGCGTTAAACTCACGATAATTACATCGCATCTTGCGTTAAAGTCATGTTAAACTTTCACGTTAAAGCTTTAATGTGCGTTAAAGGTGATGTTTTTTTGTGAGTTAAGCTTTAACTTCCACACCGTGTGGCGAGTTAAGCTTTAACTCAGTTTTTTTTTGTTTAATTATGATAAAAGTGGGCCTAAAATGTTGAGTTAAGGTTGAGTTATGATAACATTATTTTTATTTTATTTTTATTAATATTTTTTTTAAGGTTAAGATGTTAAAGTTGATGTGGCGCTGACGTGACATTGCGTTAAGGTTTAACTTGAGTGATGACACCCTATGCTCTAAACACCTTCGATAAATCCGAGAAAAAACGTGTGCAAATATTATGGGTATGAATGTGTGTGTTCTGAATATTTGTAACAATAAATAATTAGCAAAGTTTTAAAAGGCATTCCATGGCGGCGTTAAGGTCTCGCTAAGATACGAGGCGTGACTTACATGTTATGCAACAAACTAAAGTGTCGGCTCTAGGTGTGACGTGAGATAAGGCATGAAAAGGCGCGATGAGATTCGAGGCATGGCGCTTTTATTGAATTTTACTTTGATGAAAAAGTTTTTCTAAAAGAAATAAAAAAAATTACATGCATTGATAGTTTCTTGACTTATTTCTTAGGCCGACTAGAGTGGTCGTGAATGTTGCATCGTGACCACCATTTCACAAGTGACCAACCAAAACAGCAAACCATGGTCACGAGTGAGTGTGCAAAAAATATAGTTAAAAGGTGACTCAATTACCACTTGAAAACCGTACAACATTTTACGTTTAAATACTTTTTATTTAGTTTGTGAGTTTATATGGGATATTTAGTGGAGTATATTTTTATAATGTGAATATTTTAATGAAAGGTGAGGGGAAGGTGACCAAAACGAGTGAAAAGTAAGAGGTAGTGAGCGGAAGTGAGAAAAGAGAGAAAGTTGAGGTAACACTAAGTTGACGGTGAGTGTTAAACACTTTTTATAAACTCGATACATATAAAATATGATATAATATGTAAACTTATAAATATTTCATATTTTATACCGGTTTAAGTCACGTCTTAAAAATCCCTATAACTTTAACATAGCTTTTAAAATGTGAAACTTTATCATGCCGTCACTTCATGACTCACCTTATTTATTATCTTGATAATAACATATAACGGTATAGTCATATACAACCACAAAGACAGAAAAGGTATAAACATCAAATACATAAAATCTTATCATATATAGAAGTAAGGGTATTCGCAGTGGACCTAAAAAAGTCGGTCAAAATCATAGGTCGGCCGATATTAATATCGTCATCACCAATGTGGGTGTTTGGTCACAGTCAATTGAGCAAGGCTTCTATCCTTTAATCGGTCGACTTTTTGACCGATTTTTACAACACTTTCTTTATAGTTTTAGTGATAAATATTAACTCGGTCATTGAATGTGTCAATTTGATCGTGTTTGATAATCAGAGAAAAAAACTGATGCGATAAGATAATGCTCGAACACGACTGTGTACAGCCTAATAAAGCAAATGACATTATATTATCCGCAAGAAATGCATCTAAAATTTTCCATAAACAAGACAATGTTATTCAATATTTAATTATTGAGGCGGCCATCAACAGTTTGCACAATTGGGTCAAAATGCATGAACATGACCCTTAAGTCTTGTTCCAACTTTGTCTTGTCGTACAAGTTGGTCGATGACTAGTTATGAGTCAATAAGTGTTACAATCGAGTCATCGTTGTCAGTATAAATTATGGTATTGGTTGGTCGACTTTGAATTTCAACATAACCTTTGGAAAACATTCTGTAATTTACTTTTTATTTAATTATACGTATTCGTAGTGACTAAAATGTATGTTAACAAACTTCTATGCCCCGTAAAAGAAAAGGTTATAGTATCAATAAGAGGGTTTTGTGAGGCCCTGTGTATTCTGAGCTTATGCGTTATGCATTCACGGTTTATGCGTTTGATCAAAACTCTTGTTATTATATCATAAGGGGTCCTAATAACATGTATGGCGATTAGTTTGTAATTTTATGTCCATCTAATAATTTTGTAGTGTAAAAGCTTCTAAGTTATTTAGATTATCCCTGACAATATTTGAAATAATCCACTTTCTAACATACGATTAAAGAAGACCATGTCAAGAGTGGCAGCTCAACTGCTCATCAAGTCGACGATGTCTCAAAAACGGCACAAGCTCATAAGGCCTTCCAAGTTCAAGATAAATCAGAAAGCTCAAGTTCATTGTGGTTTCATATGACAATAGTTCAGTTTGATTCATGTGATTGTATCAAAAATTTAGCAGAAAAGGTTAAGAAGGTTATCGGGAATGTGGTAGGCGAGGTTCAAAACGCGTTTATCCAAGGTAGATTTATTTTGGATGGCATACTCATTGCTAGTGAAACCGTGGATTTCATGAAAAGGAAAAATACGAAGGTTTGATATTTAAGGTAGATTTTGAAAAGGCGTATGACAGTATAACTTGGAAGTTTTTGATTAACATTATGAGAAGGATGAAATATGGTAACAAGTGGTGTATGTGGGTCGAGGCATGTTTAAGATCTTCATCGATGTTTATCTTCGTCAACGGGTCTCCGACAAAAGAGTTTAGACTAGAGAGGGGCGTGAGACAAGGAGACCCGTTGTCTCCATTTCTATTTATATTAGCAACGGAGGGTTTGAATGCTATTGTTAGTGAAGCGGTCTCTAAGGGAATTTATAAGGGGGTTCTAGTGGGTGAAGATATGCTATGTGTATCACATCTTCAATATGCCGATGACATAATATTATTTGGAGAATGGGATAAGGAAAACGCACAAAATTTAATGTGTATACTAAAATGCTTTGAGGAAGTTTTAGGTTTAAAAATTAATCTTAACAAAAGTAGATTATATGGTGTTGGAGTTTCATCGAGTGAGGTGGAGGATATGGCACGATATATGGGATGTAGTGTTGGTGAATTCCTATTTGTGTATTTGGGGCTTCCTATTGGAGCATCTATGATACCGGTTCACACTTGGAGACCTATGGTGGAGAAATTCAAGAATATGTTGTCCGAATGGAGAGCTAAAACGATGTCTTTTAGTGGTAGATTGACGTTGATTAAATTGGTCATTGGTAGTTTACCGTTGTACTATTTCTCGATGTTCCGTGTGCCTTTGTGTGTTATTAAACAACTTGAGAGTGTTAGGAGAGATTTTTTTTGGGGAGGGGTGCGAGAGAGCAAAAAAATGGCATGGGTTAAATATTGGGTCTTTAAGGGCAAAAAATTGGGCTTTACTGGGTAAATGGTGGTGGAGATTTTAGGGGGAAAGGGACAATTTATGGTTAAAGATAATCAAAAGTATTTATGGTTGTGATGGGGGGTTAGGGGGTGTAGATGTTCGTAGAGATGGGGTGGGCGGGGGTATATGGAATGATATATTACGGGTGAGGTTTGATATGAATAAAGTGGGTGTAGGCTTTACATCGTCTATTGTGAAAAAGGTGAGTTGTGGGGATAATACATATTTTTGGCTATAGATAGATGAGTCGGTGAATGGAGATTGTGTGATAAGTTTTCTAGACTATACCACTTAGATAGGAAAAAGGATGCAAAGGTGGCGGAGAAGGGCGCTTGGATTGATGGGGTGTGGTCATGGAAGTGGGATTTGGTAAGGGAACCAAGGATAAGGGGTTGTAGCGAATTAGAGGAATTGATAGGAATCTTAAATTCTATAACTTTGTCTCATGATTGTAAATGGGTCGGGCCAAGAAACTATGTGGAATAAACTTGCTCCAAACAAGGTGAACATATATGTGGCGCGAGCTTTGAAAGAAAAATTCAACACATGCGTGCCCCTATGGTCGCGTCGTCTCACCCATCGACGTGTTGGTCGCAAGAAATATTAGAAGTCGGCCGATCCATCAACCGAGTTGGTGAAAATGAATGTGTGCATGTTTTTGTTTTTGCGAGATATATTTTTGTCTAAGTGATGTATGTTTTCGTTGTGATGATGATTGTTTTATTACACCATGTTGGTAGCGAAATTAGTGATGAAGTGAAAATGTGATGTGATATTGAGTTAATGGTAATAATATGATCACCACTACACCCATCCTTTATAAACTAATTTGATAAAGTAAAAATACATATTACATTTGTCAAATGATTTATAGACTAGACATGTATTTAAACTTGTGTTATAGGTATAAATAGCACTATTTTTTAATAGGTGATGTCGAACAGTAGCCATATTATTTCTAAGATCGTGATGTCTATATTTTTAAAGTGATGTTTAGATATATAAAGTAAAGCTTTCGAAAAATAAGCTGTCGATTAAAATGGTAAGACAAGTAGAGCAAAGAAAATGGTCCATGCTATGCTTGTATGCGTGGGCCCAATTTTAAATGGTTTGTGCAAAATTGTTTTGTGAAGGAAGTGTAGTTAGGTGAGATCGACCGGTGGATCGACCAGTCGATTTATCACCTTTAGTGTAGGTGTCAATCAGTAATCAATCGATTGGCTTTTTATATCGTTTATCTGGCCGATCGATAGAAAGAAATGAAATAGAACAAAAGTGGTCTTTTTTTTTTCTTTTTTTTTTTTTTTACCATTAAGTGCTTTTGTAACCAAAATAAATAAATAAATAAAATAATAAAATAAATATAGAAGTAAAATCTAAACACTTTATTTTACATTATAAATACCTCACATAAACCACAATTGAAATCCCATTTATCTTATCATTTATCATTTTAAATGGCTTGTTCGCTTCTACACAATCAAAATTTTGGTTCAGAAACAAATCGACGAGAATAAAGCTAGTCAGCTAGTCCTTATGAACTTATCCGTAGAATTTGAAAATGTATCTTTAGCTAAAGAAGCTTTGAGGAAAGCGTCTGAGAATGCGGGACATTCCACAAGAGTAACGCTTTGATCGACGCTTATTTGAATCAAGCAACTGATTTTGATTACGAGATACATAATGCTTTGTTTAGAAAGGCGGGAAAAATAAAACTACAAACGAATTATAAATTTGTTTATATCATGTTAAAAGTAAGTAAGAGTATTGTGTGTTTGTATTGTTTTTTAAATTTCGTATTGTAATGTTTATTTTTATTTAAATGAATGGGAATTTATTTTCGAGTACGAAGAACCAAAGTAGAATACGAAGTTTTATTCATTAAACAAGCAAAACAGAATACGACATTGAAATGAAAATAAAAACTACGATACAAAAAATAAAACACATAAGTTTTTCATCAATAGATTAATCTAGATACTCCCCGGATGCAAAATCATAATGAGGATACTCTCCAAATTCCAACCTGAAATACTCATCATTTGCTTGTTCTTTCCTAAAAAACTTATCCAACTCTTGTTGACGCCTTGCGTTTTATGTATCAACCCTTGCTTGTTCTTCCAATGTTTCTCTTAATGCCTCTTCATCCAGAAGAAGTTGTTCTTCTTGTTCCTTAATAAGAAATCTATCGGCATTTTCATAACTTTCAGTTTCATATTCATCACTTATCTCATGTTCATCAATTGGTTCCTCAACCGTTGAAAATGAAGAATTAGTTGACATGGATTGGTGCCTATGTTATTGTGATGTTGAACTGTAGTCGGGGTTTGATGGGGGAGTATTTTCAAGAATAAACGTTATTCGGGTGTCGGAGAATTGTTTTCGGGAGTGTTTTCTTGAGACATTTTTGTATAAAATGATGAAGTTGAAAAGAAGTTTTTATGTGTGAGATGTGTATTTTTGTTGAAAATGTAGTGGATATATAGGAAAAAATATATGGTTTGTTTTCAAACAAATAAAAGATAGTGTTTTTTTTTTTTTTTTTTTTTTTTTTTTTATAAATGAAGGTCGCCTTTATTATGACAAAAAATCTCATGTAGTTCGCTGGAGAAAAAAGCTAATGTGGCGAGTAAAATGTAGGTCGCTCGTAATCCTTACTGTGGCCAGCCTTATGATGTTATGGTCTTTGGAGAATTTGAGGTGAATATAAAGTGTTTGGCTTGAGAATTTCAGTTGTCATTTGATCTTAGGGTGTGTTTAGTGCAGAAATGGGAAATGAAGAAATGGAAATTGGTGATTTCCATGTTTGTATAGCAGAGAATTTGGGAGGCGAGAATTCAGATTCTCCGAGAAACCATCCCTTTGTATTTTTGTAACTTTATTTCCACTCCATTTGGTGGAGAATCGGAGAATTGGTCATTGCATTCATTTTTTTTTTTTCAACTATAATTTTGTTAAATAATGTGTTTTGTTTTAAATACATTATTAAAAATATATTTTTTAAATATTCTTTTAAAAAATAAGTTTTTAAATAAATATATTTTCAAAAATATATATTTTTTTTAAAACAAGTTTTTTAATACATTTTTAAAAATAATTAAAAAAAGTTAAAAATAATTAATTTTTTTTAAAATAAGTTTTTTTAAATAAATACATTTTAAAAATATTTAAAAAAACAAGTTTTTAAATAAATACATTTTAAAAAATAATTTTTTTAAAGAAAGTACATAAATTTTTAAAAATAAATTAAAAAAAAAAAGATATATTTTTTAAATAATTTAAATAATTTTTTTTTTTATAAGGTCAAGTCTCTGTTGTTACCAAACATTAGAATTGAGCAAAATTCTCTTGATTTACATTCTCCGAGATTACATTACTACTTCGTTTCTTTTCTCTGCGAATTTCTCTCACCAAACGCCCTTAGTTTCTTTCATTTGCTTGGCTGCTTCTTGTATGTTAGATGGTTTTGGGCATGTCCAAATCCAATCTTGTTATTTGTTGTAGTTTCTTGGTTATTAATATATATTCACCCGTTTTTATATTAAAAAAAACAATATATAAATAACACATCGTTTATAAAACAAAATAAAAAATATTATAAGAAGATGAATGCTTCAAATAATTGTTGATGCGTTTCATTTTCAGTTTTAATAAATATTTTTATTTGTTATTTGATACATTTTAAAATTTGTTTTTTTGGGTTGTATTATCGTATATTGCAACTTTCTTCAAATACATTTTGATTATTTCACTTTATGTGCATAAACGTTATACGAAACACTTAACTAGAATATCCCCAACTATAAATATTTGCCCCAAAAAATCTCATCGCTATACATGAGAACTCGTCTAGTAATTTCTAAGACTGAGTGTTATAGTCACCAAACATAACACCTCCACGTCAGCGTCACGTCATCATTCAACGCACTACTAAATCCACCATCAAACAGGTGCTACAATCACAATCAAACCAAAAATATATAAATACCGTATTTAATACATACTCCATGTATGATGCATAAAAAACACACACGAAAAATATATAAATCCACCATCAAACATGTGCTATGACTACTATTAAACCAAATATATATAAATAATGTATTTTATACAGACATACCCCATGTATGATGTATCCCACAAAAACACACACAAAAAAAGGTGAGAAACCCACCAAGCGAGTACAAAAATTGCACCATTAATGCACGGTTGGGGACAGTGGCGGAACTTGAACATTTACTTTGAGGGGGCCGAATTTATTTTGGAGGCCCGAATCTGAGATTTGTTTGTGTTATCAACTAAATTACCCTTAAAACTTATAATGTCACAACTTTTGGAGAGACCTGCCCCTGCCCCTTAAGAGTTCCGCCCCCGGTTGGGGGAAGTGGGATGACTTTCGTGAAGATGGCACGTGGTGGTTGAAGGTGTTGGCAGTGGTTCTTGACTAACCGGTCTAAAACTGCGATCTTTAAGGTTGTCTCCAGTAAGAGATCCCAATCCTTCCCGTTTTCTCTGTCACGTCAGCTAGCGATTGAGTGCACCAGTAAGATACAAAAAAAATTAATGTTTAAATATCAAATGCACACAAAATTTACAAAGAAAGAATACAAATCGGCAAAGCGACCAAAATACAAAAAAAAAATTGCTGCGATCGATTTCTCACACAAAGACGATCGACAGCAAATCAATCGCCTAAATCGATCACACTCCCTTACTGCGAGTAGCCTAAATTCACAAAGTTATTGTTAAAAAAAAAAAAAAAAAAAATGTCCATTAAAATTAAAATGGTAACAAAAGTAGAGGAAAGAATTGGTCCATGCTAAGCTTTCACATGTGGGCCCCACTTTCCAAGTTGATCGAGAACATACTTTTCTACAGAAAACACTAAACACGTGCTAAAATAAACATTTACAGTAAAATGCTTGCTGGTCATTTTAAATGGGAAGTAGGGCCCACCACGACAGTTGTAGCCCAAACCACATGTAACTCTTTTAATATAAAAATGAGATCCAAACCATCCAAACCCTTTCTTCATTATCACTATCTTTCTTATTTTCACACGAGCCTATTTTTATTTCTATTATTAGAAACATGTCGGCTGCCCAACGTACCGGCAAAGCTCCGGTTGAGAAGTCCAAATTTGCTCAGACTTGTAATAGGTTGAGCTTGTTTCTTAAGGAAAAGAGAAATCTCAGCTTCGAAATTAATGCCAAAATTGATCCCAAAGGTATTACTATTTGCAGTCTCTTTACTCTCGGGTTTATCTTATGTTAGGGTAGAATCTGTTTACATTCTACCTTTCTGTATCTTGTTATGACAGGATTGCGTATGTTGTTGTCGTTGTATTTGTAGTTTTGGTGTACAAACTAAAGTTTTACTAGTAAACATATTAAGGAAAGGGGTATGCTACATTCACAAAAAATTCCCACTCGTTGACGTGTTAGCGGGTGATTGGTTTTTTGTGGGATAACCAATCACCCGCTTGTCAGCGAGTGAGAGTTTTTTGTGAGGATTTTATGTGGATGTAGCAAAATCGTTAAGGAAATTACTGCTTACTGCTTACTGTTTGTTCAAAGTTGCACTCAAAACTAAAACGGATAAACGGATGAGGTTTTCTTGTTTGGTTATCCGAGGAAATTCAGATCTTTAGTAGCTCAGATATACATGGTCTAAATTGTTCTCAAACCTATTCCATGACCACCACAAACACTCAAAACTGCTTATCTGCTTTTATAATCTAATGCATCAATTCGATACAGGTGTAAAGGAAAACTCTCAGCGAGAAGCTACCACGATTGATTTGCTAAGCAATATTGATCATCAAGGTGAAAAAAAGTTACCACAAGAGGATAAAACAGTAAATCCTATACCTGAATACGTTATACTAGACTCATCATGTGAGATAGATGATGATGCTACAATTGTAGCCAGTTCAAGTAAGGCAGTAATTTCAAAGGCGCCTAAAACCGCGCAAATGACTATTTTTTACGGAGGTAAAGTAGTCGTGTTAGATGAGGTTCCAGCCGATAGAGCTAGAGATATGATGCTAGTGGCACAAAATGGTTCTTCTAATAACAAGGTCGAAAAGCAAGTAGAACAATTGGCGTCTGCATCAAAAGACGCGATAATTCATCCAGAGCTGCGAGCTAAGGATTCGGATTTGCCTATTGCTAGACGAGCATCCTTGCACAAGTTTTTGGCTAAGAGAAAAGACCGGGCTAATGTTCGAGCTCCTTATTATAACCCGAACCAGAACCCGAACCAGAACATGAATCATTATTCGCCGGGTGCTTCGTCGTCTGGGACCGAGCTTAGTTTTGACCTTAATATGTAATGTAAGCAGGTTAATTACTTAGTTTGATTCTGGTAGGAGTCTCTTTCTATCTTTAGTAGGCGGAAGCAGTACTACCTGGGTGGAATAACTCGTGAAAGACGGTATTGGGAGTTACTACTTTACTTAGTTTGATTGCATACCAATTGTTGAAGGACTTTGATGTAAATTCAAGATTTTTAGTTTGTAGTAGGATGATTTTTATTTTTTGGGATTTCTTGGATTTAAAAGTTTTGTATCTTTCGATGATTCTATATTTTTGTTTTGTTTGTTTATTATAAGCTTACAATTTATTTATTTGCCTTTATTCAGCTTAAAAAGTTAGGTATATATAAGTTATTTCGTGGCTTATCTACTACACATGCGCAAGTGCAACTTTTATATTGTACGGTAGGATTTAAGCTTTACAAAATAATAGACGTGTGCTTTTTTTTTTTTTCAAATGTTTATTATAACGTGTGTACTAAAAATATTACTCATAATATATGAACATGTTACTTTGTAAATTGTAATAACATGAAACATTTTAAGAAATATACATCTATTAATATTTAGCAAATTGAGCATATCATTGCAAAACAAAAGACAAGGTACTAGACAAGTAGTATTTCGAGTGAGGGATATGTTATAGGAGCACTTGTAAGTCGATCGTCCAAACCAGTAAAGCATGTCTGACACGATGTCTTGCGTCTGTTTTATGATGTGCAATGATTAGAAACCCCTCTTATAGGGGTTCGTATAAACTGCCCTTTCGAGTTAACGTACCACTAGTAAACATTTAAAAGAGTATTATTGTATAACTCAAAATCAGTATTGTACTTGATATCTAATTGTTGAGTATTGCTATAGCCTTTTATAATATCCTCTTACACACGATAATATTATATATTTTTTATTCACTCATTATTTTTACGTATTTAAGCGAATTAATTACATGACATCAAAAATCATATAACTAAAAAAATATATAAAAGGTTTTAATAGGAGGATTTAGCATTCCATCTAATTGTTTTAACTTTTAAGTATATTAAATGGTACACATTGGTATGATATGATTTATGCTTCTCCATTTTAGAGTGATAGGTACACATTGAGATGCACTATATAAAGAATATTGATGCCAAAAGTATAAGTCAAAGTAAGAATAAATTTTATCTTACAATTTTTCTTCCCACGTGAAATTTGATAGTATAAAACAAAACAAGGGTAGTTTTAAAGTGAAAATTATTTGGATTGAGCAAGGTTTTGGATAGCGTGAAGTGTTGCTTGCGTCTTGATTAAGTCTCACGTCTTAAAAGCTATGAGGAAGCTTTAATGTTTTAAGTCGTGATTTAAAGCGGCAAAAATATGAAAATATTTAAAAATTTATATATTATATATCATATTTTATATATATCGAGTTTACAAAAAGTATTATACATAAAAGAAATAAGTCATTAAACTATTCTTACATGTAAATTTTTTTTAAAAGAAAAAAAAATATTTTCATCGTAATTGAATTTAAAAAATACGTCACGGATCACGTATTAGCGTGCTTTGTCGCACATTTCTATTCCTCCTCTCACGCTACGCCCAAGCACGCCTCGATCTGTCACGTAGTATGGAGTCACGCCGCTGTTTTGTCGTAGCGCTGTGACTGCTATAAGCAGCAGCGTTTAAAACCATGATTGAGAGATAATGTTGAGAATTATGTGAGTTAAGTCATTTATTGTGAGTCCTTTATTTTATTAAATAAAAAGTTTTTTTTTTTTTTTTTTTTTTTTTTTTCAAAAATAATCAAATTATTTAAGTTATATATCAAGAAATGACACTAGTTCATTTATATAACATAACTATTGCATCCGTATTAAAATAATTGTCACCCGACAAAAACGCACAGTTAAAAAAATCATAATTGTTATTGTTTTATTTTTATTTTTTTTATAAAACAGTTTTACTCATAACTAATTACGGAGTAATTAAGAACATTGATTGACATGTCTAATTTGTATATTTCATTATATTGCTAAAGGCTAAACTTAAATGGGCGTTACATTGATAATAAGATTTGAATAATTTCACAAACCACTAAACCGCTGCCACAATCATTTAGGCATAAGAATAATCACATGTGTAGGCCCTTAATCATTTTTATTAATTAATGTCTTTTTTTTTTTAATTTGTACAATAATATTAATTTTAATGAAAAGTATTATAGTAAACTCAATTAAACTTTTTTATTTATTTTTAGTAGTGACCAATAAAATTGAGACATAAAAAAAATAGAATATTGATTTAAGATGGAAAACGTATTAATTTTATTTTATTTTTTGGTCTCTATTATTTTTTTTTTTTCCCTTTTTTATGGCTCTCTATTATTGTTAGTGTGACATTAAAAGCATTAGGTTGAGGCCCCCTACTATTTTACTAGTACTAGTATTAATCAACGTGGTCTATTTCTATATATAGAACAGAGACTTGGTCACAATTTGTGGGTCGGTTTCTTTAAATCAAACATGTCGAAGCAATGAATAAAAGGAAAAGCATAATAGCAACAGGTCAACAGTAGAAAATAATGATGCTGTTAAAAGGTACCCTGCTTCTTTTGTCTCAAAGTTATAGTTTATAATTTGTTTTTATATATATATCAAAATAATTGTTCATTTTTTGTAAAATATTTTATTTAAATGGTTGAAAATTATAGTGATCTCACTTTTATTAAACTCTGATTTTTATCTTCAGACAATAATCCAATAATCCTAACAATAATTTTGAAAATAATAATTTTGAAACGGAAAAAATATAATAAGTAGAAACATGTCTGTGATTATCAAAATAACTGTGATAAGTTGTAGTTATGCCATTTGTTAAAATATTTACCAATGTATGGCATTTTTATTAATATTGACCATTGTATAATATGTTTTAACTTTCTGTTCTCTTTTTAATTTTAATTCATTTATTTCAAGCGAACATGATATATGCTCGAGTAATGCACCAACAAAGCTAACCGAATTTGACTCGTTTTATTCTTTAAAAAAATCATATGTGGTTTTCTCCAACCCAATTACTACATATATATTTCTAAATCTATACTATTAAAAGGTCAATTGGCTAAATCATTGGTATGCTCGCTATATCATTAGTAAGCAAATTAATATTATTAAAGATTGAACATAGTTAGCTACATCTTCTCGAACTTCATTCACATTAACAATATACTAGCGGACTGCATGAATGCCATGCACGTCACTCAAATGACTAAGTTTTCATGCGAAGCAAATATTTTTATTATATATTTTTTCAGCAATAACGTTACGTATTTAAATTTCCTCGGAATTGTGTATTCAAAATTCAGATTCAAAAGTCTAAAACATTTTATTATAAACCTTAAACATTTCATTTTATACACCTTTACCCCTCCCTCCATATATAAACCCATTTCTCTTATTAAAATCATTTTCACACATAAAACACACACACTCTCTCTCTTCTCCACCTCATGCCACCTCTTCTCCGGCAACCACCGCAATCATCCGCCACCATCATTGCCGAAAAATTTTCGTGAAATCTTTTTCTTGCCGATTCGATATATCGGTTAACCCACATCATTTCGGAGATTTTGAGCCCTGGCTCCACCACGCCCACGCCACCACCATTGTCACCACCATCTCATCACACCACCACCTCAAAACGATAACCGACCTGTGGTCATTTCTATGCAATGCACGCGTGTGAGAACCCTCGCGCGACCACGGCCACCACCTTCGCTCTTCCCCTTCTTATTTTTTTCCATCTCGTTGTGGTAAGTGGTCGCGTGACCGCCTCGTGTTATGTTTCATTTTAAAACCAAGAGTACGTTTGATTCATGGTGGCGGCGTGTTGTTGGTAATCGATTCTTTCCATAATAAGCAGTAAAAAGTCAATTTTTAAGCGCTTTTAATTTTAGAAGGCTTAAATGCATTATAAGGTAGTATAGATGTTATTCATTTCATTGTTCACAACAACATTTTCGTGACAATATGTCGAATTTTTGAATACGAATCATATCCAAAATGAAAGTTACATGGCTCATTTTTTCCTAGCATACCGATAAATAAACGTAAATGTCAGCTAAATAAAAAACTATTGATGTAGTTAAATTAGAGTGATAAACCTAATATATCAAATAAATACGCATGAACACTATCGACTAAGCAAGGACAAAAATTAGAGATATAATAATACAAGGTCACATTAAAAGGTCTGTTAATTTGTTTCTTAACTAAAAATTGAAATCTGTCATGGAGCAAAACTTAATCGCACAATGGAGTTCAATAACTAATCCGCATAATAATATGGTTGTGAGCTACTCTATTGGATTAGGGAGTAAGGAGTATGATAAATGTGGCCTTGTATTATTATAACTTTTTTTAACAATAAATCAAGTCGAATTCGGTTACCTTTGTTGCTCCGTTGCTCGAACATATCATGTTGGCTTGAAATAAATGAATTAAAATTAAAAAAGAAAATAAAATTAAAAAGATACCATACAATGGTCAATATTATTAAAGATACCATACATTAGTAAATATTTTCTTCAAAATTTATTAGTTGGTAAATAACTCAGAATGGCAATTACGTGGTCTAAAATTACATCACAACTAGTCGTATATATATAAAGTTGCAAACATTTCTCTAAAAAGAAGATATAACAAATTTGGTAAGGCTTACCAAACATTTTTTCTTTTTTTTAGGAAACTCATCCAAGTCATTTTCTGTAACAGCTGCTACACTTACGAATTCACAAATTATCATGTAAGATGCAAGAGTTTTGTAAATCACAACGCTTGCAACGAAAAAAATTTCCAGCTAACGAAATTCAAATTCAAAACTATCTTTTAGGACTTTTATAAGTCCTTAGATATCTTTGTATCATTTGCATTGTGTTAGCATATGTGTGTAAGTGATATGTTTTATATGTCACATTATCATTCCACTCGTCCTATAAGTTATAGTAAAAAAGACACTAAAAATATTGTTAACTTTAACATTCATTATAGAAATTAACATCAATACATATCATTTTTCGAAAGCGAGGAAAGTTCTTCAGGAAAAGTGACATCCCAACTAAACCCTAAAGTGTTTGAAAACGCATAACGGGCAACCCAATGAGCTACTTGATTTCTTTTTCGATTAACCCACGAAAAGGATATCTGCATATTTTTTGCCCTAAGCGAATGTCATCCACGCACCTAGATTCCATAGCGGAGGAGATTCTAAAGAAGATAACGAGATAGCCATTTGGGAGTCAGATTCCACAATAGTATTAAACCACCTACGATTAAATGCTAAAGAGCAAGCAGAATGCACCGTGATGATCTCGACATGGAAAGGAGATATGGCGTGGCAACGATTACCAAGGACATAACGGAGGCAACTGTAGAATCACGAACTACAATACCGATAGCAACATTAGGATCCTTAAATACAACATCACAATTTAACTTCACCGAACAACCGTGGGGGGTATCCATTGGGGAGAAATGGGTGAGTTAGATTCAAGATTAGAGTGATGAGGCGGGCTTTAAAGTAGATTGAGAGGCTACAAACTTCTCAAATTCATAAAGTTGAGCTGAAATTGAGGCCAAGGTGTTATGCGGGGATAAATTCACATTATCAAAAACAAAACTATTACGAGATCGCCATATAACTAACATGTTGTTACAACTATTGATAAAACCCGAGAGACATCATGAGCATAATAACAATCAATAAATTTTTGAATAAGACCAGATATATTAATATCTGACGGAGAAGGTCTGAAGCACAAAGAAAAGCCAAACCAAACAGGGCGAGTCCAAGCACATTCAAAAAGCAAGTGCTCAATTGATTCAACATAAATATTACAAATCCGACATATTGGAGATGGAGAACAATGTCGTCTGAATAATTCTCCTTTGTCGCAACTGAATTTGAAATTGCCTTCCATAAGAATAATTTGATTTTTGGTTGTACCGGAATATGCCAAATCACCTTTCAAAATTTTGAAGACAAATTTGTGCTCGATTCACCTGTTGCAACTGGTTGATTCACCAATGCGAGAGCTCGCTTGTAACTGGACTTAACCATATATTGACGATTCGAATCAAAGTGTCAAACAAGCTTGTCAGGAGAGTTAGTTTGTGAGATCGGAAGGCTACATCTTTATCCTGAATTACAACAATAGTTAACTTTTTCAAACATAAATGTAACAACTAACACGGTAACTAATGCTATCCGTATATTTTTCTTAAAAGAAACCACCAATCTATTATTTTATCACAATCTTACATACAATCTCGCAATCTCAAACTTTGCAAATGCAGAAAGGTTGAATTTTTTTATGAAATAGTGAAATATATTACTCCAACATCAAAAAATATGTATAAACAACTAGCAACCAAGTTTGAAGCATATGACATATCATAGCATCCAAACAAGAAGCTCAACACAAATTACAATAAATTAAAAAAAAAAAAAAAAAAAAAAAGTTAACAAGATAAAGTGCAATAGTGCAAAACTAGAAGACCAATTCTTTCACCATTCACCAAATAAAGGCAAGGTTATAAATAAATAACGCGAGGTGTGGCATGGCGACATGATCAAATTTCACATTTTTGTGGTCAAAACGAAGCTTTTGCGTTAAAGGTGAGCATCAGGTCAAACCCGACCCAAACCGACAAAAACCGACTCGAACCGAAAATCGAAAAAGGAAAAAACTCAAACCGAGAATCGAACCGAAAAATATATATCAAAACCGAAACCAAACCGAATAACTCGGTTCGGGTCGGTTTTCGGGTTTCGAGCTGATAAAACCGAAAAAAACCGAAATAAATATACAAAACCTAAACCGAACCGAAAAAAGACGGTACGGTTCGGTTCAGTCCGGTTTCGGGAGGTTTATCGGTTCAGGTCGGTTTTTGGGTGGATTTGCTCAGCCCTATTTTGCGTTTATAAGCGTGGCATAAGGCGGCACAAAACATGAAATATTTATATATTTATATCATATTTCATATATATCGAGTTTACAAAAAGACGTGGCATAAGGCGGCGTGGATACATGACCAAGCCTAACGACTTTGTGAGCCTTTTAGAACCATTACAACATTTTCTTATAGGGTTGAACAAAATCAATCGAAAACTGAACCAAACTTATAAACCAAGCCGAACCAAACCAAACCAAACTGACCTTATTCGGTTCGATTTTTGGCTTTATATAATTATGATTTTCGGTTTCGGTTTTACTCAGTTCAGTTCTGGTCAAAACAAAAAAAATACCCCTAAACAATCAGTTCGGTTTGGTTTTGTTTTCGCTAGGTTAACTTCAATTCGGTTTTGGTTTCGATAGGTTATCTTTGGTTTGATTCTCAGTTCATGTTTTCCTCAAAATCGGTTTTTGGGTCGGGTTTTTCCCGTTGCTCTCCTTTTACTAAGAATTGTAAAAGTAACCAAAGTAGAAGGGTTAAAGTAGTAAATAAAATATCTGGAACAGGTGTGTTTGTGTTTGTTCCATTCTTCCACGCGTAACACAACACAAGTGTATCCAATTTATTTCAAGCCCTAAAAATCAAAATTACTAATTTTTATTAATTTAATTTAATTTAAACAAAAAAGAAGAAATGCAAAATCATCGATTAAAGCAACAACAACAAGCATTGATGCATCAGCAGCAGCAACAACCTATGCTTCAACAACAATCTCTTTATCATCCTGCTCTTTTGGCCCCACCAATGATATCATTTTTAACATTTTAATGTTTCATTTCAGAACATTATATGTTTTTATTATATTAATGTTTTTTAAGGTTTTTATTTTTAGTTTTATTTCAGTTTGAGCCGATTAGTAGTTTTAATTGAAATGTCAAATGTATGTTCATGTGCCGAAATGTTCCAATTTACGCAAATGTACATGCGAGGCACGAGTTTAGTGCGTTTATTAGGAAGTGGGAGAATGTCGTTTGTTGGGATAGGATACGACATTCTAGTTTGACTATAAAGCTTCCTTCTAGATAGAAAGCTTGCTAGTTTTGAAGCTTGGTGGCCAAGATGAACCAATGGCTGTGATGAAGGTTTGGAAAGAAGCACAAGCTCACATTATCAACTCTCTCTCACAACAAAAACACATAAGACAATAACAAAGGAGAACAAGACCCTAGACTAGTTTTGATATAAATAAGATAGTTGAGGATTTGTAAAACTTGTCTAGAATTTCAAAGTCTAGTACCATTTTTACTTTTATTGTCATCTAATGTAATTTTTAAATTCAAGTTAATTTAATTTCAGTTCAATTCCAGTTTTAAAGTTTATGCAGTTTTTAATTCTGTTTATGTTCCAAGATAATCACTTATAAGGTTGGGAGATAGGCAATCTAATCTAAATTAAGCAATTCTAATTAATCTAGAATCAAAGGTCCAACAATAATCTAAATTAATATTTTGTTGTATTCTAATAAGATTACAAACAAAAAGATCGGATTATTGTTGGACCTTTGTATCTAGAATCAGAACTGTTTGTAATCTTATTAGAATACAACAAAATATTCGACTTACATTCTACGATTTCTTGATTTAGGTTTTGGATGTTCAGAAAATATCGGATATCCGAAAAATTGATCAAAATTTAATAAAATATTGGGTTTTATGAAATGTGAGTTTTGGAACTCATATAAAAGTTTTCTGAAAATTATGGATATTTGGATAAGCGGATATATAAAACTGTTATCCGAAATTTTGGATATCCAAATTTAAAGAACTTAGCTAAATTAATAGGTCTAACATAAAACCATCAACTTAAATATTAACGCCGTAATTTTAATACTAAATAGGTCGGTCTCTTAATACAAATAATCATACGATGTATTAAACTATTAACATATAAGATAGATTATCTTATTTCAATGAATATTGGGTTTAGCAAACTAATATATTTGAATTGAAAGCATATATAATAACAACAACCGAGTATATAAATTTATATTTATTTACAAAATAAAAAGGATTACAAAGACTTTAATGGAAATAAAATAAAAGCTAAGCCAAGATGCGGCGGTGTCAAGGTGTAGAGTGGGAGTCAATCATTTGTCAACGCACGTGACATGAAACACGTGGTTGCATGGTAAAACCCGTATCTCCTCTCCCTCCTCAAACACATTAATGCATATTACACACTCTCTACCCACCCTCACCCTCACCCTTACCCTCACCAAGAGAGTAGGTCTCTATCTTCATTTTCCCGCCTTCCTCTTCAGAGGCCCTCGCGGTAGTTCTAGTGCCTGTGCCAGTGCATGCCGGAACCATCGGCAGTAAGCTACGCCCAACCCAAATATGAGGGCGAACAAAACTACTCCAATGATGACGAATATGTTTCTGTCGGTGTTGCTGGTTTGAGATTCTGGTGGTGGTGGTGGTTGAGTGGTGGTGAGAGACATTTTTTTGATTATGTGAATGTGTGTGTGTGTGTGTGAATGGATTATGTGAATGGTGGTGATCGTGAATGGATTATGTGAATGGTGTGTGTGTGTGTGTATGTGTTTTGGATTATGTGAATGGTGAGATCTGTCTCATTTCAAGTTTGTTTAAGCTCATATAAAAGCTTCCCTATATAGGTGTAATTTAGTTTTTTAGGATGTCATGAGTATCAACTTTTACTAATTTAGGCCTTTAGACCCTTAGGTGCTCATTAGGAGCTTATTCATTAGCTCGAAAGTCCCCATCTCAGTCCCATTAGCAGCCTTTGATGGTGTGTTTTTAGCTTATTTAGGTGCTTAATTGTAGTTTATGGTCTGCTTGTTTGGATTTGCTTTTTATTTAGGAACTGTTTGGATTTGCTTTTTAGTTGCTGTTAGGATATGCTTATTTGCCTTCCTTCTGCTTATTACTCAAAACTTGTAAATTTTCATTCCCTCCTGACCTGAACCAATAAAAATAAAAACTTGTAAATTTTCCCTTAATATCAAAACACCCAATTAACAAATTTAACTAATAATTCGAATCACAATCCGACCTAATCAATTAATTCGATATAGTTTCCATCATATTTGTATTGTTGTCTGATTTTGAGTGTATTATTTTGCCCTAATTTCATTATTTTATCCGAAGGTATTCTCTGCTTCTGTATTATTTCCATCATATTTGTATTGGATATTTGGATAATCGGATATATAAAACTGTTATCCGAAATTTTGGATATCCGAATTTAAAGAACTTAGCTAAATTAATAGGTGTAACATAAAACCATCAACTTAAATATTAACGCCGTAATTTTAATACTAAATAGGTCGGTCTCTTAATACAAATAATTATACGATGTATTAAACTATTAACATATAAGATAGATCATCTTATTTCAATGAATATTGGGTTTAGCAAACTAATATATTTGAATTGAAAGCATATATAATAACAACAACTGAGTATATAAATTTATATTTATTTACAAAATAAAAAGGATTACAAAGACTTTAATGGTAATAAAAATAAAAAACTAAGCCAAGCGACAGGTTGGGCATGTAGAGTGGGAGTCAACCCGTATCTCCTCTCCCTCCTCAAACACATTAATGCATATTACACACTCTCTACCCTCACCCTCACCCTCACCCTCACCAAGAGTAGGTCTCTTTCTTCATTTTCCCGCCTCCTCTTCTGGGCCCCTCGTCTTGGATTCTAGTCTTGGTCTTTGTTGCATGGCGGAACCATCTGATGTAGGCTATGGCTAACCCAAAGATTATGGCCAATAGAACTACTCCAACGATGGTTATTATGGTTCCGGTGGTGTCGGTGACTTGAGATTGTGATGGTGGTGGTGGTGGTGGTTGAGTGGTGGTGGTGAGAGACATTTAGCAAACTTAAGGGGTTAAAATGTAAAATTCACGAAAGTAGAAGGGTTGATTTAGTAAATAAAATATCTGGAACAGGTGTTACTTTCAGGTGTGTTTGTTTTGTTACTTTGTTCCATTTCCACGCGTAACACAACACAAGTGTATCCAAATAATTTCAAGCCCTAAAATCAAATTAAATTAATTTTTATTCATTTAATTTAATTTAAAAAATGCAAAATCATCGATTAAAGCAACAACAAGCATTGATGCATCAGCAGCAGCAACAAGCTATGCTTCAACAACAATCTCTTTATCATCCTGCTCTTTTGGCCCCACCTATGGTATCATTTTAACATTTTTAATGTTTCATTTCGGAATATTATAGGTTTTATTATATTAATGTTTTTAAGGTTTTATTTTATTTAAGTTTGAGCCGATTAGTATAATGTATGTTCATTTCGGAACATTATAGGTTTTGAAGTGGGAGAATGTCGTTTTTCGGATAGGATACGAGTGTGACTATAAGGCTTCCTTGTAGATAGAAAGCGCGTTATTTAGTATTGCCAACCCTATGTGACTATGAACGATGAGTGTAGAATGCTGAATGTCTAGTACCACATTGTCACATATTATGTAAGAGCACGTTGGTAGAATGTTGGAGTCATTGTTGGAGGCCGTTATACCCTTGGAGGACCGGCGTTAAAATGGCGTTGGAGGGCATGCGTTAAGAGGGCAACCCTTAAAGGGTTAAACAAAAAACAAAAATGATAATAAAATTCATAAAAGGGGTTTTTGGGGATGGTATTGATGTGGGTGTTTTTGAGGATGTTGAGGTGAAATGTTAAAGGCGATGTGGCGGCGTGGTGGTGTTATAGTATAACTTGAGTTACTAATGTAAATGCTTTAACATCTCGCTACTCGTATTAACGCTTTTTTTTTAAGGTTTTAGTTTTATTTCAGTTTGAGCTGATTAGTGTTTAAATTGTTATTTATGT
The DNA here is from genome assembly GCA_022545495.1 of Chrysanthemum lavandulifolium. Classification (NCBI taxonomy): domain Eukaryota; kingdom Viridiplantae; phylum Streptophyta; class Magnoliopsida; order Asterales; family Asteraceae; genus Chrysanthemum; species Chrysanthemum lavandulifolium. The sequence continues at coordinate 282,756,216 of CM040244.1, forward strand.
TCATGTGCCGAAATGTTCCAACCTATGCGATAGTGTATCAATGCGAGACACGAGCTTAGTGTGTTTATTAGAAGTAGAATGTTGTTTGTTAATAAGATTTATAAAGCTCCCTTTTTATGGGGTGTGTTTGGCGGAGCATTTAGGAGCGGAGAGTGGTGATTGAGCATTGTCATCTTTAATGCTAGTTTGGCAAGCACCAAATAGCTATATCTATTTTTTCTCCATGAAGTAGCATTTAGGAGCGTTGAGCATTTAAGAGTTGTTTTATACATTATGATTACACCTACAACTACGTTACCAAACGTTTTTTTTTTTATAGAAATAAAAACTGGTATTTTTGCCAAACACACGACAACCCTATGTGACATATAGAACGGGGTGGTGCGCTAGCAAAACGCAATGTATGCACAAGATGAGTTTAGAATGCTGAATGTCTAGTGCCGCATTGTCACATGTGTATTAGAAGAAGAGGTGAGGGGAGTGGAATTATGTGGCAATTGCATTAGTGAAACTTAACATTTGAAATAGTAATAGGTTGCCTAATTGACTGTTCCAGAGTTCTAATGTTTGTTTTATAGGAAGATGATGTGCTGCCGTCTTTTTGTCTTTTGTGTTGTTACATCCATGTTTTGTTTCCTTTATAGCCATGTGGTTTGGGAGAATGTTGGATGAGATTTCTTTATTGTTTTTTGAACAATGAAGTCACACGCACTCTACCAACAACTTTGTTCTAAATGGGTATTTCAGATTTTTAAACAGAACTAGGTACTTTATATCTAACTGTACATATAAGGCATCAGAATTAAAAAGTACCAATGATATTTTGACCCTTTGGTTTATCTATGTGGCAGCTACCTCTTGTTCTATTATCAGCATCAACGAAATTATTGTATGAGAAGACTAAACGAATATGTTATGTGGCTATATGCTAGTTTTCGAGTTTAGGTTACTTTTGTCTAAGAGAATCTAACTTATTCTATCGCACATATAGATGTTCTGTTGCCACTTAGAATCCCAAAAAATGGCCATAGTGCTACATGGAAGCTTCCTACTTGCATTGCCACCGGTTTTACATGGACCTCATTATCTCTTTTTGTTTGATTATTAGCCATTCTTCTTTGGTGTTTAATTATTGAAGCTAGTGTAGTTTCTATTTGTTATATTATTTGCTATTAGTTTTGTCCTGTTTCCAGTTTTCATTTTTTGTTTACTTTTGCAGATTGAGCCAATACCAAGTGGAAATTTGCCTCCTGGGTTTGATCCAAACACATGCCGCAGTGTGTAAGTGGGTTTTAGATGACTTCATATTCAATTTTTTCTCGTATGTTTGAACATCATGAAAGCTCAGTTGCTAAAATCCCACTTGGGACCACCTTATCAGCCCCGTAGCCCGTAAGCACTTAACCACTTTGAAAAACAAGTGGTTGCTAGATTAAGCTCTCTAAAATCTTAAGCGTAACTAATTTAACTGACCGGAATCGGTCCAAATTTATGTCAGTTTTCTATCTTAAGTAGCAAAGTTAGGCATGGTTACAATCTCCTGACTGCAAATTGGATTTCTTTGCAATTATCAGATGTAGTTTGAAAACCGGGTTGGTCTTATTCTGTAACTCGTTAATGTGTCCACTTAAACATGTTGTTAGTCTTTTAACAAGAAGAAAAGTTATTCGTCTAGTCCTTTCACTCCAGAGTCTGTTTTCCTGAACTTGTATGCCTATTAACTTTTCAACTCTCATTACGAGCCATTAGTGGGATTTACAATATAAATTAACGGTGTGTATTCTGTTACATATGTATTACGTGGTTGGGATCTACAGCTATAATTATGTTTTATTTGTTCTCGCCACTCGTAAATTCCTAATTTTTAATTTCATTTCTGAGAAATGTAGGTATGTGGGAAATATTCATACACAAGTGACTGAACCACTTCTTCAAGAGGTTTTTGCAAGTACTGGTCCTCTTGAAGGCTGCAAACTCATAAGAAAAGATAAGGTTGGTATTCAGCTGTGTTTCGTGCAAATATACATTAGATACAAAAACTTTATTTGAGACTAGGTTTCCTTTTGTTTTCATATCTGCAGTCATCATATGGATTCATTCACTACTTTGATCGAAGATCTGCTGCACTTGCTATTATGTCTCTAAATGGAAGGCATTTGTAAGTACTGTTTATGGTATACAATGCATTGCCATTATACTTCAAAGCATGTCTCTTATTGAATAATCTGCAGGTTTGGACAACCTATTAAAGTTAACTGGGCGTATGCCAGTGGACAGAGGGAGGACACGACAGGTAGGCCTTATTGTCTGTTTTGGAAATAGCTAATTTAAGATCAGGACACTAATATGCTGCTTACGAATGTGGTAATCTAATATCATGACATTGTTATTTTCTTACTTTGCAGGTCACTTCAACATATTTGTTGGTGATCTTAGCCCTGAGGTTACTGACGCCATGTTATATGCCTGCTTCTCTGTCTATACCAGCTGTTCGTGAGTACCATCTAGCTTTCTCTCACTCACTCACATGGACATTGTTTTTCATGTGTATTTTTATCCATTATAGGGATGCAAGGGTTATGTGGGATCAGAAAACTGGACGTTCACGAGGTTTTGGGTTTGTCTCTTTTCGGAATCAACAGGTTATATTTAATTTTCTAGAAGTATCGGAGAATTTGGTGTTCACCACTGAAAATCCGCCATTTTTTTTTGCTGCACCACCTGTCCTTGTCGGTGCTCTCCCCACCCTATGTTACAAGGAGGATTTGGAAGGCTATTTTATTTTCATTTTTTCATGCAACATTTTATATGAGCAGAGAGCTGACCTTGTTCTCTTTTCAGGATGCTCAAACAGCCATAAATGACTTAACTGGTAAGTTGAGTCACTCTCATGTTTAGATACTCGCTGGTTTTAGTTAGTCCCATAACCCATAGTTAGTTACCCTTCGCTGATAAGTTCTAGGTTTACTTGATCAGGTAAGTGGCTTGGAAGTAGACAGATACGCTGCAACTGGGCTACAAAAGGTGCTGGTGTTGGTGATGAGAATCAGGTTTCAGATTCAAAAAGTGTGGCGGAGCTAACAAATGGATCTTCAGGTGAGCATAATAACTATAAAAGTTGTCATCTTGAGTATATCCATATCGTTTTGTTTCTAGATTTTGCTGACACCTCTGGTGTGTAAGTGGTCTAATCGTTCTGATATTAATGCTTTACAGAGGATGTTAAAGAGTCAACTAATGGTGATGCCCCTGAAAATAATCCTCAGTACACAACTGTATATGTTGGCAACCTTGCCCCAGAAGTACGAATATTTGTATATTTGGACATTTGGTATACTATCGTGACAAAATAAAAAGAATCGAATGAAGTTAATTGTCTCAGTAACTTGCAGGTTACACAGCTTGAGCTTCATCGCCACTTTCATTCCCTTGGTGCTGGGGTGATTGAGGAAGTGCGGGTGCAACGTGACAAAGCTTTTGGTTTTGTTAGATACAGTAACCATGCTGAGGCTGCACTAGCTATTCGAATGGGGAACACCCAATCTGTTCTTTATGGCAAACAAATTAAGGTGCACATAGGTTTTATGAAATATTTATTATCGAACTGTATTTGACTAATGCGGTTGTGGAGCTGATGTCTTTGTTGTTTCTATGCAATGTAGTGCTCATGGGGTAGTAAGCCTACTCCTCCAGGAACAAGTTCAAATCCACTTCCCCCACCCGTGCCTGCACCTATGCTATCAGCTGCTGATTTATTGGCATATGAACGTCAACTAGCAATGAGCAAGATGATGTACCCTCAAGGACAGCATCCTTTCAAACAGGCTAACATGGATCTGGCTGCTGGTGGAGCAAGTCAGGCGATATATGATGGTGGTTTCCAGAGTGGCGCAGCTGCCCAACACCTCATGTATTATCAGTGAGATAATGTGGCATTAACCTTTTTCTCATTGTTTCCCTTTCCGTTTTGCAGAGTATTGTTCTGGTTGTTTTGCCATGTTGTAGGTAGCAGTCTTGATTTTCCTTGTTTGGTTTACGCCGTTTCTTTGTAACTTATACGTTTGCCTTCCAATTGGGAGAATGTTGTCGTACTATAAATTGCTGAGTATGGATATATATTGTTAACCTAAAATCAAATGTCTGTATCTAGTGAACATGACATTGTAGTTGAGTTTGCTAGTGTTGTTAGAGCACTAGGAGTCATAACACAAAATAACACCAAAAACCCTGCCACATCAGAGCCGCATCACTTCAACACCAAAAAACCATCGTTTATCATAACACCAAATAACACTACCTTTTAACACCAAATAACTCAAGGGGGGGAGTGATAACTTGGTTATAAATCAAGTTATAACTTGAGTTGATAAACCAACGCAAATTATAATGCGGCTCCAATGCACAAGACCTCGGAGTGGTAACGCAACCTCGTCGTTGGCCAGGTAAGACGAAATGCCGTTGAGGCGTGATGACTCCCAGCGCTCTTAGGGGCAATTCTGAACTCAGATAATGATTTTTGTTTGCTAAAAAACTTAAAATCTTGGGTGGAAGGATACATATAGGTCTTGAAAAACATACATAAAACACAGGTTGCAAGAATTAAAAGAGATACACTTTCGGGCAACTCCAGTCACAAACCATTACAAGACTCTACTACAAAAATTCCATTCTTGGTGTGGTTAAGAAACTCATCAGTCTGCTTGTAATCTAGCAATGTATTGGTCATAGAAAGTTGCTGCTTTCTCCAGATCACCAAGCTCAGTGTAACAATCAGCTATTGCACCGTATGCTTCCGTGTTTCCCGAGTCCTCTCCTTCTCTTTCTGAGATCGAAAGAACCATTGAATGGTATTTAATGGCATCTCGATGCTTTCCCTGCCTCTGCAATGATGCTCCTGAAATAGGTGGAGTGTTCAGACAATCGGTCGTTAAACATATAGATGATGAAAGATACGAGAAAGTAAAAGGCAAACCTAATCCTCTTGCAGCTTTTTTTTCTTCAATGGGATCTTTAAGTTTCTGAGCAAGCTCAAGTGCAGTCTTAAACTCGGAAAATGCCTTATCTGGATTTTGATTTCTTAAAAAGGTTTTCCCATTTTTCAGATGGGATATTAACTCTTGCTTCCTTGGATCAATAATAACTTCATTCTCGGGTATTTTAGCAGCAGCAGGAGCGTAGCTTAAAGCGGGTGCATACGACTCTATCTTTGCTTGCCTTTTTAGAGCTGCATTGATCTGGCGAAGCTGTTCATTTAGCCTTAGCAGTTCTGCTTTTCTTTGTCGAGCAATTAATCCTGCAATATGTGGTATATTGAAGTAAGCATACAAAATACTGATTATGTGAAGACAATTCCTAAAGTGCATAGTTACCTCCAACAGTCGCCCCAATGAGGGCAACTACTAGCAATACGGGCATGTTCATATTAAAGATAGACGGTTCGGCCTCACAGGTTTCTGCTAGGGCTTCTAACGGTGTAGCTAATAACAACGCATTTGCAATAATGGCTCCTGCTGGTGAGGATGCTACCAACCCCAAATTCTGCCATAAGGTAAACATGGAACTAGTAAACACCAGTTATAGATGACAAAGTGTCCAACGAGAATGTTTACGGTTTGAGAACCACACAAGCATAACTTGGATGCCATATGTATAACTTGCAGTTAGCATTGTTTAAGCATATATATGTTGAAATTCAAACATAACTTGTGTGCTAACTCACCATCATACCTGATGCAAAGTGGAGGTTTCATTCACATCCTTGTCAAACACTTGACCGATTTCACCCCTTGTTGATGAGCGGCAATGATGTAGCTTCTTATGCACAGCATTGATGCCGAGTAAAGTTCCATAGGTTTTGAAAGTTCTAACGCAGTCATCTCTAAGGAATGCCAAGTGTTGGACATTCATTACAAAAGAAACGAGCTTCCCTTCAAAACAAAAAAACCAAAAAAAGCGATTGTAACCTACTTATGCTTGAACATCATGCTAGGAAATTAGAAAATGGGATACGGGTGTTCAGCATTGGGTTCTAAACTGATTATTGATTATCGTGATTCAAAGTTGCAGAATATTGACTTCAAGTGTTTGCATATGGTACTAGGGTGAAACCGATAATCATATCTTATTAAATCAAGTCAAATGATTAGTTTTGGATGACTTGTTTACAACTTAGCAGTAGTTGCAACAAAACTAATTATGATGCAGTTCAACAAACACTAAAACAACGGATTATATGATTATCACAGCTTCAAATATGATTATCACATCTTCAAATGATCATAATATCTGATAACCTAGGTCATTCAACATGAAAACTATGTTTATCGCATCTCCAGATAGCATAACTACATCCAAACACTCCCCTGTTCTTAATTTCTTATCATTCCCTATCACATAATCCACTTACAAAATGCAATGTCCAACACCTCCTTAGCAAGTACACATAATGCAACGAGGACTCAAATATGCATAAAGTCCAACAGCAACAACAAATTGTTCAATTGGGTTGTAATTTGATTCTTCACAAGCTATAAAGTCCCTGGTTTCCTAGCTGTAAGGTCCTTGGGTTTCCTCACAAGAGGTCAAGGGCAAGGGCAGAGCCAAAAAGTTATGGCCGAGGGGACTATTGGTTCGTTAGGGGGCAAATTACAAAAATAGCCAGATATTTTACAAAATTTACACTATATTTTTTCGCTAGGGGGGCACGTGCGGTACCCTGCCCCTCCCGTCTCCGCCTCTGGTCAAGGGTTCAAACCTTGCTAGGTGTAACATTTGGGGGTGGCCATGGAAGGGTCGGAAACGGTCCCGGGATTAACCCGGTGAGGCTGCATACATCTGAGTCAAAAAGGCTCGCCCTCCCAAGGTAACCATTTTTGTTGTAATTTGATTCTTGCTAGCATAACTAGTAGTCTAGTAGACTCCAAATGCAAACTTAATATGGGTTTTGTTGCAAATTTAAGACTAGCAAGTAAGTTATTTGTGCATGTAACAAAATGTATATGAGAATCCAATATGGAAATGATGCAGTAAAAAGCAATGAGATAAAACATTAAGCATATCCGAGATATGTGCATCTTTTATATTTCTTTTCTTTTCATTACTTTTTTTTTGTGTGGAATTATCGATTATATTAAGTTTGGTCGAGAAAGATTAGGATTTGCAGGAGGAGGAGGAAAATGGGTGTCAGCCCACCAGCTGCAATTCAACATATATAGGTAGGACTGTCATTGTGGATAAAATTTTAAAATAAATACACTAGTTCGATGATGATATATCTGGGAATCTGAATTATGGGATTTTCTAAATCCAAATCCATCCCATCCGCAGATATGTTGTTCTTCCCCTTTTCTTAAAAATCGTTTTATATTTCTTAAATTACTTTTCATTTCTTAAAAGAAAGTCTGAGATCGTCACTGTGGAAAACTTTTGGGGCAAAAAAAAACAAATGGTTATATTGTCTGTTCGAATGATACCCAAAATCACACGATCGTTGTTCGATATTAATTACAAACTTGCACTTTGGCCAAACTTATACATAATTTTCAAAAAAGTGCTTTGCATCAATTAGTGATCTGATACTTAATTTTCAAATTGCATCGCTTGGTTCTGTTTTGGATATCATATCGGGTTTAATCTATAATTTTTTTAATTTACGGGTAATATTTACATTATTACACGATTAGTCCATATTTTCAAAAATAGTGACTATCTATGCAAACAATTTGAAATTAGGGATTATTCATGTAATTAAAATCGAATAAAGACGCCGATTATGATTTTGATTAAACGAAATGAACAAAACATATACTTTTAAAATTTTTTTATAAACAAAAGCTTTGTGTTACAATTTCCTTTTAGATTTTTTTTAGCCCAAGAAGTATGAAAAATCATGAAAGTATCAAAACTAGAGATAAATTCCTTTATAATGGATAAATTTAAGTAAAAAGTATAAATTTAAAATTTTGTCTATATTTTCGGTGTCGAGGTATTTATGATGTCTATGGACGAGAAGAAACAAATTTTCCGTGGCAAGATAATATCAGGAGGGAACATAAGTCAAAATGGACATGTGGGGTTTTAATCTAGGACCTTTACAAAGAATTTCTATGAAAATTAGTCCTATTTTGAGGGTGCGTTTGGTTTGTAAGTGGTTTAGAATGGGATATTAGATTTGGATTGGTTTGAAAGAAAACATGAGAAAGAAAATAAAATGTTATTTAAATTATATATTTGTTCATATGCAAGTTGAGATGTTATGAATTTAAAAATTTAAGAACACAAAACAGAAATAATAAATATATTTGGCTGTAAAAATTTTAAATGTCAACAAATAATACATTTAATTTTTATTGGTTGGTTTCACCAAAATATGCCAATTTCACCATCTATGAAATCTATAATTTTATTCCATATGTCATAAAAAAAAAAAAAAAAAAAAAAACCAAAATAATCAACTTGTACCAAATTTCACTTGATTTGAAATTTAATTGTGAATTTTGGTACGACTTTTCCACCCTAGTAGTAGCACCCAAATATTCAAATCACGCCTTGGAGATTCAAATCGCGCCAACAACTGTGGTCACGAGTAGAGTCGTTTTAATTCAAGATGAAATCTAAAATTCGAAAATATATCGGCTTTTTGTCTCGAAGTTTACAAAGATGGGTTCTATGTCCAACGGTCAACTTTTTAAGTAAAAACTAAAATTCGATTTTTTAACTTTTTTATGTCTATGTCCTTTTACAAGATTTGAATTAAAATTTACGAGGTTTGAACTAAAAATTAAACTTAAAACTTCACATTTTAGTTATTTTAGTTAATATGATAACAAACTTTTAAACACAAGTCAACAAACATAACATTGTGTAAAGAAATCACATTAGGTAAATATATTAACTTTTATGTTTTAAAGCCATTCGGTTGGGTATTTGGGTTTGGGTCAACCCGATTATGAGTAAAATGGTAACAAAATTGTTGATTTGTACTCATCCGTCAGAGTAAAGTGTTTTTCTAAATATTTCATTTCAACTTTGACCTTAAATAACTTTTTATATAATACTTGATGCAAAATATATAAATAGAAGTTTTAAATCTATCATCATCACAAACAAAAAATATTTATGGTCTAAACAAATCAAAAGGACTTTACTACTATTTCTTATATATAAATAATAATAAATGAAAACATTCGGATCATCGGGTCCAACACAAATATTTTCAACCAATACCCAACATATTAAAACACAAATTAAAATAGGAAAAAAATGAAAAGTTTTTGTGTTTATTTTATTTAGAGCATTCCCAATCATAACACCATAATGGTGGAACGCGCAAGCATTTAACAGAAATGCCACCAACGGTGTGGGTCTAACGTCATTTAGGGCATAAATGAAAAAAAAAAAAAAAAAAAAAAAAAAGGCGTCGTGTTTTATAGCCGGCGAACACGCCACCCCAAAACGCAAGGTCATAGGGGAATTTAGTGCAAGTAAGCAATAGTATAGGGACTACATTCCCAACTCACCCAAACACCCACTATACCCTTCCTTCCGCGCCCAATTCAATCAATTCCAATTTCTAGGGTTTAAAGCTCCCTCACTAATCAAATTCAAAAACCCTAATCAACCAAGCTCATTCGATCAAACACCATCAAAATCAATTCCTTCCGCGCCCAAACACCATTATTTTGAGCTTTAAACCAAGCAATGAGCTCAATGAACATCGACATGGATGAAGACTACGCTTCACCATCCTCCCTCGATCCTCAAAACCTCACTCTCCGTGAACGTTACCGCCGTTACGGGTAACTCCTTTTTTACCGCTCTCAATTTCATTAATTTTAACCCCTACTAACTGACTTGCTATTTTTCAGGAAACGGTTACTTATATGTGGCCTTATGAGCTTATTTGTTTTTCCCCTTATATTTCGTAAGCCCCAATTTTCCGCCTTATTTTGAGACTTGTCTATAAGTTTATCGCCTTATGAAATATAAGCCGAAAAACAAATAAGCTCATAAGGCCACGTATAATTCCTATATTATTTACTTACTTACTAACTGACTTCCTATTTTTCAGGAAACGCTTACTTATATGTGGGCTTATGAGCTTATTTGATTTCGCCTTACATTTCGTAAGCCCCAATTTTCCGCCTTATTTCGAGACTTGTATAAGTTTATAGGAAAATCGGGGCTTACGAAATATAAGCTGAAAAACAAATAAGCTCATAAGGCCACATATAACACCTAATTTATTTACTTACTTACTAACTGACTTGCTATTTTTCAGGAAACGGTTATATGTGGCCTTATGAGCTTATTTGTTTTTCGCCTTACATTTCATAATCCCCAATTTTCCGCCTTATTTCGAGACTTGTATAAGTTTATCATATCATGATAAACTTATATAACCCCACAAGTCTCGAAATAAGCCGGAAATCGGGGCTTACGAAATATAAGCTGAAAAACAAATAAGCTCATAAGGCCACATATAACCCCTATATTATTTACTTACTTACTAACTGACTTGCTATTTTTCAGGAAACGGTTATCACCTTCGCCGCATAACGAAACTTTTAGTAATGCCGCGTTATATCTCGATAACATTAAGAAAGAAGTTGATCATCATCGTTACGACGAGGACGGTGATCGCTCGTCTTCTAAAAGGCGGTCTCCGTCTCCTGAAATGTCGGTGGTGTCGCATTCGTTGAAAGTTTTTAAAGTTGAGGAGTTGGAGGGAGTGGTGGACGGCGGAGATGCGACGTTTTCGTTGTTTGCGTCTTTGTTTGATTCTGCGCTTCAAGGTTGTTATTTGTTGTTGTTATAGGTGTAACATCTTTTATGTGATATGGTTTTATGTACTTATTTGGTGTGTGTATGTGTGTTGCAGGATTGATGTCTATTCCGGATTTGATATTGAGACTTGAAGCAGCGTGCCGGAATGTTTCTGAATCAATTAAGTATGTGCTGAACGCTTAATTAGTTAATATGTTAGAATAGTTGCCGTGTTTTGTGTTTACTTGTTTCGATTGTTGTTTACTTGTGTCGGTTTATATTTGAGAATTGCAGTGTTTGGTTATAGAATCTTTTCATTACGACAATTGCAATGTTTGACTCTAGATTTGTTTTTGGTGTATAAATGCGTGAGCTATGCTATCCGTCAATAGGGACAAAGTAGGAGAACTTGTTAAGCAGAATCAACGTTTTCAACCTTATGTGTTGATGACAGTTGTATACCAAATGAAAGTGCTGCAATTTTATACGTACCTCTAAAATGGAAGTTGCTCCACTAGGAGGGGAGGTATCTTTGAATATCAGAACAAAAAACTTAAACGGAAAAACTTTAGATTATTGAATATGAAGTTGAAAATTAGTTTGTTCGACTCTCAGGAAGCTAGAGGCTTGCCTTTTTTTAGGGAGGGGGAGTTATGTGCTCGTTTTATTGCTTTTACTATGCTGAATACTGAATACTAGTGCCAAGTATAAGAGTGTATACATTATTGCTTGCTAAATTGCGACTAATACCATTAACAAGCATGCTGACTACATATCGTTTGTTGTCTTCTACAGTAATAGTTGTAGTGAGAGACACAGGATTGTTGAAGACAAACTGATGAGGCAAAAGGCTAGGTTGCTACTTGACGAGGCTGCTTCATGGTCTCTTTTGTGGTACTTATATGGGAAAGGCATGAGTCGCAACCTTCACCTCGTTACTGTTATTATTAGTCAGGCCGAGTCGGTTAAATTTCTCATCTTCTTTTTGGATTTTGTACAGGAAATGAAGAGATTCCTGAAGATTCCTTCGTGGTATGAAGCTTTCATATATAATCACTTGTCTACTACTCTATTAACTAATGCCTAAAGTTATCAAATTATTTATGAAGCTCGTATTCTACTATCTAACTTTGATGATTTACTTCAGTTGCCAACAACTTCACATCTGGATGCTTGCCAGTTCGTCGCTGATGATCATAATGCACAGCTATGCTTTAGACTTGTTCAGTGGCTCGAGGGATTAGCCTCCAAGGCCCTTGATTTGGAGAACAAGGTGATGGGTTGTATTTTTTTATAATTAGTTTATATACTGTGTCATGTTATAAGCTTGGTTTGATCTAGTATGGATCGAATGTCATAATATAAACTTGGTCTAAAAATTGCCTGAAACAATTATCATTAAGTTAGCCAAAGTTGGTTTATTTATTTCTTTCTACATCTTTTTATGCAGGTACGAGGCTCTCATGTCGGCACACATCTCCCAACATCTGGAGTTTGGAATCATACCCAAAGGTTTTTAAAGAAAGGTTCCATGAATGAGAAGATTGTTCAGCATTTGGATTTTGATGCTTCAACCCGTGAACATGCTCAGCCATTACCTGACGACAAAGTATTAATTTCTTTTACTCTTGCCATTTGTATAGCTCATTAAGTAATCGTTATATTGCTAAATGCTAGTTTAGCGAGATTGCTCCGGCCTTTTTTATGCTATGACTAATATGAATTTTTTAAGAAAAGAATAATTTTATTTTAGCCAGCACTGTCCCTAGACTTCTTGCTTAAATATGAGAATCGTATAAATATAGTTTTATTTTTAATTTCAAAATAGAGACAAGATGAAGCTCTTTTGGAAGATGTCTGGATCCTATTAAGGGCTGGAAGATTGGAAGAGGCATGCAATCTTTGCCGTGCTGCAGGACAGGTACTGTATCTCGATATGCTTGTACTAACTGGGCCTGGTCTATATTAGGTCTTTTTAGTTGTGGGGCTGCAAAGTATTTTCATGGTCACTTAATGGTTACTGTTGTGTGGACAGTCATGGAGGGCTGCGACCTTGCGCCCTTTTGGAGGGATGGATCATACTCCTTCTGTCGAAGCCCTCATAAAGAATGGGAAGGACAGATCTTTGCAAGCCATGGAATTAGAAAGCGGTATAAATCATCAGCGACGCCTCTGGAAATGGGCCTCATTCTGTGCATCGGAGGTAGGAATTACTTGTAAGGAGTTCGTTAAATTATATAATCATTTGTTTTTTAAAGTTGTTGGGTATCTTATGCTTTTTTCTCTTCTGCTATGCGTATAAAAGAAAATTGCAGAGCAAGAGAGTGGAAAGTATGAAACCGCGATATATGCAGCCAATTGCAGTAATGTGAAGCGCATTCTACCGATCTGTACTGACTGGGAGGTATTGTTTGCCAATCAAATTGCCTCTGTTACAGTTTGTAGTTTTTATTTTCACTTGTTGATTTACTGACTTGTCAGCTTTGATCGTATGGAACATATTTTTTCGCCTGGTAATGTGTTGTGCCCGAAGTTGATTAATTTCTGCTACTTACTTTTATGAGTGAAAAGCAGTAGCAATAAAAATGAATTAGCCTTGGGCACTGGTATTCTAACTGCCTCAAATGCATTGGGAGCATCACATTATACCGAAAATCTTTCTATTTGAAATAATAATACTGAACCTTGAAACCTGCTTCGCTTTTACAATGTAGGAAAAAGTGACTATGGTAACTAACACTTTGCATATAGGAGTTTTTATACGATCCTCATCTCCCAGAGTTTGACCTTCTTGTATGCATTATCCTGACATAGTTTTATTAGATACATGATATGACTTTTGTAGAATTCTGTATGGGTTTTAGTTTTGTTTAAATCGGAATTTGTTAGATGTTTGTGTTTTCCAAATGGGAATCATTGGGGGGTTTTAGGTTTTTTTCAGCAATGAACTTTTATTGCATGGGTTGTAAGCCTGCCTCCATAGTTTTCCACATATCCTACTTGCTACAGTTCATAGTGATAAAGTGAGTTAACGGTATTAAGCTCTAATATGCTCTAAACTTTGACTGTATTTATGTTAGGGCAAGGATATATCCACACTTATTTCTACACTGGGTTTATATCTGACTTTTCACCATTAGTTAAAATAACTGAAGTTATTACTAAGAGTCAAACTTTGCTGATTGCAGACTGCTTGCTGGGCTTTAACAAAGTCATGGCTTGATGTTCAAGTTGACGAGGAATTATCTGGTGGAATTGATCAGTATAGAAATTCGGATAATGCAATCGAAGGAAGCCCTGGACAGGGTGATCTTAATTCTCAATCGTATCTTGGACCAGAAAGTTGGCCACTCCAAGTTAAAAAGCAACAACCACGTGACCTATCTGCCCTTCTCCAAAAACTTCATTCAAGGTTGATACCCATTTTTTTCCGGCACATGATGTTGGTATTTGCTATGATCACCCACTAAATCATTATTCTTTGATGATATAGCGAGTCTGTACATGAAGCTGTAAGTCGAGGATGTAAAGAGCAGCATCGTCAGATTGAGGTTTGCATCTTTTACCGTCGTTTGCATTTTTTATTTGAATAGAAATAATAAGATATGTTCATTGTGCTTGTATTTCTTTACCTTTTTATCTGTCGGCGTCTCTTACCATTCCCACCATTGGAGATTCCCTCGTCTTTTTTGTTCAGAAAAATCACATATCTTGAGGGCATGCGTATTTATTCCTTTCTCTGACCTAATACTTTTGAACAGATGAGTCTAATGATGGTGGATATTCCTCGTTTACTTGACCTGATTTGGTCATGGATATCCCCTTCTGGAAACGATGAAGATATCTTCAGGTAATATAGTCATCACTTGACATATTTTAGACTCTTACTTTTTCACCCAGTAGGTCTGTTACTGAGTATGTATGTGTTGTTTTGGAAATTGTGCTTTCTGACAGGCCTCATGGTGATCCTCAGATGATTCGTTTCGGGGCACATTTAGTTCTCGTGCTCCGTCACCTACTTGCTGATGACATGAAGGATTCTTTCAGGGAGAAGCTAATGACACTTGGTGACCTCATTCTTCACATGTGAGTATTTCCATCTTAAAGGCCATCATACTGTTATTTAGCTAAAGGAGTTGATATTTGATTTAAGTACGAGTAAATAGAATTTTCAATAGCTACCTTTAGCTCTTTTGTTAAGTAGCAACAGTTATTTGTGTAAATATCTAATTGGGACAAGCATGGGCAGGTATGCGATGTTTCTTTTTTCAAAACAACACGAGGAGCTGGTTGGAATATATGCATCTCAGCTTGCACGCCACCGTTGCATTGATCTGTTTGTTCATATGATGGAGTTACGGCTGAATGGCAGGTAAATCTTTGGCGCATTATTACTTTATTTGATCTCTTGATCTTAGGTTCAGTCCTCTAGCTAATGTTTTATGATTAGTTGTTAACAATGCTTTGTTCAATCCTCTAGCTAATCTTAGTGATTATAATGCTTGTATTTCATGCTTTTGTGTTTGCAGTGTTCATGTCAGATATAAGATCTTCCTTTCTGCTATAGAGTACCTTCCATTTTCTCCTGACTTTGATTCAAATGGCAGTTTTGAAAAAGGAAGCTTCGAAGAAATTATTGAGAGGTTCTTTAAATATTAATAGGCAATATAGATGTTACTCTTATCTGCCGTTGTCTCATTCTATTGCTGGTCTCATTATATGTATGCTGTCGACTTTAACAGGGTTTTATCAAGATCACGAGAAGTGAAAGTTGGAAAATCTGATGGCTCATCTGATGTTACAGAACAATGTCGGTTGCAGAGTCTTCAAAAAGCTATGGTTGTTCAGTGGCTTTGCTTCACACCCCCCTCCACCATTACTGATGCAACAACAGTTGGCACAAAACTTCTTCTCCGAGCATTGATGCACAGGTAATATTCTTATTCATACTTGTTCTCACTGTGTTGGTACTTATTTGGTATCAAAAGTGGCTGTTTTGTTTCAGCAATGTACTGTTCCGGGAATTTGCTCTAATTTCAATGTGGAGAATTCCTGCATTGCCCAGTGGTGCTCATAAATTGCTTAGTTTACTTGCGGAGCCGTTAAAACATCTGTTACCGACAGAGGATCCTGATACTTCTGATAGCTTGAGGGAATTTGATGATTGGGTAAGCTTCTAAACCCGTGTACCAATATTGTGCTTTAAATTTTTGTTAAAGGCTCATACTGTGTATTTTGTTTATTAGAATGAGTACTACTCGTGCGATGCAACATACCGCAGCTGGCTACAGATTGAGTTAGAAAATGCTGAAGTTGATGTGTCAAATGAAGAAAAACAGAGAGCAACTGCTGTAGCTATGGAAACACTATCTTCGTCTATGGCATTGCTACTGAGTGAGTTTATATACTCTCCTTGTGCTTCTTTTGATTTCTAGGCTTTGACCCATAAGTAGTTGGACTAATCGTCAATTTTTTATAACAGGAGAAGGAAACCCATGGTTGGTTCCTACTGAGGATCAAATATATGATTTCGTGGAACCTACAAACCTTGAATTGCATGCCACTGCAATGCTTTGTCTACCTTCCGGTGAATGCATGTTTCCGGATGCCACCTTGTGCACATCACTGACTAGTGCCCTCTATTCTTCAGTAAGTGACGAAGTTGTATCAAGTCGCCAATTACAGGTATATTTACTTTTGCACATAATAGAGATTGCAGAAAATTTATTGTGTGACAAATTTCATTTTTTATTGCTCATCTTATGTTCAGGTTAATGTGTCTATTTCTGGAAAGGACAGTAGCTCAGTTGAAGTTGCACTTAGGTGCTTGGCGACCGAGAGTGATGGGTTTGGCCCAAATAAACTTGCAGATGGTGGTATACTTGCCGCAGTTATTGCAGCTGGTGTTAAAGGTAAGATTTTGAGACATTGAAGTCAGTTTAATTTTGCTTGATCACCAATGATGACAGATACTTATCATGTTTTAGGCGAGTTGGCTCGATTTCAAGCTGGTGTAACAATGGAAATCATGAGAGTAGATGCCTGGTATTCTGGAACTGATGGTTCTCTGGGAAACCCAGCGACTTATATTCTACGGGTCTTTCTCAGATGTTGTATTCCAGAACTCATTCTTCGGTGTATGCAGGTACACACACACCTTTGGGCATAACAAGACGTTCCAAGTGATAAGTTTTCTGAATTATGGTAATACTAGCTATTAATGTTGTCTTCTCTTCTCAACTTTATAATTGTAGGTTTCTGTTTCTCTTATGGAGTCCGGTAATGCACATGAAAGCCATGATGAGTTAATTGAATTAGTTGCGAGCTACGAAACTGGGATCCTTCACTTGTTTAGTCAAAACCAATTGCAGGTTAGTTTTCATTTTTTCAGGCGTGTACGCATGTGACATGATATACGCGGAGTAACTTAATGGTTTTGAATCTGTTTTGACGTTCAGGAATTCTTGTTGTTCGAGAGGGAATACTGTATATGGAAGATGGAGCTTCTTGGGGAATCGGCTGCCTGAATATCTTTGTATTTGTGCATTTTACTTGTATTATTCCATGGCTGGTTAGGTTTTTTGAGAATTTTTGAAAATCTAAAAATTATCAGTTAAAGGTATTATGTAGTAGCAGATATTGTTTCTTCAGTTATCTGTTACTGCTATCAAAATGAGTTAATTTACATTAAGATAGACCTTTAACACATGTCATGTACATACAAACTCATTATGGAGCTTTTCTGGGTGCAGTTATATGCTCGGGTTTTAGTAAAATCATAGATTTCCATTCTATTATGGAGCTTTTCTGGGCGCAGTTATATGTGCCGGTTTTAATAGGGATATGCTGATAGCTGAATATTAGATGGTATGAACATGGAGTTAAACCCATACCCTGCCTAGGCGGGATTGGGTTTGTTGTTGTTGTTGAACATGGAGCTTAAAAGCTATTTACGGAGTAAGCATTGTGCTTAACAGCTATGGTCACAGCAGAATTTGTGACATGGTAAATTCTTGAATAAGCGCAAAAAATTCAATTACTACAATTCTTAAACGAGGTTCAAAATTAATTGCAAGGAAAAGACTCATTATACATGGCAGAATTTTCCAGGCAATATTTCAACGCAAAACACACATGAACAGAAGCGGCCACGTTTTAGAAAGGTAAGCCCACAAAGTTATTGGATCAGTTCCCGGTATAGCTTCTTCCCGGTAGGGGTGGGTGAGCAAAAAAACCGTAAAGACCGAATAAAATAAAAACCGAAACCGAACCGAACCGAAAATAACTGAACTGAACTAATAACCGAACCGATTTTGCTAAAACGGAACCGAACCAAACTGCTAATTCGGTTCTCGGTTTGAATATGGGTTTGGCAGTTTAAACCGAAAACCGAATTCATATATATATATATATATATATATATATATAGGCCTTTCCCATTGGAAGGTTTTATTTTGAGAAGATTGAGAAATCTTCGTTTGAGAAATCGATTCATGTTTTTATTTGATTCACAAGTAAAATTATTTTATGGTGAATTGAATCTATAAATCACAAATTTGATTCACAAATCATTGTTAAAATCGAGTTATGATGATGATTCATTAAATTTGTATGCATGATTCAAGATTCTACATATATCGCAAAATCGAGATTTTTAACATTGATTCAAAATTTTTTACACATTTTGAATTTTAATCACATTAAAATGAGTTTTACGCTTGGAAAACATGAATCAAAGTTAAAAATCTATCGTTTTTGAAAACATTCTCAATTTTCTCAAAATAAAACCTTCTCAATCGATCCGGATTATATATATATATATATATATATATATATATATATATATATATATATATATATATATATATATATATATATATATATATATAGACATACTACTTTTAGCGGTGGGTTGTGAACACACACAGTCTGCAAGATTTGTATGGGCGAACTTGGGCCGAGTGGATTCAATGCCTTTTCTTTGTGGACTATTCTAAATGACCAAAAACCTTGCCTTTGCTGCATGAGCATTCTTTAAAAGCTTTACATGTTAGACAAACTCTATGAACTCACTCAACCATTGTGTTGACACTTTTAGCATGTTTTATCTCAGGTATTTAAGGCATTCACTTCATGGCATGCATGTGGACTTATCATAGAGTCGCGGTGACGATGCGTCTCACATATGTTGATACAAAAGTTGGGCGTTCCTTATTTAGACTCCGGTTCTCGTATCAATTAGATCTTGATGCTTGAGACCTACGCACTAAGAAATCGAAACGCGTTAGGCTTATCGTGGGATTGTCTCCCACGATTATCCTCTGGCGTGAGTAAGTAATCGGTTTTAGGGTTTAGTGGAGAGTTAGGGTTTTAGATCATACCTTTAATGAGGCGAGATGCCCTTTATATACCTACGAAATCCTTGTTGGTTTCGTGTTCCCCAATCTTCGGCGATCCCGCCTAAGTCGGTCAATCAATACATATCTCATAAATAAGAGATATCCGATATCCAAAACCATAAATAACTTTGGGTTTGGGCCTTCGTGAGCCCAAACCGTTCTGGGTTAGCCCATTCGTCTTGGGATCGATTGCTAGTAAGCGTTTATTGGTCGGGTTCATGACCGAATCACGGACTATCGTCATCATGTCCCCAGCCTAGTATGCGCAGGATGAAACCCGGATGCTAGACTAATAACCTAGCTCATATATGCTTCAAAGGTTTCCCGCCTTAAAGAAGATATGGTGAATCCAGTCAAAATATGTCAAACACATACCTCGTAAAACGTGGGAAAGTGAATGGAAAGTGTGCCACGTCAACAACTCCTATCCACACGTTCGGAGAAAGTGGGGTCCACGTGTCAAGCATCGCACGGATGTGGAACCCTATATAAACTACCGCCTCCCTTTTACTGTGTTTATCACAGTAAAAAATCATTTCCACCATTGTTTCCACCATTTCGCGCGTTTTACCATACAACGTGGTCAAACGGATGGGTTTCATTCGCTAAGCGCGCAGGGCGGCTGCAATGTTATACTGAAAAACTAGACGCTTAGGGCGAAGAAAGAAATTCTTACGGGTTGATGAGCGTTGTTTCCATGGCGCTCGGCTTATACCCAAAGTTCTCTGCTCAAGGATGAGCGCCCCCCCGGAACATACAATAGCAGATGATGCGGAAATGATAAACGCCAATCGTATTCCCATCAGTTCCTATCCCGAGGAATTTTTGGTACACATGGGCATCAGTCGCAACTATTTCGATAGTCCTGACGAGGTGCCAACCTTCTTAGACGCGGATGACCAGGGTGGGTGCTCGTCCTTCCTTATTAATGTGAGCCTTTCTTTTCACCTTTTTACTTAATATAACTCTTGTTGTTGTTTGTTTTTGCTGCGCAGAGATGGATTTGTTTAGTGTTGTGCATTTGGCGAAACCTCGCCAGTCACCGTGGGGTCGCGCCTTTGAGAGGGATAAGTCCCCATTTGGAAGCCATCATGGGCGCACTGGAGATGGAACTGGAGGAACCGGGTGATTCCACCGTTGTCTTGGAGGCAACCCTCTGCAGCAGCGCCCACCCCATGGTTCATTCTCTGTGGAGTGGGCACACGCAGTAGTGGAGAGCATGGAGGTCCTCTCAAAGGAAGCGGACCCGGGTCAAGCGCAAGAGGCGCCACGTGATGATGGCGTGGGCTCATCTAGGAGAAGCATGTCATTCATGACGTGGAGTCATCATCGACGATGCATCGCCCTCGCGTAATCGAGACTACTCCTCCCAGTAAGTATTGTTCGCCAAGCACTTAGTACATCCTTGTTTGTATTATGAAATAATCACAAAATTTCTTTGTTTACGTGCGGTGTTGATCTTCTTGGGCATTCGGGAGTCGCCCCAGCGCGAGTCCCATTCGCCTGATCCTCCCGCGCCAGAGCACCAGCAGGCCGATCCATTGGCATCCGGGATGTGCCAATGGATCAACTTGTCGAGGAGCTTGGTTTGGCTGCTGCCGCACTACATTGGTAACGCAGCTAAAGTCAAGGTATCTTGGAGAGAGTAGCGCGCCAGAAGGACAAACAGTTAGCGTTCGAGGCACGCTTGGCGGTCTTTCGACGCAGAGGCGGCGCGCTCTTATACCCAAAAACTTGCTGGGTAAAAGATGTCGTTGCTGGCCCAAGTGAGCCAGGAGCGTGCCGCGTTAGAAGATTACAAGGCTTCTTGCGTCTGGGCTGTTAATTATTTGGAGAGGGGGAAAGATGAGCACTTCTCTCGGTTGGGAGAGTTTCGTGCAGCCGTGGAGGGAATGTTGGAGAAGCAGGAGATGAAGCTTCGCAAGCTCAGCATTGAGTATGATGAAGAGCTGTATCCTCAGCTAGTTTCTACAATTGCTGAGCGCAGGTGGCTCATCGGCCATGGTTTGCGCCTTGCTGCCCTCGGCACTTTGGAGTCTCGAGAGGTAACAGACACCTTCGGGAGTGTTGTTCAGTGCGCGTTGGCGCGTGGCAAGGCGGAGGCCATAGAAGAGCTCCATGATGGTGGCATTTTGAAAGTTCCTGCCGCACATGTGCCCGGGTATAACGAGCATGCATATGATGATCTGTTCGCTGCGATGGGGAAGATGAAGCTGTTGGACCTTCCTCTGATTGCGCAGTTGGAGCGCGACCAGGATTATCCCATAGGTGTGATTATGGAGGGATTAACCTTAGCCCGCCACCGCGTCGAAAATGCAGAGGCGCACTGACTATTTTTGAGCCGGATGAGTCACACCGCAGTGCTATCTTTGCTCGCCCGCGACATCCTGCGCCCTTGCCTCGAGAGAAATTCCTTTGAAAGAGTCCTTAGAAGCTCATGCCACGAGACTTGCAAAGAAGAAAGGCGTGAAGGGGAAGGCCATTCTGTGTGGTCTTTGCGCATCGCATCTCCCTAGATCCGACGGGGTACCTGTTAGTGTGGCAACGGTATCGCGCCACGATTCTGACTTATTGAAGAAACTGAAAGAAGCTGGGGACGCTGCAAACCGTGTTGAGAGCTCACACCTTAGGCGTTGTAATAGTATGTAGGCTATAGCTTCTTTGTAAATATTCTTTTTGTAAGAACTCGTGGTTCATAATAAAATTTTCCTTTTGTTGAAGGAAGAGGGGTGTGTGTATTCCAGCCAAGCTTGTCTTTCACAAGAGAATAAAAAATACTAAAACACTACGTTAAGTGATTGCGCATGGGTTTGACCTGCGAACCACCTCCGCGTAAGTAAGTATGAGTTATGGTTGTATAAGTGAGTATTAGTAAAGAGTATAGTGTTTTGTGAGCATACTATAAACTTACGCCGTCCTACCTATTTATAGTAGAGAAAATAGGCTTGAGGGCACCTCTGCACAAATATCGGAAAACATGGGGCGCCTCATGCTTTTTAGGTAACCGCTAAGGCTTAGTGACCACTTTCTTAATCTTGGTGGGAAAGCCAAGAATGAGAGGGAGATCATGGGTTTGACCAGGTCAGGATGGTCATCTGTCCTTTGTTCCCTCGACAGCCACACCTCGAAGGGCTTAGGGCTTCGAGTGGCGAATTCCCCGCAGGTAACCTTCGTGTGTACGAATGGTTTGACGCCAATGAACACTTGGGAGAAATGACTTTGGCCTTCGTACTGAAGGGCTTCGACACAGTTCAAAGGGGTGTCCTTCGACCTGCTCGGAGGGTACATCATCATCTTGTAACATTGTGATTCTATGAGCACTTACTAACATTTTAAATGAGTTTTTCACGTTTAATGGTATATATTTTAAAAAATCCGGTAAATGGGTAAAGGTGTTTTAATATACCCTTTATAGCGGATTTTTACCATATTTGAAAATTTTACTATATTCTTATAACATTGTGATTTTATGAGTACTTATTAACATTTTAAATGAGTTTTTCACGTTTAATGGTATATATTTTAAAAAATCCGGTAAATGGGTAAAGGTGTTTTAATATAGGGAAAATTCTTAAAATGCCCCAGTTGCCCAACTTATTTACCTCAAATGCCCCACTTTTTTTTCACTTCTCAAAATGCCCCATGGGCAACTCTCCCATGGGCAACTCTCCTATAAATTTGACAAGTGTCCATATATTTCTTGCAACTGGACCTACATTCTTGGCAACCGACATATTTTTGTCTTTTAGTGAAAAAGTAAAGTCTTTTTTATTATAAAAATACATATATCTTTAACTCTTGGTCCCACACATATGTACTTTTCGCAACTTATACACTTTATATACAAAATACCTTTAAATAAAATACACTTTATAATTTTTATACATATTTACATTTACGCTAAAGTTTATACATTAAATTATTAAAAACACACACACACACACACACAAACTTAAACCCGATCCATGAATCAAACTATTATCACCGATCAAACCATCACCGATCTTCCTCCGATCACCACCACCACCTTCAAACTCACGGCTACCTGTGTTCACCATTTTTTTCTTTTTTTAAAGTTTGAAAGAAATTAAACCGAAAGAATTTATTGAATGTGTGTATTTAAATACTATGTCGCAGATTTTCTTGATGATTCTGGATATAGTTCGTGATCGAGGCCCCGATGGTCGCGAAAATAAAAGGTCACACACAAGTAAGTTAGAATGTCATATTTTTAACCCGATGTTGACCGAAAATAAGTCCTTTTAGTTGCCGCTATAGTGGGTTAATGGTTCAAAATTATTGTCGCTACACTTTGCCAAACACCCTTTCGAGTGGTCATAGTGGGTTAACGGTCAAAATTGAGGTTGATTATTAGAGAAGGTTATATGTTTTCAATGCATAAGACTTTAGTTCGCCACGCTTATTGTAATGGTCTCGAGTTGGGTTACTAAAGTGCACATGTGAAGATTTTATGCATTTGTGTTCTAGTGATCGAGTTTTAAAATTAGTTGTTTGAACTGAATACACTTCAAAATTAGTGTCGAAAATGTTTATTCGGTAGGGAATGATTTATACGCGGATTTATACGTAGCTACTGATTGGGGTGTCCGATACCACTAGCGGTGGTTTCGAGAAGCCTAGCAAAGGGTTTCGCTTCGAACTCACTCCTGGCTTCTCGAAACCACCCTAGGCTTCTCGAAACCACCGCTAGTACATTATAAACTTATTATGGCTCGCTAATTTACCTCAGTTGAACTCATGGGAGGACATCTCACTGTATCAAGCATAGAACATTGTGGATCGACATTTACATTCACTCTACCTTATAAAGTTTCACATGCGTGTGATAGTTCAGATGATACTGACGAGTTTGGAGATATGGCTGATAACGAGTCTACAGATGATGATATTACTTGTGGCTTTTTCTAATTCCAGCCACACACTTTAGGTTCTTTGTTTAGTTCCCTAGTATGACACTAGAACTACCAAGTATTAAGTAATGATGCTATGTTTACTCATTAAGCACTAAGAATGGTAATATTGCATCTAATATCAGGAACTTAGGATTTGTAGGAAATGCATTTGAGATATGTATGGTTTAACTAATCAAAGTTTTACTATTGAACCACTTCGTTTCAAGTTGGCTTATGTATCATGCCAAACTACTACGATTCTACTATTAGTACCTCGATGTGCTTGGCTCATCTTAAGGAGTGGTAATCATAATGGGAATGATAAGGTATACTAATAAGTATTATCATTACATTGATGTTGCTTGCTAAATAAAAACTTTCTATGATGCATCATGGGTTAAAAAAACCAAAAAAAGAAAAAGAAAAAAAGAGGAGGAAGTAGAGACACGAATGGATAGATCAGGGGAAAGAGAGTGGGGAGAAATATGTGAGATGCTAATTAGTACCTCGATGTGCTTGGCTCATCTTAAGGAGTGGTAATCATAATGGGAATGATAAGGTATACTAATAAGTATTATCATTACATTGATGTTGCTTGCTTAATAAAAACTTTCTATGATGCATCATGGGTTAAAAAAACCAAAAAAAGAAAAAGAAAAAAAGAGGAGGAAGTAGAGACACGAATGGATAGATCAGGGGAAAGAGAGTGGGGAGAAATATGTGAGATGCTAATTACCTTTCATTACCCTCAATTTGGTAAGGAATCGAGTATTATGGTATTGCTAAATACCAAGTAATGATTTGTTATATTATAGCAAACTAAGCATTGTTAATGATTTTCTTCACTATTCCTTAGCCCCTAATACCACTAACCAAGTGCCCCTCTGAGTTTAGTTATCTTCTTAATCTGTTTTGTCTTTTAGCTATTATGTTTTAACGCCTCTTGTGATTATTACGAGATTGTAATTACAGTAAGAACTAGAATCACCGCTATAAAATTGTGTGGATGAACCTTTTGGCCATTCGAGTTGAATGCTTGAGTTATCATTCTTTTGGCGCCTCACAATCTTTCTTTTTGTGCTCTTAGTTTATAGTCCGACTAGGATATCGCCATTTGCAATTTATTTTTGCAATTTTGTACCGCCGCCAATAAGCTTTAAGTTAAATATAATGATTGTTTATTGAAAAAGATTGAGGTTAATATGTTTTTGTAATCATAAGTACCACATTAATCATTTGATTTTTTTTTTATTAAAAAGTGTTTGTGGGTCAACCCATGTACTTACCCAAACTGGCTGCCCTGCCATTCTTCCAACCTCTAGCCTACATGGTCTAGTTTCATGCTTGTTTCTTTCAAGTTTGATTTATTAGTACTTGATTGCACCTCTTTAACTATTTTTCTGCAACAGATTTGGCAAATTTGGTGAATGTTGCCGCCATCAAGGCTGCTGTTGAAGGTGCTGAGAAATTAAACGCATCACAGTTGGAGTTTGCAAAGGACAGAATAATAATGGGTACAGAACGCAAAACTATGTACTTATCCGAAGATTCAAAAAAGGTATGTACTTTTCTCATATAGAAACTTCCATGGAGCTACACTATCTCTTGACATGCGATAATGTTTATTTTCAGCTGACTGCTTATCATGAAAGTGGTCATGCAATTGTTGCATTGAATACGGATGGAGCCCATCCGATTCATAAGGCAACAATCATGCCACGTGGATCTGCTTTGGGAATGGTCACACAACTGCCCTCAAATGACGAGACATCCGTAAGCAGGAAGCAGTTGTTGGCACGTCTTGATGTTTGTATGGGTGGACGAGTTGCAGAAGAGCTTATCTTTGGCAGTGACCATGTTACTACTGGTGCTAGTAGTGATCTTCAGTCCGCTACAGAACTGGCTCAATATATGGTATTATACTTGTCTCATGTGAATCCTGATGTTATTATTTCAGTGTGCTATTTTATGCTTATTATGTCTACTGTGCTGTTTGAAAGGTATCATCTTGTGGTATGAGTGACGCGATCGGGCCAGTTCATATAAAAGAACGACCAGGCTCCGAGATGCAATCACGTATCGATGCTGAAGTATGTATCTTTAACGAGAATTTGCATAATTAAGGAAGCTGTGTATGTTACTGATCATTCTATTGATCTTGCAGGTTGTTAAACTCTTAAGAGACGCATATGAGCGCGTGAGATCTTTGCTGAAGAAGGTATGTTTTTCAAATTTCTAGAGGTGACAATTTTAAACGGGTTGATTTGGGTTATATATTATACCTTATAAATGGATAAAATATAAAGACTTGACTAAGAATGAAACTGTCTTCCAAAGTGTATTAAAGTCCTTGCAAAATCGTTTCTTTGAAAATAGTAGATTAATAATTCGATACTATGCTTTTGATACCGCATTTAATACAAATAAAAAGAGACAACTTATCATAAATTTACCCTCTTTTGGTCCTGTTATCCAATCCAACTTGCCTGACCTTTCAATTTGGAGATATACTTGCCTCACTGTAACTACAGTGTAACTAGTTAAAAAAAATTTGTCTGTACAGCATGAAAAGTCATTGCATACATTGGCAAACGCACTGCTGGAATACGAGACACTAAACGCGGAAGAAATAAAGCGGATTCTTCTTCCGCCTCAAGAAGGGCAAGGAGTTATACCAGTTCAAGAACTGCAGCAAGAGGAAGGAGAGCTTGTATTGGCATAGTAGTTTAACTTAGCAAACATGTATTTTTGTGATACTAAGTGTAGTAAATGGGGGACTATGTACAGTGTTGTATACAAAGCTAAATATTTATACAAATACGTGATTCTTTCCCCATGACCATGGACTCATGTTGTTGAACATCAAAGCCCTCCAGAGTCTTTAAAACGACTTATTTGATTCTTTCTGTATGATCATTGGTTAATGTAGCCGAGGTGATATAATGAGCGGGTCAACCGGTTCCACTAACTCAAATGTATCTTCTTAGCGTTGATCAAAAGGGGTTGGGACAATAACTTGTTCTTTTTGACCATCTGACTTGTTTCTTTTTAGTTAAAAACAGTGTATAACTTAGAAGATTCAAGAAACTTGTCAACATGTTTAAGTAAATGCTTGAAATTGCTACAATGAAATGCAAAATCTAAAATGTAGATATTCGCTATCCCAACTGTGTGAGCCGGGCAGGTCAAATGCATATTAATTTCGCCTTCTGATCTTCTGATCAAGCTTGCAACCGCTGAGTTGAGATTCGTTCTAACCCATGCTTTGATACTTGGATTGTCCTTCCAACTCGAGATAACCTATTCCTTCTGACCCATGTTTTAAATACTGTTTATCATCGACCCAAAAAGGTTACAGAGTTCAGTTTTGTTTATTGACACATGTTTTGAATACTGTTTTTTGAATCACATAGATGACTTTGGTGAGGAAATTTAATCATTTATCATACTAGACTAGACAAATATGGTACATACACGAGACAATCTGCTTTCACCATTTTTATTCACAAACATCTCAGCAAAGCTGAAACCTCAAAACAGAAACTTAGCTTACCATTTAGCAATTTGACCTTATACAAGTGTGGTTTTGAGGCTTGAGAATAGACAGAGAGATAGTCCAGCATGACATGAATCTAACGACATGTAATGCAACAAAACACAATAGGGAGGAAACTGCAGAGAGATTGCCAGGAACAGCTGGTACCAGTCCGTCACCAAAAGCCAACAGACTTATAAGAAGCTTCATCCGTGGTACATAGCTTCAAGCCTCACTGGTTCCACATTTACATCCTATCAATTGGCTCGGTCCTATCTTGGACCGAAAGTCGCTCGAAACGTCAGCAAGAGATTTAAGATTGCACTTGATCAATGCTTGAACAAAGTAGCATGTTTCATCTTTTGTATTCCTTCGTGCACATCGACCACAAATGACTCCACCACTAGAGTCCTCGGTCTGCCTTCAATAATTTCGGGTGGACGGAGATAATTGAAGAATAGTTCTGAAAGAAAACATCGACAACCCCATATGCATCACAGACTCTTTAACCTCCTAGGATTCAGATAATAAATATATAGATCAAAAGTCAACAAAAGATGAAACATTACCCTGAGTCTGTGATCACCACCAATGATCCGAACGCTAAAGATATGCTGGTCGTCATCAAGCAGTTCCAACCTCTCGGTACTCGTAGTGGCAGGAAGGCCAGACTTAACATCAACTTCTCTAAGACTACCAATCTCAAGATTACCCTGAGCAACACACCTACTCACAAATGGCTTGTACTTTTGTGGTTGATCAAATCTCCGCACCAATGACCAAACCTGAACAGCAACAACATAGAATCAATCATTAAGTTATAACAGTCAAAGTTCCATAACCCGTCCCATATCAGTAAGAGATAAGACATTTGAGCTCCTTATAAGCTTCAAGTGGTGGGCTACTAGTATCCTTCCAACCATGGTTTTTAGCTTAACCCCAAGGATATTTCGGCCATAATGATCGAAAATATATCTATATCCAAACTCCCTAGCCTTATTCACATAGACGGAATCAGGACACAAACTAACCGGGTGCATTTATGAAAATTTATACAAACTTAGAAGCACAACTTTTATGAGCCGGGTTCATTTACGAAAAATCAAGTTTTTTTACCCAAAATTACAACTACGCCGTAAAATTTCATGGGTGTCCCAGGACCCGCCCTGGTCTCCTTGTTCAACATAATTGATCACATAGTGATCATTTTCAATCTAATTCAACACACGTACATAATAAATAAATGTAAATCTAAAAAAGGAAAGTGGAAAAGAAAAAACATACGAGATGAACAGGGGCTTTGAGGCACGGCTTGCTGCATTGTTGATGGATAGCTAGTAAATTGCTAACCACCCGCGCGCGGGCAACCCACGGCTAGTACATTGCTAACCACCCCTCGCAGCGGGCAACCCACCGCTAGTACATTTCTAACCACCCCTCGCAGCGGGCAACCCACTACCGGTACATTTCTAACCACCCCGTGTTTGGGCAACCCACTGCTAGTACATTTCTAAAAGTTGAGAACTTTACATACCCCTACGAGGATTTGAGTCGATACAATACTCTAAACCTCAGAAGTCGATCACTTGGAAGATGAGTAATATCTTCCGCTGAGCTTCACCATATCTTCCAACCAATACAAAAATACCCTTTTCAATATCTCGAAAACCAAACACAACCCAACAAGATTCTTGAAAGCCACGAATGAACACTTTCACACAATTCCTTAATCATATCCGTGAATCATCAAGAAAATCAAAAGATAGTATTTAAATACACATATTCAATAAATTCTTTCAGCTTTAATTTCTTTCAAACTTTAAAAAAAAAAAAAAAATGCGAACCCGGTAGCAGTGAGTTTTGAAGGCGCGCGGGTCATGGTGGTGATCGGAGGAAGATCGGTGATGGTTTTGATCGGTGATGATCGTTTGATGATCGCTTTGATCGGTGGTGATCGGAGGAAGAGGTGATGGTTTTGATCCGTGAGTTTAAGAAGCTTGTGTGTGTGTATGTTTATATAAACTTAACTGTAAATATAAATAGGTATAAAAATATAAAGTGTATTTTCTTTAAAAGTATTTTGTAGTGTATAAGTTGCCTAAAAGACATAGTATGTGGACCAAGTTGCCCAAGATATATGTACTATTTTATAATAAAAAAGACTTTACTTTTTTTGTAAAAGACAAAATACGTTTGGTCAGCCAAGAATGTAGGTCCCAATCTTCAAGAACTAACCTAAGACACTAAGACAAGGTGGGCCCAAATATATGGACACTTGTCAAATTTATAAGAGAGTTGCTTTATGGGAGAGTCGCCTATGGGCATTTTGAAAGTAAGAAAAAAGCAGGCATTCGGGGTAATTTAATCCAAGAACCCAAGATTTAAAGAATTTCCTTTATAGCGGATTTTACCATATTTGAAAATTTTACTATATTCTTATAACATTGTGATTCTATGAGTACTTATTAACATTTTAAATGAGTTTTCACGCTTAATGGTATATATTTTAAAAATCCCAAATGGGTAAACGTGTTTTAATATACCCTTTATAGTGGATTTTTACCATATTTGAAAATTTTACTATATTCTTGTAACATTGTGATTCTATGAGTACTTATTAACATTTTAAATGAGTTTTCTACGTTTACTGGTATATATTTAAAAAAATCCGGTAAATGGGTAAAGGTGTTTTAATACACCCTTTATAGCGGATTTTTACCATATTTGAAATTTTTACTATATTCTTATAACATTGTGATTCTATGAGTACTTATTAACATTTTAAATGAGTTTTCTACGTTTACTGGTATATATTCTAAAAAAATTGGTAAATGGGTAAAGGTGTTTAATATACCCTTTATAGCGGATTTTTACCATATTTGAAAATTTTACTATATTCTTGTAACATTGTGATTCTATGAGTACTTATTAACATTTTAAATAAGTTTTTAAGGTTTAATGGTATATATTCTAAAAAATCCGGTAAATGGGTAAAGGTGTTTTAATATACCCTTTATAGCGGATTTTTACCATATTTGAAAATTTTACTATATTCTTATAACATTGTGATTCTATGAGTACTTATTAACATTTTAAATAAGTTTTTAAGGTTTAATGGTATATATTCTAAAAAATCCGGTAAATGGGTAAAGGTGTTTTATTATACCCTTTATAGCGGATTTTTACCATATTTGAAAATTTTACTATATTCTTATAACATTGTGATTCTATGAGTACTTATTAACATTTTAAATGAGTTTTCTACGTTTAATGGTATATATTTTAAAAAATCCGGTAAATGGGTAAAGGTGTTTTAATATACCCTTTATAGCGGATTTTTACCAAATTTGAAACTTTTACTATATTCTTATAACATTGTGATTCTATGAGTACTTATTAACATTTTAAATAAGTTTTTAACGTTTAATGGTATATATTCTAAAAATCCGGTAAATGGGTAAAGGTGTTTTAATATACCCTTTATAATGATTTTACCATATTTGAAAATTTTACTATATTCTTGTAATATTGTGATTCTATGAGTATTTATTAACATTTTAAATGAGTTTTTCACGTTTAAGGATATATATTCTAAAAATCCGGTAAATGAGTAAATGTGTTTTAATATACCCTTTATAATGATTTTTATCATATTTGAAAATTTTACTATATTCTTATAACATTGTGATTCTATGAGTACTTATTAAGATTTTAAATGAGTTTTTCACGTTTAATGG
This sequence comes from Chrysanthemum lavandulifolium, assembly GCA_022545495.1. Lineage (NCBI taxonomy): Eukaryota > Viridiplantae > Streptophyta > Magnoliopsida > Asterales > Asteraceae > Chrysanthemum > Chrysanthemum lavandulifolium. Next base: position 282,787,564 of record CM040244.1, read on the forward strand.
TATATATTTTAAAAAATCCGGTAAATGGGTAAACGTGTTTTAATATACCCTTTATAGCGGATTTTTACCATATTTGAAAATTTTACTATATTCATGTAATATTGTGATTCTATGAGTACTTATTAACACTTTAAATGAGTTTTTCACGTTTAATGGTATATATTTTAAAATTTTACCATAGTTTAAAATTTTACTATATTCTTGAATGTTCGTGGGCGTCAAACCATTCGTACACACGAAGGTTACCTTTGGGAATTCGACATTCGAAGCCTTGAGCCTTCTGGGTATGGTTGACGGAAGAAAGGGAAGGACAAGTTCTCCGACACTCAACTTGGGTGAGTGGAAAGGAACAAAAGGAAGCTACCTCTGCGAAGCTCCGACATCGATGGTGCGCATGCACGATCGAACCTTAAAGCGGAAAGAAGCGGATGGAGAGTCGGGAAGCGTTGGGAGATAACCTTCCGTCCATTTTGGGCGGACGCCTTCAACGGATCCCGTAGTCATCAAAGTACGGGTCTCCATAGGGAGGTAAACCGAGCATACATGGATCAGGAAGCCCTGCGAGATCATCTATGAGCACCGCTTCCTAAAGCTCAAACCATCTATACGCCGCAGAGGTAGACTCAAAAGCACCTTTGGTGGGGTTCTCCTACGAACACTCATGGCCCCTGAGAGGTACCTTTGAAATCACTATCGGCGAACGACCCTTATCCCGCACTCAAACGCCACCTTCGTCATAGTCGTCATATTCTCCATATAATTTGCTAATAGGGAGAACGACTATGCAAAAGATGGGCATCGTAGTCTCCACCATACACTCATCATTAAGTTTCAAACTCCTTCTGAGTAGAACCGCCCATTCTAATTATGGGGCGATAAGGGAGTATATGGTGTCAAGAAGGTCAAGAAGGCCTGAGGAACCTCCGATGGCAATTCTAAGTTGTACAGATGCAGAAGAAGGGGTCAAAGAAGGGCCGGAGGAACCTCCGATGACAATAATCATTGCAACGAACGGCTGATTTCATTCGCAGGATGAAGTCGAAAGCAATGCCTCCTCGTTCATATGCATCACTTTCGAATGGGGGGCTTGATGATATACCCTCCGAACAGCTCGACGGACACCCCTTCGAGATGTGTCAAAGCCCTTCTGAATGAAGGCCCAAGTTAGGTCTCCCGAATGTTCGCGGGCCAAACCATTCGTGCACACGAAGGTTACCTTGGAATTCGCCATTCAAAGCCTCGAGCCCTTCGGGGTATGGTCGACGGCGAGCAACGGATAGGAACTTCCCGACTTGGTCAAACCCACGATCTCCTCTCTTTCTTGGCTTTCCGCCAAGTTTGAAAACGCTGGTCACTAAGCCCCAGCGGTTACCCACAAACACGGGACGCCCTATGTTCTCCGACATTTGCGCAAGGTGCTCTCAACCCTATTTCTTCCACTATAAATAGGTTGATCGGCAGAGGATTATGGTAAGCTCACTTAACACTCATATCTTTACTTACACACACTTACATAACCATAACCTTTTTAAATAGTGAAATTGGGTTATTTGGGTCAACCCAAGAACCGAACCAATTAGAATTCAACCGAACCAAACCGAAACCGAATTTGAATTTGTTTGGTTCGGTTCTCGACCTAAATTTTTTAACCGAATTAACCGAACCGAGCTAACCGAACAACCCGATGACCGAACCGATCAACCCTCGCTCGGGTGATTGACGCTTTTCAACGAATCTTCCCCAATTACATCATTCCTATTCATTCGAATCTAGATCAACCAATTGATCACCACATCTCTCAACAGTTTTCATCTTCTTCTTCGCATTCCAAAAGCATGGCATAGCTAACAAGATTTCTTGAGCTTAACGCTGACATCATGAACAAACTCAAATCAAAATCGTAGCAAGTTGTAATAAGGAGACCGAGCGACACCACAAAATATACCCCACTTAAACACAAATACACCCCACAAAAATCAAGTAAATAAAACACCCACATATGGATGCATCTTGTATTTAGCGTGTAATGCAGAGATGCGTCCTTTGTTGGTCGACCGCACCCATTACACTTGTCTTAGGAGCTCTGATGAGTTTTGATGCCTTTATAATTATTACAAACTATTTTCATGCTAAAACGTAATCATATGCTATAAAATGCCAACAAGCAAGAAGCTCGCAAAAGAAAGAGCTATATTTTTTTATTAGCTCTTACATTACATTTTCCTAATGATTTCGCTATTTTCCATGCATGTGACCGATCATGACATGTTTACAATGTTAATAACCAATATTTCCTATAACGAATATGCGTAATCCTTATTTATTTTTAATACCCTATAATGAACATCTGTTATCAACGTTTTAACAATGTAATCACCACATACTTAAAATAGCCAAGGTATCTATGAAAAAAAAAAAAAAAACATTTCTTAAACCTAAAGGCATACCTCATTATATTTACTTATGTCTCTCTCTAAGCAAGGCAAGGAAACGTCTAAATTCGAATATTGTAAAATCGACCCTTTGTTGATCTACTTCTCATCCATAGAACAAAATAGCATATTATCTTCAAAGGGTCGACTTACAATATTCAAATTTAGACGTTTCGTTGCCTTGCTTAGAAAGAGACATAAATGTATTCGAAAGATTGAAGTACGTTGTATTTCATGCAAGGAGTGCTCATAAGCTCATTGATATATGCAACCGAATCGTTATACATCATCTTCCTGGCAATGAAATTCTTATTGTGTGATAAATTCTTTCGAGGGTCATTTGAGGGGCATGAAGTTGTGGCTATAAAAGGTTTTGAGAGAGAAAAATGATGATTACTCAAAGACCGTAGAATTCTACAAAACTTTTCATGATCTAGATGGCGTTGTGAGACTTGAAATTGCTGAAAGTGACGACGAATATCATTATTTAGCATTTGAGGTGTGCTTGGGAAATCTGGTGGATGTTTTCAAGAAAGATGCGCAAAACAATTTTTGGATGTTTTCAAGAAAGATGCGCAAAACAATTTTTTCAAGAGTGACAAAAGCGTGAACAAGTAAAGATTTAGCAAAGTTACTTCTGAAAATTAAAATGTTGAGACGGAATGAATTTTGATGATTGTTAATATATCACCAGTTTGCACCTAAGTAAACCGGGTCAACATTCACAACCACCCAAGTTCATTTTTATCTAAACTAACCTTTTGTCATATGATTCAACATATATACCCAATTTTGGTTACAACATCGACTGATGTGGGACAGTTTTGCTTCTCCGTAAAATTAAAGTACTTAGCTTTAGTTTTTGTGTAAAGTGATGGATCTACAACAAATGTATTATAATGTTATATTCATGTCATTTGCTCCAAAAGATGAACATGAAGCCGAAATACAGTTTGCTTTGGAGCGACGAATTCCTGCTACTTTCTTATTAATTGGAACTCAAAGCCTGACATTTCCAAATAATGCGTTCGATTTGATTCACTATGCACCATGACACCTCAGGTTAAAGAATTCATTCATTTACCTAGATTCAGTCATCTATCTGTATGATTAAGCATTTTTTTTACTGTACATTGCAGCCATGGTAGGTCTAACTAAAGCTATTTGCTGGAAGGTAGTGGCTAAAAGTTTCGATTCATTTGGAATAGTGCTGGTTATATATGAGAAACCTGTTTCTTCTTCGTTTCGATTTATCCAATCTATTTTTTAACAAATTGACAACTATCGATAAAAATTAAGTATCTCTTGTACAATCATAAGTTAAACAAGTATTTACATTGCTCATTGAGGGAAATATCACAAAAACACATTTTGAAGTTTGACACAAGTGGTAGTAATAAAATTGTTAGTATCAAGAAATAGCTTCATTTAGAAGGAGAAATTGTGCAAAGGAACCACCGCCATATGCGGGGGTGTTCTCATGCCCCATTGCTTGTCAGCATTGAGTTTGCAGGACATAAATGCGCACTGTTTTGTAATGGCGGTTTCCGCACCATTCTACCCCTTCGTATGAGCAGAAATGGACAAAGCTAGAACATTAAATGAAGATTTATTGTATATATATTTATTTTTTTGAAGTATGAATGCTTAGCTAATTTTGCAATTAATTTTCGCAACTAATTGTTGTTTTCATATTCAATTTTAACATACACTTCAAGGCAGTGGACTGGTTATATTGCTGTTAGAAGCTCTGTTCATTTGTTTTCTGTAATACTAGAATATTAATAAGCAGAATCAGAAGTCAAAAGTTGCCAGGCAAATCTGCTATCATTTGATGTTCAAAATGTTATTCGTAATTTTCATAGTTTGAACATGTTGTACATGTCCCGTCAATCATACAAAATCAGCATCATAGTAAGATGCAAATGGGTCAAGAATCCATTCAGACATATTTGCCTTAAAAACCGAAAGAGGAAAGCTTAGATGCACAAATTAGTGCAAATATTTGCAGTCAGTTCCATAGTAGCACCTTCCTTGAGGATAGTATTTGCACAGCGGTTGCCTTTGTCCTTGATAGCCTCCTGGTTGAGTACCGTATCTTTGTGTTAGACTTTGAGGATGGCCGATGCTTGTTCTTCCATCATAGTCATTCCTATTGCCTTGTTGGTAGCCATATCTTTGTGGACTTAGAGGATAGCCAATGATTGCTATACCATCATAGTCAAACTTATTGCCTTGTCGGGAACCATATCTTTGTGGACTTTGAGGATGGAAAATGCTTGCTCCACGATCATACTCATGACCACTCTTATACACTTGTTGGGAACCATATCTTTGTGGACTTTGAGGATGGAAGCCGCTTGCTCGATGGGCATACTCATGATCACTCTTATAACATTGTTGGGAACTATATTTTGTGGTGGACCTTGGTAGATGCTTGCTCTATAATCATAATCATGACCATTCTTATTGCCTTGTTTGACACCATAGCTTTGTGGTGGACCTTGATGATGGTAGTAAATGTTTGCCGTACGATCATACTCATGTCTTTCAAATGTCCTTGAAGGATAGGAGCCCGAGTTTTTTTTAACCTCAAATGTTTTTCTGAAAGGAGCGACTCGTTCCACTTTAACTGCAGGGCCCCTAGTAGTCTTAGGGGCGATGTTTTCTTTGTATGAATGTCCATGATGATTATGAATCTTGCTCGTCAATGTTGAAGCACCTACATGTGGCTTTGATGGTGCAACTTCATGTTGAATCAAAGTGTCAGGGTTCCTTGAAACAATCATAGGGCGGGTTGGAGATGCCTCTCTTTTCTTCTCTTGTTTTTTATTCTGAATGTTCCCTTTTGATGCTCTGAGATAAAAAAACGCAGACGTGTAAATATTGTATTGCGTAATGCACAAAACCAAGCTTTCTATTTAGTAAACAACGCTGCTAGTATACCTGCTTTCCCTTAGTGCCTTCCTCCTTCCTTTTTCCTGAAGACGCGTGTCCCTCTTAGTTCGTGCAGCGTTGCCTCTATCATGTTTTTCAGACAAAATTCTCTGTCTTTCACTTTCATCTTCCCATCTCTAGGATTATTAACGATAACAGTTAGCCACCACATGTGTAATAACAACTCAAGTATGCAATCATAAACAACATCATCGATACCTGTCTCACTGTTTTTAACCTATAGAGGTTTCTGCCTTTGATGAGTAATGGATGAAGGGGTGGGAGTGGTTTCACCCTTTGCTCCATAACACCTCAATCTAACAAGTATTTCACGTAAAATTCAGAATTTACTAACATAAAGAGTGTTGAGATCCTAATGCCAAAAGTCAACAGTAATGTAGCTCACCAGAACGTATGTTGTTGCTTAGCAGCACCATAGCTTTCTTTACAATCCTACCAGCTATAACCCTCTTGCCACAAGGAGGACCAGTAGCACTCCTCGACACAATGCTAAACCTGATAGACAGATAAACGGGTAGACCAACGTAAACAACTTTAAGGATCGTAAGCTATAGACACAATGTTTGACAACTCTATTAGCAAACAGATCCTTACATTTCATAAACATTCTGTTCAAACATAACGACATCTCCTGTGCACGCATCACCTGCAATAGCCGAAACAATACATAACGCTTTGCTTCTATAAAATTAATTTTTCACCAAACTAATTATAAAGCGAGACGCACCTTTACAATTCATAACAAAACTCAAGCAGGATATTTATGCTCTCCTCTCCACTTATGATACTGAGACCAATCAAATTAAGATACCATCAATATAGTACTAATTAACGAGATGCACAGTAACTAATACTGAAGTGAAATAACCAAGTATACCTAACGTGCTCCTTAATGCGGCTAATTAGTACATCTTTTTTGCCCGTTAATCTCAACCCGTGTTTTCTCAAATACAGCTTACATTGTTCCACTTTCAGTTTCTCCACTTGACCACCTACCCATAAACGACGCAAAAAAGAACCAATAAACATACAATACAATAATCTCCACGCTTTCGTCTTAGAATCCAAAACTTACATTCAATCATCTTCTGAACACCCTCATAGCTTTTCTGGTCATTCGCATCAAACTCAGGCGCGGCAACCTCAGCAACACCAGCGTCCTCGTCCACTTCAACCGCAACACTAAAAACGCGAAAAGAAACATATACTATAAAACCGGAACAAAATGTATAGTTTTTATAAAAGTAGACTAAAAAGGGTATAAAAAGAATCACCGGGAGTTGGGTTTTTTCTTGATCGAGAGAGCCGATAGCCTTGATCGAGTCTCTTCGAGCAAGTCGAAGATGGGTCATTTTCAGAATCATCATCTGAAGAAGAAGAATCAAATGAATCTGCTTCTGAATCAATGAGTTCATACAAGTTTTCTGGATCCATTGTATGGTTTTTTTTAAAGATTAATGAATAGTTAATGTTTGTTTTGATGATTATTTTGTGAATTGGTTAATTGTGTTTGAATTGGTTTTTAAGGTTAGGGTTTTATGTTTTGTTTTGGGGGTTAACGGTCGAATTTTTTTGTTTTTGGGAAGTGGAATCTCACGAATTCCATACTATGATGGTATGGGTCGGATCTTGGATTTTTGTACACACATGACATTGTGTAACGTGTTACAAAAATTTTATGTTACAAGGGTGGTGGCAGTCGAGTAGGCATGAGATGCGGTTTGGTCCATACCGAGCGGTATGACCAATGCATGAGAATCGGTTTGGAGCGGCATGCAAGAGAGGAACACCAATTCGGCAATGTTTCCCGAATCGACATGGAAGAAAAAAGTGTACGTTTGAGGCATTTAATGGGTCAATATATCCGTTTGAAGCTATTAAACCAAAAGTTAATTCTTTTTTTCATCCCTATTTAAATTCAATACATTTCATATTTTATTCAAACAATATCATTTGTATTTCACAACAAAACGATTCATCTTCATCTTCTTCATCCGATGAAGAGTTAGATTTTTATCCGACTCTTCATCCGACATATTTTCTACGGCTCTACCATAGAAACCTATTTAGCCGCGCGATTGCATCAAGACACCGCTTGCTTTCACCAAGATATGTTACCCGTTATCGTGAAAAGCGCTAAAACTCTAATGAATGACTATTTTGTAGAAGACCCAAAGTTTCGCTTCTAATGTTTTTCGTGAAAGATTTCGTATGGATAAGAGTTTGTTTCTAAAAATTGTAGGTGATATTGAAGCGAATTTCGAATGGTTTCAAGAGGTGTAGACGCAGGGAAAAAAGTTTCACGCGTTGCAAAATGTACATCGGCTATTCGTCAACTCGGTGCGGGTGGACCTCCTGATAGACACGATGATTACTTAAACATGACGCAAGAACATCGAGTTATTATTATTTTATATAATTCGTATTATTTATTTTATATAATTCAGATTTTAATTTTTATATAATTGAATTAATTTTTATATAATTCAGATTTTAATTTTTATATAATTCGTATTATTTTTTTATATAATTCAGATTTTAATTTTTTATACAATTCAGATATTAAATTTTTGTATACTTTGTAGGTGAATGCCTTGATCATTTTGTGAAGCGGTAATCCAATTATATAGGCAAGAGTTCTTACGCAGGCCAACAACCCACGACGTCAGACACGCTTATACGAGGCACATGAAGAGAAACATCACATTCCCGGAATGCTTGGTAGCATTGATTGTACACATTTCGTTTGGCGAAATTGCCCAGGTATTGAGAGGGCAATATAAAGAGGTGATCACCAATACCCGACTATTATGCTGTGCCGTTCTTCAAATGATATGGTTTTGGCATTCATTTTTGGTCCTCCTGCAAATAACGACATCAATGTTTTGAATCAATCATCGTATCTTACTCATCGAATGGAACGGCACCCAATAGTTCATTTATCAGAATGAACGGCTTTTACAAACGCGGGTATTATCTTACCGATGGAATCTATCCCGATATTCAACGCTTGTTAAAGCTTATCCTCATCCCATCGACCCAAAAGAAAATAAATTCAAGAAGCTACAAGAGTCCAGACGAAAGGATGTCGAAAGAGCTTTTGGTCGCCTTAAAGCAAATGGATTATTCTCATCATCCTCTACGGCTATGACCGTCGTAAAGATTCGAAAATAGTTCATAATTGTTATATTACACAATATGATTTTAAAAGACGACGGTGGCAATATCACCAGCTTCATATAATGGATCCGCGGTCACGCCAGCTTATGACCAATATACTACGGAGTTACAAGATGAAAATATTCATCACCGTCTCCGCTTTGATCTTACTTGGAGTATGTGACGCCAAGACTTACCATACCTTGATGACCAGTGTTTTTATTTAATAAGTACTATGTAATTTTCTTTCATGTCTTATGTAATTCTCTTTTAAGTATTAATAAAAAAATTATGTTTTTATTAAATTGTTTAAAAAAAAAAAAAAAAAAAAAAAAAAAAAAAGGTAATGTTAGGTACATGGTTCCACTAAAAATCTATCGTTGTGTATGAGGTGAGTTGGCGAGATATTATTGGTAGATATTGGCGTGGAAAAAGTGGTGACCGCCACCACCCTAAGGTGGCAAAATTTGTACACTGGGGAATTTTAGGATTTACATACATCTCATATCTCAACCAATATTTACATACTTCCCAAACACAAGTTTTTAATGCATGATGTCAATGCCCTAAAGCAAAGTTTAGGAAATATGTAAATATTGGTTAAATATGGATGTATGTAATGCCCCAAAATTTTATGTACATTTAGTTTTGTTATAAGGTGGCAAAATAGGTGGATCGGTCCGATTTGGGTTATGGTTTTAAATGAATTTAGATCTATATGGGTTTGGGTTCAGATGGTTCTTCCGAAACATGGGTTAATATGGGTGAGCATCGGGTCAAATCCAACCCGACCCTATTTGAAACCCGAACCGAATTCCCCAAAATCCAACCCGAGATAGAACCGAAACTTACTCGGTCGGTTTCGACGGTTCGGTCACCGGGTTTGTCGATTTTAGACGGTTTTGTGGTTCGAGACCCGACATGTCCAAAAAGTGCAACCCGATACAAAACTGCCACAATTCTCAAATTCGGTCATTTCTTAAATTATATATGCATCATATTAGTTCATTCATGGCATTTCATTTCACATTTAACGCGTGAATTTTATATTAAATAAACGTTATCGCGTGAGTTGTTATTTTGAATATTTAATCCGTTACTTTCAAAAATGATCCCGATATATTTTTATACTTACATTTAGTTTATAAAAACTATATTTTGAGTTTATCTAGTGTTTTAAATTTATTTTGTACATAAATCGTTAAATTTATATTATTACGACGTTTTTCTTAAAAACTACTCGGTAATTATTTTATCACTCAAATTTTACAAGGAATGTATTTTTACAATTTTTATGATATTATTATACTTTATGTTGATCTATTAACAATTACTTTTACCTAAAAATTTCCATTTACCTTTACTTATACATTTTCCTACATTTTAACAATTACACAAATATTTATACACTTTAAAAAAAAAAAATATATATAAAAGTCTAACTTACATTCATTTTCTCATATGTATCTTAATAATTCAAGTAAAGAAAAATCTTCTTCCTCTTTGTTTCTTCTCCACAAACCGCCATCAAGAGAGTTCTCAAAGGATCATTAATTTTCAAGTTCAAGCTATATATACAATCTAGTTACACTCTTTATTTAGGTTTTGAAATAAAAACCAAGAGTGTTTAGGCTAAACCTCGTTCTTTGCACCTCATCATATTAACTAGTAAGCATGTTTCTTTCATTTTTCATGTTTCCTTATCATTTCATATGTATCTCTTCATTTTGGTGCAAGCATGCATGATTTGTGTTGTTTATACCATTTTACATGATTTTTAGATATATATATATATAAAGTCATCCTATAATTATCCCCATGGTATACTTTGGTCTTGATGATGTCTAGGAACCCATGACACCCTAAGAAGGTGTATGGTAGGATTAGATTAGCTTTGGAGTTGATTTGAAGGGATTAGAATAGGTTTTGTCCGGAAAACTATTTTCGACAAGTATTAAAAGTGGTCTGTCCTTATTTTGATTTTCTGGAAAATCCGACAAGAGGCACGAATTTTGGCCTTGATATTTAGAAAATATACTTTAAAACGAATCCGTGGCCGCTTGAACGGATAAAAACGGAGTTATAACGAAGAAGTTATGGATTTTACAAGTTTGACGACTAAATATATATTTTTCGTAAATTTCAAAGATACTATTTTTATATTGTCCGGTCAAAACGAGTCTTAAGCTTCACAAATTATTTCGACTTGTCAAAAATATATTAGTATACTTTGATACGGTTAAGGACGATTATACGTAGAAAACGGATTTGAAACGACAAAGATATGCACGTTTTCATAAAATTGCCGTAACTATTATTTTCTCGAAAACTATATTACTTTACGATACAAGTGTTACTGTATTTAAACGACCATGTTTGAGGATGTTTTAACCACGATGTGGAACTTTTGGAACAAAATGTCTTCTAATAAAATCAAGATCACCGAGCATATTTTTCAAAACAACAAGTCGTTGTAAAGTTAAGTAGTAATAAATTATTTATGGTTGTCAAACTTGGCGAAACTCACTTTTGAACAACAATTAGACAAAATCACTATCTTTAACCCTTATTATCTTTATGTTCGAGACCTTTTGACGAAAACTCTGAACCGAAACTTCTAGATTTCGATGCAAACTTTCCAAAACAATCGAGTTCGTTTTCTAACGATCGACGACACCATTTTACGACTAGTTTTTCTGAGCCATTTTATCACTTTCATGAAAATTTCCGACGACATTGTTTTACTGACGAAAGTGAAAATTTCACCATAAATCATTACAAAACCATTGTGGGATGACATTTTGACGTAAAACTTGTATAGTCATTTTTGAATGGTCAAGACGTCAAAAGAGTATTTTTCGACGATAAGTATTATTTTCAAAACTCGCAAATGGTATAAATAACATACGAGATGCGTGCATAACATTACATCATGACTTATTGCATATCATATCATTCATAATAGGTCCGATTAAAGTTTCACATTATACCTCGGTGTACTCACTTTTGTCATCGCCTCGCTTACCAAGTGAGTAATCACATCCCTTTTTTACCGCTTTACTATATTTTGGGGTGAATGCATGAATCATACTTGAATTAAATTGAATCTTACTTTTGTAAACTCTTTTGACTAGATCTTATGAACTTGAAACAAATCTTTGAACTTAATTATGAAATAATGCCTTACTTGAACTTATTGAACCGACATGTTATGACCTTGACCTAAAGTCTCCCTTGTTCGAGCATCACTATAAAGTCTCCCATGTTCGAGCATCACTATAAAGTCTCCTTGTTCGAGCATCACTATAAAGTCTCCCATGTTCGAGCATCACTATAAAGTCTCCCATGTTCGAGCATCACTATAAAGTCTCGCCTTATTGGTGGAGCGTTCTCAATAAATCTCGCCTTATCGGTGGAGTGTGCAAAGTCTCGCCTTATTGGTGGAGCCGTTCTCAATAATTCTCGCCTAGGTGGTTGAGTGACAAAGGAGTCTCCTCATTGGAGCAAAGCAAAGTCTCCCATGATCGGAGCATCCTCGAATTATTATATACGCAGCAATATTGTGTATTATTATGGTAACTTATACTTGACTATTAGACACGCTATCTTTGTGCAATGGGTTGTGAATACACAGTTGCAAGTTTTGTATGGGCGGAACTTGGAACCGAGCGGATTTACGATGCCTTTGCTTTGTGAACCATTTTCGTTGATTGAAAGCTTTGAATATTTCTTACGAGTTTTCTTATTTTTGCTAAGCGTGTTTACTCACCAACTATTTTCATAGTTGACCCGCTTTTCTCTCATGCATTTCGGTGATCGTTAGTAAGCTTTTCTACTGTGTCTTGCATAATGAAGTTTTCACTTGTTACTACAAATCATTATGTAATAGAACCAATATTTTGGGAACTAAACTTTGTAATATATTTGCCGATAACGGCTAAACTGGTATTGTAATGGTGTACTCTTTCTTTAAATATTAACGTTGGTATGTTCTATTATCTTGTGCTTATGTTCCTCCATTACACCTCGTGTTTCGCCCCATGGGGTGTGACAAAACCGAGTTTGGTTGGTCGGTCCGGTCCTCATCAAAAGCTCACCCCTAGGTTTAAATGGGTTTGGGTTTAGATGTGTTTTGGTCCGACGATAAGAAATCTTCTTTTATTTTTCTTGAATAAAAGTAAAAAAAAAATTATACTCTGTAGACCCGTCTAGACCCGTTAGATAATTATGATATTATATAATTGCAATTTCTATCAAATAATCAATTAGACACACCTTTAATATTTAGAGAACTAATTAGCTCATCCCCTACTAGATATTTACCAAACTACACACATGTTTAACCAATGGGTCTCAAATTGCCATCTCTAGTTTCAGTTACTTAAGAATCTTGAGTGAAACTAGCATTTTAAAATTATTTCCGTAAAATGATAAGATGTTACATGGACGCCAAAATTGTTTGATTTGACACTTTTTCAATAGCAAAAGTGTAGCGGCACTAACCTCATATCAAATTTGCGTGGTATTTTTTGGCTCGAGCCAAAGCAATGTGATCGCCCTTCCCCTTCCCCTCGCACCAAAGAGAACGAAAGAATTTGGCTTGAGTGACTAAAGAGGGTGTTATTGGTGCGTGAGTGATAAGAAAAGTGAAAAGACATAATATGTCACTTTTTTTTGCATTCGCTCGAGCCATCGCACCATTTGCTCTTATCGCAAGTTTGTTTATTCGCATTCACGATAATGATAAGCTTCTAAGACATTGCACACCACCCATTTTAAAAACTCGGAGAAACATACCAACTACTATAATATATAAAATGATTCCACATACAACTCTAACTTAAAGTTATTTTGGACCTAATTCTACCCTCTTCTTCAAGGACAACACCTTAGGTAGTTTTCGGTTGTTTTTACAAATTAAGCTACCGAGATCAAACCTAATGCTAAATTATTTCGACCACAAAGACTTTCCACTAGGTTGTCAATCGCACTTGAACCGCCGGATTTAATAAAGAACTGAAAAGACAACCGCATCAAGTTCTTCTGTTCGGTTCCTAGATGAGAATCTTCGGTAATTCCCAATAAGTACCAAAGTATATTTAAAAATTCGACGACGTTATCAATCATTCACAAACGACATGCTATAACAACAAAAACATAAAAAGGAAATGTTTCCAACAATGCAAATCATTCCATAACTCCAAGTTTTAAAATTAACATAAACAAAACACAAAACGAATTTATAGTTGTTCAAAAGTGTTAACTTCATATTATTAATCTAGTTACGCTTGTTGTCTTTAATCCGATAAAACTCTTGTAGACAATTCACAATTCAATTCACATGATCATGATAAAAGAGAAAGATTTTAAATAATTTACTTTCATGTTTAACAATGTTAGTGATGATATTGAATTTTTGAGTGCTATTAGTAATTAAAGAACCAACAGTTTGGTGTTATTTGGAATATATTAAAGGTTAGGGTTTTGATTTTTGATATTTTTTGGGTTTTAGTTTACAAAGTTGACGATTCATATGAGAGAGGTGTTTTTTTCTCTACATGTTTTAGTAGCCTGTACAAAAAATCCAAAACAACCCCTCAAAACTCCATACTTTTAAAAGACTCAGATCTTTTATGGAAAGTACCGGAAGTGGACGGTTCCAACCCGAACCGGAATTTTGGAATTCTAGAAACCGAGAACTAAACCATGGTCCTAATATTCAGTTTGGTTCCTAGTCAAGACCGATTCAGTTCTTCAATTCTTTTCCTCCGTTTTTTTGATAGCCTTAATTTCCACCGGTAAAATGAGCTTTATTCTAGTAAATCTTTAGAGCACAAGTTGTCCTAGAGCCAAGGGCTCGCGTTATAGCTAAAAGTGATGTCACATAAACACTTTTCTCCTATAACTTAACCGAAAAACATCCTCCATCCATCATTCAGATTTTAGGACACCCAGGGCCCATAATTTTGTGGACCTCCTGATAGATCGATGATTACTTAAACATAGCACGAAGAACATCGAGTTATTATTATTTTATATAATTCGGTATTATTTATTTTATATAATTCAGATTTTAATTTTTATATAATTGAATTAATTTTTTATATAATTCAGATTTTAATTTTTATATAATTCGTATTATTTTTTTATATAATTCAGATTTTAATTTTTATACAATTCAGATATTAAATTTTTGTATACTTTGTAGGTGAATGCCTTGATCATTTTTGTGAAGCGGTAATCCAATTATATAGCAAGAGTTCTTACGAGGCCAACAACCCACGACGCCAGCACGCTTATACGAGGCACATGAAGAGAAACATCACATTCCCGGAATGCTTGGTAGCATTGATTGTACACATTTCGTTTGGCGAAATTGCCCTAGGTATTCGAGAGAGGCAATATAAAAGAGGTGATCACCAATACCCGATTATTATGCTCAGCCGTTGCTTCAAATGATATGTTTTGGCATTCATTTTTGGTCCTCCTGCAAATAACGACATCAATGTTTTGAATCAATCATCATGATCTTACTCATCGTAATGGAACGGCACCCAATAGTTCATTTATCAGAAATGAACGGCTTTACAAACGCGGGTATTATCTTACCGATGGAATCTATCCCGCATATTCAACGTTTGTTAAAGCTTATCCTCATCCTCATCGACCCAAAAGAAAATAAATTCAAGAAGCTACAAGAGTGCCAGACGAAAGGATGTCGAAAGAGCTTTTGGTCGCCTTAAAGCAAAATGGATTATTCTCACCATCCTCTACGGCTATGACCGTCGAAAGATTCGAAAAATAGTTCATCTTCGTTATATTACACAATATGATTTTAAAAGACGACGGGTGGCAATATCACCGCTCATATAATGGATCCGCCGGTCACGCCAGTTTATGACCCGAATATACTACGGAGTTACAAGATGAAAATATTCATCACCGTCTCCGTTTTGATCTTCACGGAGTATGTGGACTTCAAGACTTACCATACTTGATGACCAAGTTTTTATTTAATAAGTACTATGTAATTTTCTTTCATGTCTTATGTAATTCTCTTTTAAGTATTAATAAAAAAATTATGTTTTATTAAATTGTTTAAAAAAAAAAAAAAAAAAAAAAAAAAAGAGTTAGGCATGGTTGCCACTAAAAATCTATTACAGGTATGAGGTGAGTTGGCGAGATATTATTGGTAGATAATAGGCGTGGAAAAAGTGGTAGATGACCGCCACCACCCTGGTGGCAAAATTTGTACACTCAATTTTAAGGGATTTATCATCCATCATCTCAACCAATATTTACATACTTCCCAAACACAAGTTTTAATGATGATGTATAATGCCCTAAAGCAAAGTTTAGGAAATATGTAAATATTGGTTGAAATATGGGGATGTATGTAAATGCCCCAAAATTTTATGTACATTTAGTTTTTGTTATAAGGTGGCAAAATAGGTGGATCGGGTCTGATTTGGGTTATGGTTTTAAATGAATTTAGATCTATATGGGTTTGGGTCTAGATGGTTCTTCCAGAAACATGGGTTAATATGGGTGAGCATCGGGTCAAATCCAACCCGACCCTATTTGAAACCCGAAACCGAAATTCCCCCAAAATCCAACCCGAGATAGAACCGAAACTTACTCGGGTCGGTTTCGATCGGTTCGGGTCAGCCGGGTTTGTCGATTTTTAGACGGTTTTGGTGGGTTCGAGACCCGACATGTCCGAAAAAGTGCAACCCGATACAAAACTGTCACAATTCTCAAATTCGGTCATTTCTTAAATTATATATGCATCATATTAGTTCATTCATGGCATTTCATTTCACATTTAACGCGTGAATTTTATATTAAATAAACGTTATCGCGTGAGTTGTTATTTTGAATATTTAATCCGTTACTTTCAAAATGATCCCGATATATTTTATACTTACATTTAGTTTATAAAACTATATTTTGAGTTTATCTAGTGTTTTAAATTTATTTTGTACATAAATCGTTAAATTTATATTATTACGACGTTTTCTTAAAAACTACTCGTAATTATTTTATCACTCAAATTTTACAAGGAATGTATTTTACAATTTTTATGATATTATTATACTTTATGTTGATCTATTAACAATTACTTTTACCTAAAAATTTCCATTTACCTTTACTTATACATTTTCCTACATTTTAACAATTACACAAATATTTATACACTTTAAAAAAAAAAAAAAAATATATAAAAGTCTAACTTACACATTCATTTTCTCATACATGTATCTTAATAATTCAAGTAAAGAAAAATCTTCTTCCTCTTTGTTTCTTCTCCACAAACCGGCCATCAAGAGAGTTCTCAAAGGGATCATTAATTTTTCAAGTTCAAGCATATATACAATCTAGTTACACTCTTTATTTAGGTTTTGAAATAAAAACCAAGAGTGTTTAGGCTAAACCTTGTTCTTTGCACCTCATCATATTAACTAGTAAGCATGTTTCTTTCATTTTTTCATGTTTCCTTATCATTTCATATGTATCTCTTCATTTTTGGTGCAAGCATGCATGATTTGTGTTGTTTATACCATTTTACATGATTTTTAGATATATATATATATAAAGTCATCCTATAATTATCCCCATGGTATACTTTGGTCTTGATGATGTCTAGGAACCCATGACACCCTAAGAAGGTGTATGGTAGGATTAGATTAGCTTTGGAGTTGATTTGAAGGGATTAGAATAGGTTTTGTCCGAGAAAAACTATTTTCGACAAGTATTAAAAGTGGTCTGTCCTTATTTTGATTTTCTGAAAATCCGACAAAGAGGCACGAATTTTTGGCCTTGATATTTAGAAAATATACTTTAAAAGCGAATCCGTGGCGGCTTGAGCGGATAAAAGCGGAGTTATAACGAAGAAGTTATGGATTTTACAAGTTTGACGACGAAATATATATTTTCGAAATTTCAAATACTATTTTTATATTGTCCGGTCAAAACGAGTCTTAAGCTTCACAAATTATTTCGACTTGTCAAAAATATATTAGTATACTTTGATACGAAGCTAAGGACGATTATACGAGAAAACGGATTTGAAACGACAAAGATATGCACGTTTTCATAAAATTGCCGTAACTATTATTTTACGAAAAACTATATTACTTTACGATACAAGTGTTACGGTAGCTGAAACGACCATGTTTGAGGATGTTTTTAACCACGATGTGGAACTTTTTGGAACAAAATGTCTTCTAATAAAATCAAGATCACCGAGCATATTTTTCAAAACAACAAGCTGTTTGTAAAGCGAAGTAGTAATAAATTATTTATGGTTGTCTAAACTTGGCCGAAACTCACTTTTTGAACAACAATTAGACAAAATCACTATCTTTAACCCTTATTATCTTTATGTTCGAGACCTTTTGGACGAAAACTCCGAATCGAAACTTCTAGATTTCGATGCAAACTTTCCAAAACAATCGAGTTCGTTTTCTAACGATCGACGTACACCATTTTACGACTAGTTTTTGAGCCATTTTATCACTTTCATGAAAATTTCCGACGACATTGTTTTACTGACGAAAGTGAAAATTTCACCATAAATCATTACAAAACCATTGTAGGATGACATTTGACGTAAAACTTGTATAGTCATTTTGAATGGTCAAGACGTCAAAAGAGTATTTTCGACGATAAGTATTATTTTCAAAACTCGCAAATGGTATAAATAACATACGAGATGCGTGCATAACATTACATCATGACTTATTGCATATCATATCATTCATAATAGGTCCAGATTAAAGTTTCACATTATACCTCGGTGTACTCACTTTTGTCATCGCCTCAGTTTACCAAGTGAGTAATCACATCCCTTTTTTTTACCGTTTTACTATATTTTGGGGCTGAATGCATGAATCATACTTGAATTAAATTGAATCTTACTTTTGTAAACTCTTTTGACTAGATCTTATGAACTTGAAACAAATCTTTGAACTTAATTATGAAATAATGCCTTACTTGAACTTATTGAACCGTACATGTTATGACCTTGACCTAAAGTCTCCCTTGTTCGGAGCATCACTATAAAGTCTCCCATGTTCGAGCATCACTATAAAGTCTCCTTGTTCGAGCATCACTATAAAGTCTCCCATGTTCGAGCATCACTATAAAGTCTCCCATGTTCGAGCATCACTATAAAGTCTCGCCTTATTGGTGGAGCGTTCTCAATAAATCTCGCCTTATCGGTGGAGTGTGCAAAGTCTCGCCTTATTGGTGGGCGTTCTCAATAATTCTCGCCTAGGTGGTTGAGTGACAAAGGAGTCTCCTTGTTGGAGCAAAGCAAAGTCTCCCATGATCGGAGCATCCTCGAATTATTATATACGTGGTGCAATATTGTGTATTATTATGGTAACTTATACTTGACTATTAGACACGCTATCTTTTGTGCAATGGGTTGTGAATACACGTGTTGCAAGTTTTGTATGGGCGGAACTTGGGCCGAGTGGATTTACGATGCCTTTGCTTTGTGAACCATTTTCGTTGATTGAAAGCTTTGAATATTTCTTACGAGTTTTCTTATTTTTGCTAAGCGTGTTTACTCACCAACTATTTTCATAGTTGACCGTTTTCTCTCATGCATTTCGTGATCGTTAGTAAGCTTTTTCTACTGTGTCTTGCATAATGAAGTTTTCACTTGTTACTACAAATCATTATGTAATAGAACGCAATATTTTGGGAACTAAACTTTGTAATATATTTGCCGATAACGGCTAAACTGGTATTGTAATGGTGTACTCTTTCTTTTAAATATTAACGTTGGTATGTTCTATTATCTTGTGCTTATGTTCCCTTCCGTTACACCTCGTGTTTCCGCCTCCGGCGAGGGTGTGACAAAAACCGAGTTTGGTTCGGTCGGGTCTGGTCCTCAGTCCAAAAGCTCACCCCTAGGTTTAAATGGGTTTGGGTTTAGATGTGTTTTGGTCCGGTCGATAAGAAATCTTCTTTTTATTTTTCTTGAATAAAAGTAAAAAAAAAAAAATTATACTCGGTAGACCCGTCTAGACCCGTTAGATAATTATGATATTATATAATTGCAATTTCTATCAAATAATCAATTAGACACACCTTTAATATTTAGAGGAACTAATTAGCTCATCCCCTACTAGATATTTACCAAACTACACACATGTTTAACCAATGGGTCTCAAATTGCCATCTCTAGTTTCAGTTACTTAAGAATCTTGAGTGAAACTAGCATTTTAAAATTATTTCCGTAAAATGATAAGATGTTACATGGACGCCAAAATTGTCGGATTTGACACTTTTTCAATAGCAAAAGTGTAGTGGCACTAACCTCATATCAAATTTGCGTGGTATTTTTTTGGCTTGAGCCAAAGCAATGTGATTGCCCCCTTCCCCCTTCCCCTTGCACCAAAGAGAACGTAAAGAATTTGGCTTGAGTGACTAAAGAGGGTGTTATTGGTGTGTGAGTGATAAGAAAAGTGAAAAGACATAATATGTCATCACTTTTTTGCATTTGGCTTGAGCCACTGCACCATTTGCTCTTATCGCAAGTTTGTTTATTCGCATTACGTATAATGATAAGCTTCTAAGACATTGCACACCACCCATTTTTAAAAACTCTGGAGAAACATACCAACTACTATAATATATAAAATGATTCCACATACAACTCTAACTTAAAGTTATTTTGGACCGAATTCTACCCTCTTTCTTCAAGGACAACACCTTAGGTAGTTTTCAGTTGTTTTTTTTACAAATTAAGAAGCGCCGAGATCAAACCTAATGCTAAATTATTTCGACCACAAAGACTTTCCACTAGGGTTGTCAATCGTACTTGAACCGGCCAGACGAATAAAGAACCGAAAAGACAACCGCACCAAGTTCTTCGGTTCGGTTCCGGTATGAGAATCTTCGGGTAATTCCCAATAAGTACCAAAGTATATTTAAAAAATTCAGACGACGTTATCAATCATTCACAAACGACATGCTATAACAACAAAAACATAAAAAGGAAATGTTTCCAACAATGCAAATCATTCCATAACTCCAAGTTTTAAAATTAACATAAACAAAAACACAAAACGTAAATTTATAGTTGTTCAAAAGTGTTAACTTCATATTATTAATCTAGTTACAGTTGTTGTCTTTAATCCGATAAAAACTCTTGTAGACAATTCACAATTCAATTCACATGATCATGATAAAAAGAGAAAGATTTTAAATAATTTACTTTCATGTTTAACAATGTTAGTGATGATATTGAATTTTTGAGTGCTATTAGTAATTAAAGAACCAACAGTTTGGTGTTATTTGGAATATATTAAAGGTTAGGGTTTTGATTTTGATATTTTTGGGTTTTAGTTTACAAAGTTGACGATTCATATGAGAGGTGTTTTTTCTCTACATGTTTTAGTAGCTTTACAAAAATCCAAAACAACCCTCAAAACTCCATACTTTTAAAAGACTCGGATCTTTTATGGAAAGTACGGAAGTGGACGGTTCCAACCCGAACCGAATTTTGGAATTCTAGAAACCGAGAACTAAACCATGGTCCTAATATTCAGTTTGGTTCTAGTCAAGACCGATTCAGTTCTTCAATTCTTTTCCTCCGTTTTTGATAGCCTTAATTTCCACCAGTAAATGAGCTTTATTCTAGTAAATCTTTAGAGCACAAGTTGTCCTAGAGCCAAGGGCTCGCGTTATAGCTAAAAGTGATGTCACATAAACACTTTTCTCCTATAACTTAACCGAAAAACATCCTCCATCCATCATTCAGATTTTAGGACACCCCTGGGGCCCATAATTTTTAACTTTTTTTATTCAAATAGAACAACATGTAAAAATTAAAACATAACCCTAAACCCTAAATCCTAAACCCTTTGCATTTACTCCTTAACAATCCTAACATTGTTGACCATTTAATAATTGTTCTTCAATAATGATCCATCAAATGTGAATTAAGAGCAAACAATTAAAACTTTTGTTTTTGTCAACAACCAACCTTGTTAATAAGCTAATAGCAACTTACCAAATTTATACATTTTTAGAAACTAATTATGTAAGAAAAAAAATTAAAGGACTACCAACGCAAAGCTAATAAGGAGAAATGATGCAAGAACTTAACTAACGAGGACTAAAAATGAAAAAAAAATGCACCATCTTCTTCTTGCTTTCGCGACTTGCAAAAATACACACACATAAACACAAAACTCAAAACCTACACACACTTGCATAAACATAAATATAAACCCACCAAAAAATAAAAAATATAGAAAACAAAAAGAATATTGCCCGATCGCTGGGCTGGTGAAGATGACACCAAGCCCCATAACATCAATGTTGGTGTCGTCTCGCGTAGGACAACGCCAGGTCATAACGCGCCTTATGGCTTATGTTCTTGTATCTTAGAAGGCTAGGTTCAGAGTTTATTTATTCACCCGCTACTAGATTACATCTTTATTTCTAAAGCTAAAAGGAGTGGTCACCACTCACTCATCATCCACATCAACACCACATCAGCTTTCTCTCTCATTTCATTTCCCTTTACTTATTCTCACCTTTCACCCGTTTTGGTCACATTCCCCTCACCTTTCATTAAAATACCAACTTTATACAAATATACCTCACTCAATATTCCACACACACTCACAAAACAAATAAAAAATATTACTTTTGGAATTGGGCCCCACATTTTGTAACTCTCACTATGGTGACCGGCTCACCATAAACACAAAAATTTAATCGTGACCATGGCTTCCGTTTTGGTTGGTGGTGCGTGATCTAAGGCTAATGGTGAGTGGGTCACTCCCACTCCCACTCGGATATTCTAAGTGATATACTTTAGTTTAACGAATAGAGATCCTAATTCGAAGGTCTTTATTTTTTTTAACGACAATCTAAAGGTTCTTGTAACGTATTATAGGGAAAATGGTCTAAAAAGGCATCAAACTTGTCACTTTTTCCTTTTGTAGGCATCCAACTTTTTTTTCCTAAAGTAGTCAAATACTTTCTTAATCTTCCTATTGTAGCCCTAAATCTGACATGGCTTGATCTAATAAAAAATTGATTACATAAATTTACATAAATCGTCCCTGTAGCTCTAAACAATTACAACCATTCATCCTTGAGTCAATTACATAAAAAGTCCCTGTGGCTCTAATAATTTACACATTTCGTCCTTCTGGACCATACATCAAGAACCAAATTTCTTATCGAAGAAAAGGAACCTAACAAGCCAACGCTTGTAAAAACCACCATGATAACGTTGTTGATCCAATAGGATCACACCACTAGCTTACAAATTTGGTCGATACACTCCTCGATTCATGGTTTACCCCAAATCATAATAAGCCCTTTAAACATCTTCCAGTTATTGGTGGAGCTAAATTTGCACATACATCACAAACAAATGATGTTACATATTGTGATGAGATCACAAATTAATCAACTAATATACATAAATGAATCAATTTGCTTACTTGTATCTCAGGAACAATACCATTTCCAAATATGGCAGCAATTATAGATATAGAAGTGAAAACACTCATAACCATCAAATTTTTTGAAGATTCTAATGAATAGTCTCTTGGAGGTGCATTTTTTGATAGCCCTGCAAATAAATAACCATGTAAGTTCACGCGTTTAATTGGACCTTAAATGTAAGGTGGCAATTTCAGTTGGTTGCCTATAAATGGTATGATCAGGTTATGCTTCATATCTAACGGGTCAAGCTAGTAAAGTCAACAATATTAGCATAAAACAAAGTGGGTCAAACGGGTCACAGTCCACAAGAATGTATTTTTATGCTTAAAACCTCCTAAATCATTTTACTAGACTTATTGAAATGATGATTATGAAAATCTTATGACACACCGACTAGTTATAGACGCTTAACAAAATTTATAGCATAAGTGTTTGTGGTTAACCCAGCCTAGCTCGTTACAATAAGTATTATATGTTACCCATTTTGACCTATCACCCAACCAGCTTGATCCACCCATTATGGCACATTCAGACCCAAGTAAAAATTGTACCTGCATTAAGACAAGTACGTGCATTCCCCCGCAAGCAAGATTGCTCCTATGCTTATGCCAGTGTTAATCGCCGTTTGAATAAAAATTACAAAATAGAACATCCAACCAGACCCTACAAAAAAATACAAATACCGACTGTCATCGAAAAAATCCCCTGGCCCTAAAATAAACACAAAGATATGTTTCTGAATCCTAATTGTCTCAGATTAAATATAACATTTCCCTTCAAGGTAAGGCCTACTATCAGTTTCTAATTCGCCTATAGATAATAGTAAGAGATTTACCAGAATCATCTTCTGAATCAACTGAATTTGTACCGTCCCTAGAGAGACCAACTATTGTTAGCAGTCACGATAAAGGAATGTATACATAAGACATGATAATATCAGACATCAGACAAGATAAAGGAATGCATACATCAGATATGATAATATTCTTAATCAATAGTGTTCGATGCAATGCAACTTTTCTACATTCTTTATTGAACAATGGACATAAGAAAGTATAAAGAGATGGGATATATCATAAACTACAAGAAAATCTAACGAACAAAGATAACCAATCATGATCTCCTAAATGATGCTTATACTATTGTAGCAAATGCACAATTCCATTATATGTTGCCATGATCACGACTTCATTTCGTAAAATGGTTAAAACTCTTCGATAAACAAACACCATTGCGGTTCCTCATTAACCACAACTTAGACACGCGCCTTTATATGGGTCCGTGCCCATAAGCAACAAACAAACGCACCCATGGTATAACGAGAATCAAACCAAAATAAAATAAGCTAATCACAATCCAATAACTAATCCAAATATTTATATGACACCAAATCCAAACCGAGACCAAATAAGATAAACAAGCACATCCACATAAATTTTGTGACCAAAACAAGAAATAAACAAAGGCAAATCCATAATACCACCTCGACGACCCGTATTCGACGGTTCAAAACAAACACCAACTTGATGATTTTTACCCCACAGTCCTTGGTCTCCTTTTGTTCTTGAACGGCGGCAAACAACAGTTGGTGGTGGCGGCATTACAAGGAGATGAAGTGGACGAATGGTGTAATTGTTTAGAGTCACAGGGACGATTTATGTAAATTTATGTAATTAACTTTTGATTAGAGGCTACAATAGGAAATTTAAGAAAGTATTTGACTATTTTAGGGAAAAAAATTTGAATGCCTACAAAAGGAAAAAGTGACAAGTTCGATGCCTTTTTAGACAATTTTCCCCTTATTATATGTCGTCTGTTTTTGGGTAAGTTGGATTTACCAAAACATTTGTTACGTATTGAAGCTTATTATAAAAGCTTTAGAGCTCGTAGGTTCAAATCTTCTGAAAATCATAAGTTTCTTTGTTACGTATTGACAATACATTTATAAAACATGAGTTAAGATCACATAAGAAGTAATTTTAAAATAAAAAGTGATAAGAAGTAACAATACCCACTTCTTACCACTTTTTATTTTAATTTACTTCTTACTGGATCCCTTTCTTATAAAACATTATAGAAGAAATTTTCAAATGCTTACTCTTATTTTGATGCTTACCAAGGGACAAATTCTCACCATCCATCTAGTTTGATCTAATTGTGAAGATTAACCTAAGATTTAATATGTCTAAACTTAAGTCCATGTTTTTTTCTTGTCTTTTTCTTTTTTTATACACATTTTTTTTTGTCTTTCTTTCTTTCTTTTTTGTTGTTTTTTTTTTTAATTATTCAAGTTTTTGGTTATAATCACGTTTTTTTTGTTAATATTCACGTTTTTTTTTTAAATTCACATTTTTATATTCACGTTTTCTTTTGTTTGTTTTTTTTTAATTCACGTTATTTACGTTTTTATTTAATTCGCGTTTTTTTCTTCCCTTTCATACGTTTTCATACGTTTCGTCCGCTTCCATACATTTTCATCTACTTTTTATGCATTTTCATACGCCACCCGTTTTCAAACGTTTTGTCCGCTTTCAAATGTTTTGTCCGCTTTCATACATTTTGTCCGTTTTCATACGTTTTCGCCGCTTTTCTTACGTTTTCGTCCATTATTCATACTTTTCGTCCGCTTTCATCGTGTTTTTACGTTTTCATACATATTCGTCCGTTTTCTTACGGTTTCTTTCGTTTTCGTCCGTTATTAAATGTTTTCAAATGTTTTCATACGTTTCTGAATATCACAAGTGATATTCGAATAGCCTGACAGTGATATTCGCGATATTCGAATATCACAAGTGATATTTTGAATATCACAAATGATATTATGAATATCGCAGTGATATTATGTGATATTCGTCATATTCGAATACCACTGTGATATTCTCAATACCACAGTGATTTTTGAATATCGCGGATTTTCAACTAATGTTTTGTAACATGAAAATCACACGTGATATTCAAAATATCACAAGTGATATTCAGAAAATCACAAGTGATATTCAAATAATCACAAGTGATATTCAGAAAATCACAAGTGATATTCAAAATATCACAAAGTGATATTAACAAAATATCACTTGTGTTTTTCAGAATATCACAAAGTGATATTCAGATAATCATAAGTGATATTCTAAATATCACAGAAATCACTTGTGATAGTCAGAAACGTATGAAAACGAACGAAAACTTAAAGAAAATGGACGAAAACGTAAGAAAACGGACGAATTCGTATTAGGGTTGAGCATCAAAGGTCCAAAACCGAACCGGACCGACAAAAACGACCAAATCGAAAAAAACCGAGCCGAACCGTCGGTTCGGTTTCGGTTTCATGTTTGATATGTTTATGTTTTCGGTTTCGGTTCGGCCCAAAACCGACAAAAACATACCTAAATACACCTAAACCGAACCGAACCGACGGCCCGACACAAAACCGAACCGACCCGACGGCCCGTCGTTCGGTTTCGGTTTATGTTTTTTATGAATTTCGGTTTTCGTTTTTGTCGGTTCGGGTCGGTTTTGGACCGACCGTATGAAAACAGGCGAAAACGTATGAAAAAGTAAAAACACGTCTGAAAACGTATGAAAAATGGATGAAAATGATGAAAACGGGTGAAAACGTATGAAAACGAGCAAAAACGTAAGAAAACGGATGCAAACGTATAAGAACGTATGAAAACAGATGAAAACGTAGGAAATCGAAGAAAAAAAAATCACGAACTAAAAAAAATGGACTTAAGTTTATCTACTAAATCTTAGGTTAATCCCACCATTAGATCAAACTAGATGGATGGTGGGGATTTATCCTTTGATAAGTATAGATTTATAGGTAAGCAAAATAAAGTGACTCAACATTATATAACGTTTAGCATATCACTATATGAGTTTCTTTATGATTAGAAGAAAGTAAATTTAACATGACCGATGGATTGGTTACTATGAATTTTGTGCTTCACCAAATATGTACGAAACGTGCAATATCTTTTATCTGAAACAAAATAAAAGATAAAGGAACAAAAAAGATTTAAAAGTACTTTCTTTAAGTTAAAGTAAACAACTTTTTATATTAAATTCAGTTTAACTAACTGAACTAATAAGATTTTTAGGATAACAATCTAGTATATGCATATATGACAAATTTTTTTGCTTCATATCAGTAGCAAAATTAGTTTAGGAGTATGTTCACAAAAACCACTAGTGTGTAGTCCACTATAAAGTAGCTGACTAGTTAATTATCTATAGCACAACATTTTTGAAAATCTTAGATAAAAGGTTTGGTCAAGTTATGCTCCAATGTTTTGTTCATAGCTCTAGGCCCCGTCTCTTTCTATTACGAAAGTATCAAAATTTAATGGTCAAAAGTTCACTCATTAATCCTTTCGTCGATAAGTTGTATGTCGATGGTGACACTCTCTACTTCATGACTGCAATCACGATCCTTGAAATTATAAACAGGTAAACTGATAAGGTTTTCTTTGCTCAAGTTATCTGAAAAAGACAAACTTTTTTTATTCATATGCACGCGACACACCGGGTTAATCCGAAACCGTTTTCGACCCTTGTTTATTTATTTATCGTTTTAATGAATTCTTCGTTTTCATTCATTTTTTAACTTTATTATATTACGGTTCACAAAAATTTATACAGCCTGTAATATTTTGTCTTGATTTCGTCCCCTATATTTGATGGTGCTTAACAATCCTTGAAAATATATGTAAGTGTAATTAGGGCTGAGCATCGGTTTAAGACCGGACCGGCAAAAACCAAACCGGACTAAGACCGAATTAGACCAAAACCACAGACCGAGGACCGAAACCAAAATAAGGAAAAAGTTGAGACCGAGACCGGACCACTGATTCTTCGATTCAGTCGGTCCAGTCGGTTTTTGGGTCTGCGATACTCCAACAAATACTTAACTTAAACATGTTTACTTGGGTGACTAATTAAGTTGATCATCCAACAAATCCACTTGTTTTGAACATAATTATGTACTAATTTCTTTGTTGACCAACCAAGATCAAGTATTGGCTATGTTAACTTCTTATCTTCACCTTTAATATTCTACACCAACTCCATAAATTCTGAAACACGATATATGACTTTCATAGTACGTTTTGTATATTTATAGTACTAATGGTTTATTTAGTGTAATAATGATGTTGTGGTGTGACACCAAATTCTGCCAAAATGTATAGAACTTTCACAAAAGTGAAAGAAGAATTGATAGTTTTGGCCAAAACATGTAGCCGTAATTTATTGACTACAATTAATTTAGATTAACTTAAACATGAAAATCCCAGACAAAAACACTATAGGCAATAGTGTTAGGAAATAAATTATCATTGATCTTTTGGGCTAAATGATAGTTAGGTCACTTAGGTGCCAAAAGTTTAATAACCGATAATTGGACCCGGTTCATCATCGACTTTCTGTTTATAATGTGTGTGGTATACATGACTCATTCAGCGGTTGTTGCTATAGGGTTGGCACTGGGCTTACATAATGGTGATTGATATTTAGTTGACTTTATGAAAGATTAATCGTCACAAAAAATTACACGTGCTTACAGTTGTGTGGTTCGATATCTAATAAAAAGAGTAAAATTCATTATCAAACTGCCTATTTTATACTCAAGGTAACATATTTTCTAGAAATAAGAAACCAACTTTAGAAAATAGTAATGCTTGAGTAGACCAAAAACGTGTAGGGAAAAACAAATAATAACATGCTTAGTGAATGACAAAAAAAGCGTAACTTCTTTACTCATGATGTTAGTTTTTCAACAATGTATATATCTCATAAAAATATTTCATTATCGTTTGTATGTTATAGCTTTAAGTACACTTGATTAAGTATGTTAATTTCTAGTTTTGCCTGATTTTTGAAAGTGGCTTGAATTTGCTTCAGAAAAAAATTTAAACTTGATTTAAGAGCTTGAAAATATAATGAAAAAAGAAAAGAAAAAACAATACTAACACATACAAGTTAATAAAACTTAACTCGACTAATTTACCAGTATCCGTGTCACCTATGACAATGTTACTTTCTAATAAAAATCAACCAACTATCTCATAATACAAAGATCACAACTCATGTATTAGAGACATAACTAAACCTCACAACCATCTTGTTGAAAACTCATGTATAATGAAAGACTATCGAACAACAAGTTCCTTGTTTTGAATAGTTTACTTAGACCATCTACACATAAAAAAAATGGTTAATAGTTTCACTTTCAACCTATTGTTTCAACTCATTATTTAATTTGGTAACAATCATTTCCAACTAAGGGGGTGTTTGGTTCGCAGAATATTTGTGAGATAATTGTAATCTGTCAATAAAATTGTAATGTAATATGAATAAATTGTATTGTAAAAGAATTTAATCTGTCAAAGAAATTGTAATTATAATCTGAATTTGTTTTAATGTAAATGACTTGTAATATGGAGTCATTGGTGCGTAAGGAGGCTCCAATGAGGTTCCTTTCAAATGATGGGAATGAGCTATGTCTTACGACATCATTATTCATTCGGCCCGCCGAGGTAAAGATGCATGTTTTGATGTGACTGGAATCTCTCCATTTGCTGGTATTGGGGTGACTTCATGGGCTCCTGGGGTAGCCTTGCATAATGTCGTGGAGAAGAAAAAGAGAAAGTATGCATCCAAATATGCGGACAACAGATACAAGTTCATACCATTTATCTTTTCTACATTCGGGGAATTCGGTACCGAGGCTTTGGATAAACTTTCACATATTAAGTCTATAGCTATTAGCCACTCAAATAATACTAAGAGTGGTGTCTTTCATAGAGTAAACTTTTGCATACAGAAAGGAGTGAGAGCATAACTTGTGTCTAGACTCCATCCAACTTTATGTAAAATTTTATGGTTCAATAATAAATTTATTTTTAAAAACAACAACAACAACAACAACAAGATAAATTTGATAAAAAGAAAATAATAATTAATATAATGATAATATAATAATAACAATAACAATAATAATAATAATAATAATAATAATAATAATAATAAAGTGATAATAATAATAGTAATATAATTCAAAAATATTTAATAAATAAACAATAATAATAAAAGTATAAATAAAAATAAAAATAAAATAATAACAATAATAAGAATAATCATAATAATAAAGTGATAATAATAATAATTATAATAATAATAGTAATGTAATTATAAACAATAATAATAAAAATAAAAATAAAATAAGTTAAATTTGATAAAAATTAAATAATTATTAATATATTAATAAAAAAAGTAATAACATTAATAATATTTAATATTAATAATAATTTAATATTCAATAATAATAATAATTAATAATAACATATTTAATAATAATAATAATGAATAATAACAATAATATTTAATAATCATAATAATAAATGTTTAATAATAATAATAATTTATAAATATTGATTAGTAAAAATTGTGAATTACAACGTAATTCAAAACTTCATCCAACTTTTTACGTAATCTGAATTTTCTCACCTGATGTAACTGAAATGACTGAATTACAATTAAAACGGAAAACAAACAATCTACGTAATGTACTCTGAATTACAATTCTCTCAATCTGCAAACCAAACAAACTGCGTAAAGTAATTAGATTACAATTACATTCAATTACACCAGATTACAACAAACCAAACGCCCTTAAGTGGCAACCTATCTTCACTATCTCACATAACAAATAAACAATACATTAGCTAATAAGTTAAGCAATATCAAGTTATCAACCTCTTATTTCATCAAGTCATTCTCAATTTCTAACTCTAATGAATTAACCTATAACTCATTTATAACCATTTCTCATAATCTCTTTATTGAAGATGGTCATAACTTTTACCGGGGTACATGCTACTCAAAATTCCATATAAGTAATGAGATAATAATGACCATCTTCACATTTCATTGTCACATAAATGAGTAATCAATAAGAAGAAAAAAGTAGTCAAGAAAGACAAACAAGTGGTCGTTAAGGACTAATATATAATCCAAGAATCCATAATTCTAAATTCCAAAGTCTAAATTGAGAGAATATGATTCTCAGCATATCTTATTTATGCCTTTCTCTTCAACATTAAGTTATTTAATAAAAACAAAACAAAATATCAATTCATAGCAATTATAACTAGTCCCAATTTTTCATTTGGTGGGACATTCACATCTAGCAAGTGATACTTCTTGTAAGTCTTTTGTCTTTGTACTATGATTTTATTTACTTACCTTGTTCTTTTTCAGTACAACTACTTTTTTAATTACTAGTAGTTGAAAATACTTACCATTTTTAAAAGGAAAATATAAATGGACCTAACTAAAGAAGCTTAAAAGGAGACCTAATGCATAAATGAATTGTACAGTATGTATCAAAGCTCTTTTAAAAATAGTCACTAATTAATTCTAGTTTTCATTATTTAAAATATTATCACTATCAGCTAAGGTCTTTTTTGGCTAGTTGAGAAATAAAGCGTAAAAAGATGATGAAGAGATTATGTTTAGTTGTAGACATTCTTTTCTTAATTTCTATCTTGATTTCTTTAGAAAACATAAAGGGTTTTTTTATCAATGTTTTAAAGCTCGAGTTGATCCGGCTGGTCGAACTGTGAACCAGCCAGGTTACCGGAAATTGATTTTGAGCAAAAAATCTGGTTAAATTACTGATTAAACTGATTGAACCATGAATCAGTAGCTTGATTGGGTTTTTTAAATATCGAGTTTTAAAACATTGGTTTTTATAACTAAAAGATGTCGAAAATTAAAAAACGCGTTTAAATAATATTTTATAAAAAAAAATAAAAAATGCTGAAATTTGTTGAAAAAAAATGCAAGCAGTAAATAACTCTTTTGAGTTTTATAGTTAGAATTTAAAACTCAAACTTTTCACTTTCTTATAAAAACTTCACAAAAATAAATCATTTCACAACAATTTAAAGCAACCTTATTTATTTAAGGGTATATTTTCAGGTGAAGAAAGTAGCATGTCTTTTTCAAAAAGATTATAATAATCTATATTAACAGCCACCCATTTAAGAAGAAAAAAAAAAAAAAACATGTTTTTCTTTTAATCTAATACTCTTATTATGTCATTTTTGTAACACAAAAACATTCACATTAAACTATTGTCACAAACACACACACACTAAAAAGCTTACATTTTTACAAAACAAATCATCAAACCATCATAACAACTGTTTCTAAATCTTAAAAGGGTATTTTCTTAACAGGGTTTTGTGTTGTGATGGTGGCATCTACTGTAGCATCACCACTCTGCACGTGGTTGGTGGCCACCTGCATGTCATCATTTTCCGGCGACTCACCACCACCACCCAAAATGGTTTCTGTTAAAAGACTCAGCAGGTCTGCCAGAAGAAAGATGGTGACTGAATGTAACAGTTTTGGTTATGGTGGTGGTGGGTTGATGACGTCACTCATGACTTCTTTGGAGCCTTGTGATGAGTTTTATAAATCTGATCCTCTGTCTTTGTTTGGTATTAATACAAGAAGGAATAGTACTAATCTACATGGAAAAAAGATTGGTAATATGATAATTTTTTATATATTTTTTATTGTTTTGAATTTAGGATTGTTTTTGTTTTTTATGTATGTTTTCTGATATATTGGCCGGCTAATTCACGGGGTTTAAACCCCTGCACCTTTTTGGGAGGTTGGTGGGGCCACAAGGGGCGGACTTAAGGGGTTATGGGGTTCACGCTTTCACGGAACCCCATGGTTTTGCCCCACTTTGTATAAATTTTGTTAAAAATTCTTACTTTCATGTTTTTGTTTTTTTTAAGTATGTTTTCTGGTATATTGGCCGGCTAATTCACTGGGTTTAAGCCCATGGCCACACACACAGGGCGGACCCTATGGATTTTTCGATATAGTGTTAATTTTTGAAAATACTATCAGTTTTTCCTAAATGCATCTTAAATGCATCCGGTCCATCGAAATATGTTTCTATATTACCGTTCCAGAAATTTTGTGCACCCGGTCATATTTGGTCCCGGTGGCCACTTCATGTTTGTTTGCACCTTTTTGGGAGGTTGGTGGGGCCACAAGGGGTGGACTTAGGGGGTACCGGGGTTCACGCCTTCACGGAACCCCATGGTTTTGCCCCACTTTGTGTAAATTTTGTTAAAAATTCTTACTTTTACGTTTTGCGCCCGGTAACTTTTTAGTTCATCTATATTCTTTTAATATTATGTTACTATTTGTTCTTTGCACTTGGTCTTTTGAAGTCCTGTGTCCGCCCCTAGTAACTAGCCACTTCAGGTTTGTTTGCATCAAGTTGGGTTTGAACTTGTGGCGTCCTTGAATTTAGGATTGTGGTATGTAGATTTGTTAAGTTTAGGTTGTTTGTGAAATGGGTTACTGAAAAGTTTTGATCTGGATTAGTATATTTTGTTTAGGTAAGACTATGGCGATTGCTGTGCAGCCTGCAAAAGAACCAACGACTAAAAAGAAACCGGTTACTAAGAAACGACGAGTTGTTGTGACTGGACTTGGTGTGGTGTCGCCTGTTGGTCATGTTGCTGATGAGTTTTATGAGAATTTACTTAATGGTGTTAGTGGCATAAGCGAGATTGAGTCTTTTGATTGCGATCAGTTTCCCACTGTAAGTATATTAGTATCCCTTATGTTTGTTGTAATGAAATGTTATTGTTAAGGGGTGTTTGCTTTTCTGCCTATGCTTGAAAATAAGTACTTAAAAAGTTGCTTAAAAACAAGTAATTTTTGGAAATGGTTATTGGATTTGCTTATTTTGTATTGAATGCAAAAATACTCGGTAAAATAAAGTTCACGTTTAAGAGGGTTGTAAGTTGTAGGTTTGTAAAAAGGTAATTTTATTCTCAGCAAAACCAAACAATTTGAAATAAGAATCTGCATGTTTACCTAAAAATAAGCAGATAAGCATAAGCTGTTTAAAACTGGTTCTGCTTAGAAAGAAGCAGATAAGCATAAAAGTAGAAATAAAAAAAGCAATCCCAAACATCCCCTTAGTGTTATTGTGGGTCTAAATTTTAGTCGGTTTTAGAAAATTGCAGGTGAAATTAAGTCATTTTCAGCTGATGGATGGGTTGCACCAAAACTTTCGAGACGGGTTGACAAGTTTATGCTTTACTTGCTTACGGCTGGCAAGAAGGCGTTGGAAGATGGTGGTGTTACTGAAGAGGTTATGAAAGAGTTAGACATAGCAAGATGTGGCGTGCTAATAGGATCCGCCCTTGGAGGCATGAAGGTTAGTATCAGGATTTGAAGCATTGAGGATTTCAACATACTCTTCTGTAATCGATAGTTTTGTGCGCTAATTTGAAATACATGTTTCAACAGGTATTTCAAGATGGAATTGAAGCATTGAGGATCTCATACAAGAAAATGAATCCATTTTGTGTACCATTTGCCACAACGAATATGGGTTCTGCAATACTTGCAATGGATTTGGTAATACTGAGTCTTAAGTTGCTACAAGTTTTGAAATGAAATATTGTACTTAAGCTAATCGATTAGTTGTTATTGTAGGGTTGGATGGGACCAAATTATTCGATATCTACAGCTTGTGCTACGAGTAACTTTTGCATACTAAATGCAGCTAATCACATTATCAGAGGGGAAACTGTAAGCATCATATTCTTGGTTGTCTCATTTTTCGATAAACCATATGCGAACTTTTTGTCTGGACTAATATTGTGAAAACTGGCAGGATATGATGCTGTCTGGTGGTTCTGATGCAGCCATCATTCCTATAGGTATGGATATATAATACTACACATGTGGCGTTTGATACTATTTTTACGAATTATCATCTTAAAATGGGTACAAAAATGCAGGATTGGGAGGGTTTGTTGCTTGCAATAGTCTTTCAGAGAGGAACAGTGATCCAACTAAAGCGTCACGCCCTTGGGATGCGGTACGAGCTCTTATGTTTAGTACTTTAGAATATAACTTGATTATATGATGTTTTTATTGTCATTTTGGTGGAGCAGAGCCGTGATGGATTTGTAATGGGAGAAGGTGCTGGTGTTCTCCTTTTAGAAGAATTAGAACATGCTAAGGTATATCTTGATTACACATATGTTAATCGTTTCTCCTTCATAGATGATTATGCAAACTGAATAAAGAGACGGTTGGTAGGCAAGAGGTGCAAAGATTTACGCAGAATTCTTGGGGGGAAGCTTCACTTGTGATGCATACCACATGACCGAGCCTCATCCTGATGGTAACTAATTAATCACTTGTGACATACTTTTTGAACAATCAAATGTTACATACTTATGTTATATACTTTTTATTATGATTCACCATTTTCTAAAATATAATGTTTACTGAAATCAGGGACGGGAATAACTTTATGTATAGAGAAGGCATTGTCTCAATCCGGGGTTGCAAGAGAAGATGTGAATTACATCAATGCCCATGCTACATCTACACCCTCTGGTGATCTAAATGAATATGAAGCTATCATTCGTTGTTTTGGTGAAAATTCTGAGGTAAAGTTGATCAAATTCAATGACCTAATTAGTAGCTGTTGAACTAGTTTTAATCTGTTTTTTTTTAACTAAATCTTGCAGCTGAAGATAAACTCCACAAAATCCATGATAGGCCACTTGCTTGGTGCTTCTGGTGCTGTCGAAGCAGTAGCCACAGTTAAGGTAAATAATATAAAATCATATTATATATATAATCACTAGATAAATTTGGTTTGAATACTGAATTACTGATTGACTTCGTTATGTAGGCTATACAGACAGGATGGCTCCATCCGAACATTAATTTGGAAAATCCGGATGTAGGTGTGGTAAGTAGCACCTCTTTTCTGCATTAAATTGCATAAATATCAGATGTATTTTGTACTATTTTCACATCATGCCTTAATAATTGTGTCTCGATGTATGTATATCTAATATAATAAAACTGTCGTTGACTTTAGGATAAAAACGTGTTGGTGGGCGGAACGAAGGAACGATGTGATATAAAGGTGGCACTATCAAACTCATTTGGCTTTGGAGGACATAATTCATCTATCTTATTTGCCCCTTACAAGGATCAGTAACTTCCATAATGTAATGTAGTGCAGCGACCAATGATCCTTATTGTGTAAATGTATAACTTTTAGTGCAAGAAGTTATAAGACAATTTGGAATGAGCTTAAATGAAGCATGGGTTCTTAATAAGTTTCATTTGGTTTTTGAAATGATATCTACTCAACTAAACATTGGTCCATACTTAATAACTTTTAGGACTGTGGATGCACCTAATCAAAGACCCGAAAAATAGCTTTTTAAAGTCACTTCAATACTTTCAAGCATAGTAGCAATGTAGCATTACGCCGTTGATTAAGGACCTGGTTTTGGGGGGCTAATACACAATAAAAAGAGCATAACTAAACACTATACACTGGTTGAAACTTGAAAGTTATGCTTAAGAGATTGATGATATCAGTGATGAATAATTATACGAGGGATATCACATATTGCAGGACGTCTAGCCCAACTAATTCACGGCAACACAAATGAACTTACTAATTCAGACAAAGCTTCCCGCTTGTCTAACGCACAAATAACAAGTAAATGCAACCAAACCCACAAACCCACATTTCTATCAACTAACGAATCCGGTGAGCTTAGTACTGTCAGCAGAGTTTCTAACTGATTCCTGAAGTCAATTATCAGGTAAGCATCATCGCCAGAGAAGCAAATGACAAGTGAATCCCGTAAACAGATTATCCAATTGCACTATGCATATAAGTTTTCAAATGACTAGTAGTAGATAAGATTTATATGTTGAGAGTGAACGTTTTCAGAATCACCAAATGGAAAACCAGAGGCATAACTTGTTACTTTAGCTGTGGTCACACCAAATATAGCCTTTCTCAACTCCTTGTCATTTAAAGGAGGGAGAATATAGTTGTTAGACAAGTTTAACGAATTCCAATCACCGGTATTTGCTTGAAGGATCTTTTGGCATACAGTGATTGCGGGATTTTGTGGACAGGAGGAATTAACAAACGGAACACCAAAATTCTCAGTATCTCCATTCCTATCAACACTCTCTATCTGCAGGCAGTGCATCAACCAAAAAATAATACCAAATCTTTTCCGACCAGTAAACGCCTGGAATGGTTGTATCATTACCTTCTAACTTCTCTGTACCGCTTATGATTCATTTTTATATGCATAAAACTTTATACTACCACGCGTTATTACTAGGCTATATAAACAGTAATAACATATTTGGGGGTGTTACAATAAATTATGTTTTTTAGAAATAAAGTCCATCGGGTATCTGATAAATTTATAAATCAGAAATTTTTTTTGCAGTTTTAGAAGAACGAAAGTAGCATTTAAGATGGAATCTGTGCGAGTTTTAGAAAGACACAATTTTGGGCAAAAGGTGTACTGCATTAACGCATCTCGTTGTGACCGGTGTAGAAATTCGCAGTGACCCATTACCCAACCCGCCCATTTTGAAACTTCCACAATTTTGGATAAGAAAGATGGATGTAAGAACTGAAAATTCATAAAACTATAGCAGGCATGTTTGGGAAAAGTCTAAATTGATGGAACAAGACACTTTTCACACTAGAATTTCGGTGATATCTTTCAGAATATCTCCAAAATTCATAGACAAGTGGGTGACCTTTTGCCACCTGCTCATTTCTAACACTCCTAGGACAATAGTAATAACAAATTATGATTAGAGTTCAAGGCCTCTAGTTAGAATCTTAAATCGCTTGGACAAAGATCTATTCACTATAACATCTTCCGTGGTATTCTGTTCACAGGTGTACCAGTTATAGAAAATGGTATAAAGATTAGATATTGGGTATCATTACTCATTACCAAAAGCATGATATTTCATGCACAAAGGAACATTACAGTGTCGAGACATATATATGTTCATTAGCATGCGACAGGAGATGTAATTTGGACTTTTATGATCAAACCTACTAAAGTTTCACTATAAGTGTTTAGAAATGATCAAAATAAAACATCTGAAAATAACATTCCAATGTTTAAACCCCCGAATGAGGAAATAAACTAAACAATAAAAAGTTAATTAAAAAACTTCTACGTATAATATAAATATACATCACATTTTAACTAAGAACCTATGAAATTCATAACACAATATTATGAAAATAGTCTAAGCCACACTTCGCTTGTTCTTTTACTTCTTCAACAAGAGTCTCTTCTTCTTGTACTTTTGAGAATTGACACATTCAGACACTCGATCTAGTTTTATTATTAGAACATCGCCAACCTCGATATCATTATCATGAACATACTGCGACCGTCCGGCCGAG
This sequence comes from Chrysanthemum lavandulifolium, assembly GCA_022545495.1. Taxonomy (NCBI): domain Eukaryota; kingdom Viridiplantae; phylum Streptophyta; class Magnoliopsida; order Asterales; family Asteraceae; genus Chrysanthemum; species Chrysanthemum lavandulifolium. Next base: position 282,825,919 of record CM040244.1, read on the forward strand.
AAAGCATGTGATGTGATCCCCTGGTTTTCGGTAATATGCGTTAATTGTCCACGATTTCTCATCCTTGCCGCGAATCACAAGCTCCACTTCGATTTTGGGAGGAAGTGTCTAGCAAAATGAGCCGGAACATACTACAATAAAAATATACCTGAAGATCAAAACAAAACAAAATAATGAGAATCAAACAAAAACATAAATAAGTAATACCATCTGAGGGGCTTAAAGAGCAAATGAACTTACATCATTAATTTTGTGTCCTTGGGACATAAGGGTCCGGATCAAGGTCTTCTAAAATTGGGCCGTTCTCATGAGTTGCCAAATCGGATTGGCGTCCAATAAGCGGGTAAAATAAAATAACATGTTCGCATCAACCCGCTCTCTATAATTGATGCTTAAGTGCGCAAGAACAGCGGAAAGTGATCGCGTGTCGCCTCCGAACGCGAGGCGCCCATCGTCGCGAGCTATCCGGAGCACCGATGTCCAAAGACATCCACCTATGAGGAGGTCAAACACGATGAGCATCGGATACACTACCGAAAGCTCCTCGAGTCCGGTGAAAAACCCACCTCACGTCGCTAAGTTAGCATATCGGTTATATAATTTTTATAAAAATAACAGAGAGATTTCTTTTTGTTTTCACCTAACCAACTTAAATGCGATCGATTAAATATAATCGACCGGTTAAAATGATGATGTGACCTTTTCCACCATTTTAAGAGTGTTCAACAAAACAAAAATCAGGCCAAATCCGTTTGCAAGTTTCACTCTAAGGTGGAATATGAAATTGAAAATATATAGACGTAAAAAGATATAGGAGCTACCCACCAAACTACTCAAATACTGTAATTATTACTATTAGTAAACAGACTACAACCCCAACAACTACTACTAATTATTATAATGACATGAAGTTATTATTCTTATTCTTATTATTATTATTATTAACAACAACAATTAACATTGGAGTCAGTTTATTTATAAATAGACTTATTGTTCGAACTTAAAAACTTTAGCTACCCAAACACTTAGCATTGTCAAAAACAAGAAAATTAACTAACCGAATATTATGAAGGTGGTCTAATCCACATTTGTCGAGACGAAAAAAGCGGCATGCCGGTGGCAAATCGTCGTAGTCGATGTAATACATAACCATGTTTATGTTAGTTGTTGAGGGAATTTCGAACTGGATTTTTGGTGGTGGTAGATCTAGAAAGCAAGTCTGCAGTGAGTGTGTGTTTTAGGGTTATACCAGACTTTTTGTGGTGATTTGTTTGGACCGAGTTCACAAACGGGCTGGTTGGGCCGATTTTATTTTGATGATACCAGCCCAATAGTGTGGAATTGATTTGGGTGTTCATCGGTTTGGTTATCGGGGTTATTCGGTTCGGTTAGTTTGGTTATCTTTTCATCTGGGTATAACCGAATACCAAAAGAATTTAAATTTTATTCAATCGAACCGAAAACCGAAAACTGAACCGAATAACTCGAGTTACATATTTTTAATTATTTTTTCATTTAATTATATATATTTGTAGCATAATTTTTTTTTAATCTTAAACAATGTTATATTTATGGTAAAATGAAACTAGATTAAGCTATTTTATCTACTTGTACACCTACCTAAATGCAAACTATGCCAAGCTGATTTAAACTGAAATTAAAATGAGAACAGATTGCAAGTGAAGAGCTAAAACTGACCTATTATTATACCTAAGTAAAACTAATGAAACAACAATTTACTTGTAACTCAAATTACTGAAATGCAATTTTAAAACAGCAATCTATTTTAACAGCCTAAACTATCACTTAATCTAAATCTATTTCATCAAATAACACCTAAATGCAATGATCTAAACCACCAATAACCTCAGATTCCAACACACACAAGCAATCTATCAGTTGTGCAAGCAATACAGAAACTTAACTAGATAAGATAAAATAGATTCAAACAAGTCTAAATTTACAACACTGGATTTAACAACAACAATTACTGAAGCCATTAATGAGATGAAATTAAAAAAACTTACAAGATGTCCAACCGCTATGGCTTGCCACTGATTACAAAGTAACACTATCCTAAGCTCAACCAATCCAATTCCAAAGTAAATGGGCTTTCTCACCCAATTCACCTTCTATTAAATTTAACAAAAAATTATCTAGTCAATACAAAAATTTATACAAAAATTTAACAAAAATTTATAAATTTATACAATTTTGGAATTTAATGACATGAAGTTATTATTATTATTATTATTATTATTAACAACAACAATTAACATTGGAGTCAGTTTATTTATGAATCTAAACATCAGCAGCAACTTATCATAATGTCATAAACCTGTTATTATTATTAAAGTGACATAGAAAGACATAACTGCAATCACTTTTAAGAATCAAAACATCAAAATTCACACATTAGCAAAAGCATAGACGACAAACAGATTCACTTACAGATAATTAAAAACAAAGAGACTTATTGTTCAAACTTAAAAAATTAGCTACCCAAACACTTAGCATTGTCAAAAACAATAAAATCAAACAGCAAGAAAATTAACTAACCAAATATTATGAAAGTAGTCTAATCCACATTTGTCGAGACGAAAAAAGCGGCATGCCGGTGGCAAATCGTCGTAGTCGATGTAATACATAACCATGTTTATGTTAGTTGTTGAGGGAATTTCGAACTGGATTTTTGGTGGTGGTAGATCTAGAGAAGCAAGTCTGCAAGTGAGTGTGTGTTTTAGGGTTAAGTAAAATGAAATACCAGACTTGTGGTGATTTGTTTGGACCTAGTTCACAAACGGGCTGGTTGGGCCGATTTTATTTTGATGACACCAGCCCAATAGTGATGGAATTGATTTGGGCTTTGGGTGTTCATCGGTTCGGTAATCGGGTTATTCGGTTCGGTTAGTTTAGTTATTTTTTCATCTGGGTATAACCGAATACCAAACCGAACCCTTATAACCGAAAACTGAACCGAATAACCCGAGTTACATATTTTTAATTATTTTTTCATTTAATTATATATATTTGTAGCACAATTTTTTTTTTAATCTTAAACAATGTTATATTTATACTAAAAAGAGTTTTAGCGACATTTTTTTTACATAAATACATAGAAAAAATATAGATTTATACGAATTCGATTTTCGGTCCAGTTTTCGATTTTCAATGTCAAAACCATATCCAAACCAATAACCGGATATTTAGTTCGGATCGGTTCGGTTTTGACTATTTCGGTTCGGTTACGAATCCGTTTCATTTTTTCGGTTCGGTTCGGTTTCGGTTTTCGATTACTGTGGATATTACCCGACCCGTGAACACCCCTAATATTAATATTGTAATAGATCAATTTGGGTATATTATTAGACTCAACTAGACCCATCAATATTAATTAATTAAAATAAACTAAACTCATCTAGACTCATCTATTAAAATAAACTAAACTCATTTAGACCCATCTCATTAAAAAAATTTACCCAACTAGACTCAGTGTATCTCTGTTGAACTACTTATGAAGTTAGCAATCTCCACCTAGATTAAAGACATGTCGACACTGACTAACATCACCATGACCTTTATACGAAATGCAAAACTTGAAACCCCTTGATACATAATCCGTTCACCTTTAAACACACTACCAGAAATCAAACCCTGTTACACTGTATAAATCTACCAACATGTTATAAATGAGATATCAAATCATGTCAGGCAACCAACATCTAGCGAGTTTGACCCCAGATTAAGTCCATTAATCTGAGTCGACTTAATCTAATGGGTCAACAAAGGCCTGCTAACGGGTCAGAACAGGTTTTCTAACAGACTAACAACCCGATGTATTAATTTATAATCATGTTAACCAACATGTAAATTGTATGCTACATATAGTAATACACCTGGCAAATTTGACCTATGAGGCGCTAAATTACACTACTCTTAAACCACGCAAAGTAAGTAATATCATATGACAGTAGATTGAAAGTAAGAAAGTCTGATGGCATTAGCAAGTATTTACACATACACGAAATACAGTAGACAATACAAAATTTTTACAAACTGGTCCTACATTGCATACATGGTACCAAACTTTCTAAACCAATTGACGGGTCAGTAGCTGAAACATCTTGCCAAAACATATACACAAATGAAGATCGGTTGCATACCAAGACAAAATCTATTTCGATTTTTTGCTTGCTTTCTGCATGTTCCTCCATTTATCTTTCAGATTCACAGTAGTGCGACTGCTTTGAAATATAGAGGCCCCAAGATCCAGTATTCTACTCCAAGGGAAACGTCTTCCGAGAATGTTACCATCACTAATAAACTTTGCAACCGATTCCTGCAAGCGGACAAAAATGATCTTAACTTAAAGATGATTTAACAAATACAATTTTAAATGTTTATTGGCACATGCTAAGAGTATTACCTTTAGTGTATCTTCTTCTGATTGTGTCCAAGGAACCGGAACTCGTCTCCTTTTAGGAACATGAAAACTCGGGCTGAAAATAACCAAAATTTCATCATTACTAATGCTAATTGGAGTATATGTCTTCATACGAAGAAACAATTACGTGGAGGTGACAGATTGGGCAGGTTGGTGGATTGAGTAACAAGTAAAAATAATTACTTTTTGGTAGGAGTTAAAACTGATAGCTTTGGTTGACCTGAAAAACACTTTTAGTGAAAAATTTGAATTAAATAATCAAAATGCCATATATGGTTACAGTAAGGGCTATGTTTAAGGATACAAAATGATGGTATATGAAGGTGGGCGAGGTATTTATCATCAAGGAAGTGCCATGGTGGGGTAGTTATAATCAAAGTACGATAAAACCATAATTTAGAATGTACATTAGAACATAACCCGTACCGACACAATTGGCCCATTTCATTCTATGTTTAAACCATTATAGATAAAACATAACATGAAGCCACCCATGCTACCATATGTATAAAAATAGGTTTATTGCCAACTTGAATGAAAAGCTAATTACTTACGATGCTGGAAAAGCGTGATGCCGCCTACGCATCTGAAAGTCCCCACTCCTTTCAGCAGCATCATTATGACGGCCAGTCGCTTTCTTCTTTTCACGCTTCCCCTTTTTATTATCATTGCCATCTTCACCTCCTGATCCATGTGAACCATCTTCACCAAACCTCATTTCTTTCCTAGCCTCTTCATAGTCAAATGGTGTGATCTTTACTAACCCCCCCGAACCACCACCCTCCGCCCCCTGTCTTGACTTCATCTTCTCGTCAGCAGTTTGCACACGTTTCTGGAAGCTTGAAGAAAGATCCGATAGTGACACATTCCCCTCCTCAGCTCCGTCTTTTTCTTCACCATCAGAACAAGATTCGGAATCCAACATTATCACATCGTTTTCATTTTCCGTTTTACACTCACTGTTCTCATCATTATCATTATTTGAACGGTTAAACGAGACCAATTTATTCCTTGCCAAAGAAGTATTTTTCTCAGCTGCCCAACAATCTGATAACGCTTGAGAATATCTACAAAAAGGGCAATAATACTTTCCCGTTGGCTCTTGGCTCTTGGTCAAAGAACATATTAGAGGCCAAACAGCTCTTGTGGAACACAAAAGAGCAATTATTTGAATGCAAACTAATAACGCACCACCTTTGTTACACTTCATACATCGATTTTCCTTTTCTGAATGAGTAACCCGTTCTCCAACCTCACAAATTGAGCTAAAAAACTCTTGTTTTTTAGCAAGAATATCATTAACCTTTTTTTTTTGATACAATTCGTCATCATTCGACGGCTGAGATTCACGGTTCTGCTCCACATAATCTCCGCTCCTTTCAGCAGCAACATTATTATGGCTAGTCGCTTTCTTCTTTTCACGCTCCCCTTTTTATTATCATCTGAACCATCTTCACCAAACCTCATTTTTTCCCTAGCCGCTTCATAGTCAAACGGTATGATCTTTACTAACCCCCCCGAACCACCACCGTCCGCCCCCTGTCTTGACTTCATCTTCTCGTCAGCAGTTTGCACACGTTTCTGGGGAGCTTGAAGAAAGATCCGATAGTGACATATTCCCCTCAGCTCCGTCTTTTTCTTCACCATCAGAACAAGATTCAGAATCATCTTCCGTTTTACACTCACTGTTCTCATCATTATCATTGGCAGTAATTTCAGGTTTCTCTTCCTCCCATTCAGACTCAGATTCCAGCAAAATAATGTTGTTTTCTGGTTTAGAGCTTGTTTCAAGGGTACAACAGGGATTTCTTGCGGTTTAGCTAATGAACTTAAGGCATCAATATGACCCTCTTGAAGGACAAATAAATTAGTCAAAGCCATTATTACTAAAACCTCAAGCCCACTATCAAAACTCCACGATAACAACCCTAAGAAATGTATAAGCATAAGCTTCGACTCCTTATGCCTGTATAAATCCATTATAGTGTTGGAGAATTCTCGGATTGGAAGACAGATACTAAATTTTTTTAAAAATCCAACAATAAAACCATACTCCTTAAATCTTAGACACCTAATCAACAAACACACACATGATACTTACACCATCAGACTATAACATAAACAAACACACACATGATACTTACACCATAAGCATTTCAACATAAAGAACCCCTTTATTAGCCTGCAACTCAATGGCTGAGAAACCTAACTGTAACCCATAATCAACAACCACACACATGATACTGACACCATCAGACTATAACATAAACAAACCATAGTGCCAAAGCTTAACTAAACTGTTAACCTTAATGGCCTCAATAGCATATTCAACCTAAAACAACCGGACTTCAGGAGAGGTGGTGTTGACACACCTATTATACTCGGTTCTACATTTGATCAACATTAACTTGCATCATGTCTATTTGTAACATGTTATGATATCCGCAATATGTTTCCTATGGTTAACAGTTCATTTATCATAACAATTTTAACTTAACCTGTGTCAAAAGGATGAATGCAAAATTGCGCTTCATGGGTTACCATATAAGATCAAAAAATAAGTAAAAAGGAAAAAAGACATTAACATTAATCAAGATATAAATAATATACATTCAGCATTAATATAGATCACTAAACCATAGCGTTAGTTTAATACAAAAGTTAATTCTCGATACTAGTCCTAATTAGATACATATTGACCACGTCTAACCTTGCTTGCACATAACAAATCTCCGAAGCTGTTAACAATCTTCAAACTTTTCAACACAAATCTCATCATGTGCCAAGAAAGGACGAAATAGAAGAGAACATAGTTAACATAACAGGGCTTGACTTTTAAATAGCCAAAAGCTAAAAATCATTGATTATTTATATAAGAGAAACTATATCCACGTGATTTTAAACATAAAAAATATGATAACCTAATAGTTTCACTTATAGATAATCAAAAAAAAGCAAACACACATTTATTGTTCAAACTTATAAATTAAGCTACCCAAACATTTGTATTCTCAAAAACAATCAAATCAAACAACAAAAAACTTCGACCGCTTTTTTATGAAGGTAGTCAAGCCACTCGTGTGGTTCTCTAATACGACTCTCATTGTTATAAGATAAAAAAAAAACATAGAACTAGCCAGAAATAGTACTCCTCACTCAAGCTCAAGTTTCTTTGCCTCCTTTTTCTTCTTCATGTCTGCTTTCTTCATTTTCCTCAAGACACTATGGGTCATTTTTTTTACTTTCCTCACCACCTCTGTAGAGCTTCCTCATCTTCGGATAACTCATCGCGTACTTTTTTGGGGCAAGTCAGGACATGTTTGTTAAGATCTTTTTAGAAATGTCTGTTTCCGCTTTCTTGTAGCGTTCACGTATTTCGAAGTAGTTTTTGGGTGGATGGTATTCACCGTGTATTTGTGTCGGGGAGGTGAAATGTGCGGGTGTGGGCTTCGGCATGTGAGAAGGTACTCGGCTTGAGGTAGCGAATTTGGCGGGTGTGGGCTTCGGCATGTGAGAAGGTACTCGGCTCGGCTTGAGGTAGCGAATTTGTTGTCTTTTCTTTTCCCCCAAAAGCTAAAAGCAAAACACAAAAAAATAATTAGACTACAACAACTACTAATTATTATAATGACATGAAGTTATTATTCTTATTATTATTAACAACAACAAATAACATTGGAGTCAGTTTATTTATGAATCTAAACATCAGCAGCAACTTATCATAATGTCATCAACCTGTTATTATTATTAAATTGACATAGAAAGACATAACTGCAATCACTTTTTAAGAATCAAAACATCAAAATTCACACATTAGCAAAAGCATTCACTTATAGTTCGCACCTAAAAAATTTAGCTACCCAAACACTTGCATTCTAAAAAACAATAACATCAAACAACAAGAAACTTCATCTGCTTATATCACAACACAAAAACGAAAGTTACTAACCCAATATTATGAAAGCAGTCTATTCCACATTTGTCGAGACGAAAAAAGCGGCATGCCGGTGGCAAATTATCGTAGTCGATGTGGTACATAACCATGTTTATTTCGAACAGGATATTTGGTGGTGGTAGATCTAGAGAGGCAAGTGTGTGCTAGCAAGAAAGAGAGGCGCTGGTTTGTGTGGAACTGGTAGTATTAGGGTAGTGTGTTAGTAGGTCTTTTATATTGGACTTATTGTAGATGTTGGGCTGGTTATATTAGGGTATGTTATATGATATTGGACTTGATTTTCAGTTTTAGAATATTTAAGAATTTTATAGTGGTTTTAGAATATTTAAGAATTTTATAGTTTGGTGAATTTTGTGTTTGTTTGAGAATAATCTTGACCTTTATTTGAGTGTGTGAATCTGGATTACTGAAGTGGACGGCAGATGATGGCTTCATTGACCGTTGTTTGTGTGTTGTGTTTGTCTTTTATGAACGAAGTTAGGTGAACTCATTTACCCCGTAATAAGTACTTCTATATTAGTACTAGTATTTTTTATACTTTCTTTTATAAAGATGTGAGAAAAAGACATACAAAATTTCAAAATAAGGGGAAGTGTTTGTTTTGTGTGTGTTTGTAGAGAGAATGGGTAATTGTGTTTGTTTGAGAATAATCTTGACCCTTCATTTGAGTGTGTGAATCTGGATCACTGAAGTGGATGGTAGAGGATGCTCCATTAAGTTGGGTGTAGGTGAACTCATTTAGTGTAATATAATAAGTACTTATACATTATTCTTTTATACTTTCTTTTATAAAGATATGAAAAAGACATACAAAAGTTCAAAACAAAGGATGTTTTGTTTTGGTCAGATTATCAGGAAAATAAAAATTGATCAAAACCTTTTCTATAACACTTTTGAACTACAAAATGTGTCTATTAACTTTTAATAAATTACTACAGTAAAAAAAAATGCATATTTCACTTCAAAGAGCATATACTTACAAGTTACAACCGCATTTCACTTATTTTACTGTATAAATCCACCAACTTGTTAAGATATAGAGATCAAATCATGTTTTAAAATAAGTCCATTAACGCAATGTATTAATGTATAATCATGTTTTAGAAAATATATCAGCAACCAAAATGTAATTTGACCCATAAAGGTGCCAAATTACACTACTTTTTAATACCAACAAAGTAAGTAAAGTCGGATGACCATAGACTGAAAGTAAGCAAGTCTAATAGTATTTACACATGCACAAAATACAGTAGATGATACGAAATTAGTACAAACTGGTCCAACATAGCATACATGTTGCCAGACTTTCTAAACTATTTGACGGGTCAGAAGCAAAAACATCCTGCTAAAACATATACACAAATGAAGCATAGCAAGACTAAAGATCTATTTCGATTTTTTGCTTGCTTTCTGCATGTTCCTCCACTTATCTTTAAGATCCACAGGTGTACGACTGCTTTGAAATTTAGAGGCCCCAAGATCCAATATTCTGCTCCACGGGAAACCTCTTCCAAGAATGTTACTATCATTCGTAAACTTTGCAACCCATTTCTGCAAGCGAACAAAAATGATCTGTAACTTAAAGATATTTTAAAAATACAATATTAAATGTTTTTGGCACATGCTAAAAATACTACCTTTAGTGTATCTTCTTCTGATTGTGTCCAAGGAACTGGAACTCGTCTCCTTTGAGGAACTTGTAAGCTCGGGCTGAAAATAACAAAATTTCATCATTAGTCATTACTACCGATTGGAGTATATGTCTTCATACGAAGAAACAATTATGTGGAGGTGACAGATTGTGCAGGTCGGTGGATCCAGTTACAAGTCAAAACAGTTACTATTTGGTACGAGTTAAAACAGATAGGGTTTTGGTTGACCCACGAAACATTTATGTGAAAATTTAAGCAAATTATCAGAGTGCTATATATTTTCAGTAATTAAGGTTTTGCTAAACATATTACTTGGGGCTTTGTTTAAGGATACAAAATGATGCATAAATGATGGTACATTAAGGTGAGCGGGATGGTTATCATCAAAGTACAGCTATAAAACATAAGTTTAAGATGTTTTAGGCATTAAAACCAGCTTGTAGCAACTTTCGACTCATTTGACCCAATTCATTTCTAACTATTTTGTTATTTTAACCCATCAGAGATAAAACATTAGGATATCCCAAACCGACACAACTGACCCATTTCATTTTCAGCTGTTTTCTTTGTTTGAACCACTAAAGATAACACATAGCATGAAGCGACTCATTCATATATAAATAGGTTTATTGCTGACTTTATTAAAAAGCTAATCACTTACGATGGCAGAGTTCGCTTTCGGGGTCTAACCGCTTGACCCACAGAACTTTCTTCTTTATTACTTCCTTCACGGTATCCCTTCCCATCACTACTTTCGGAGCTCTCATCATACAATTTAAGATTTGAAACCCCATTTGGTGGCTTAGTTCGCTCTCGGAGTCTAACTACGCGGTCCACATAAGCATTTTCTTTGTTAGTTCCTTTACTGCATCCAATGTCCATACTACTTTCAGACCTCTTGCTAATCAAATCAGGACTTGAAACCCCATTTGGTGGCTTAGTTGGTTTTCCGGGTCCAACCGCGATCCACGTAAACTTCTTTTTTATTCTCTTCATTGCATCCCTTTCCATCACTACTTACAGAGCGATCTTCATTTATTTCAAGATTCGAGACCCCATTTGGTGGCTTACTTAGTTTTCGCAATCTAATCACGCAATCCGCATAATCTTCTTTTTTCCTTTCAGGGCTCTCGTCAATCAGAATAGTTAAATCAGGATCTGAACCCCCATTTGGTATTTTAGATTCATCAAGACTAGTTTTTGGCATATGATTCAATGTTGAACGGTTAAAAGATAGCAAATTATTCCTTGCCAAAGAAGTCTTTTCTCAGCTGCCCAATAATCTGATAACGCTTGAGAATATCTACAAAAAGGGCAATAAAACTTTCCCCTTGGCTCATAGTCGAAGGACGATTTAGAGGCCAAACAGCTGTTGTGAAACACAAAAGAGCAATTATTTGAGCTGCAAACTAATAACTCACCACCTTTGTTACACTTCATACATCGATTTGCCTTTCTTGAATGAGTAACCCGTTCTCTAGCCTTACAAACTGAACTAAAAAACTCTTGTTTTTCAGCAAGAATATCATTTAACTCTCTGCGATACAATTCATCATCATTAGACGGCCGAGATTCACTGTTCTGCTCCACATAATCTCCATCTTCATCTTTCTTATTTCCCTCATTAGATGTATTTTGACAAACATTATCATTAGTACCAGGATTCTCTTTTTCATTAGTAAATGTGGCATCATTTACTTCATGAGTTTTAGTTCCATGTTGGTTTGAATGTAGATACGGCTCATTATCATTATTAATGCTGGCACCGTTTACTTCATGAGCTTTAGTTCCATGTTGGTTCAGTTGTAGAGACGTGACCAATTGATGAAAGGATTTTAAGAATGTTGGGGTTCCTTCCAAGACTGCATCCTTAAGCTGTTTCATGAACGCGAAAGCTAATTAAAAGTTTAACTATGTTTACTCTTAAATAACCGTAATAAAAACCTATTCTCGTAATTGATTAGGTCCTTCTTGTTTGAAATTGTGATTTAGTCCCTTTAAAACTTAAAAATACTAAATATACTTCAAGGATGTTATTGATGATCAATTACAAAGTCTGAGGACCAAAATTAACAATCAAAATTACCCTGCGTTCTCTGTGAAAACTAAGTTTTAAATCATCAAACATTTATTGTTTCAGAAATTACCCGTTGTAGAGCAGGTTTGGGCAAGCAAGATCTTTTATATGCAATGAAGGGCTGAACATGCCATTTTGACATTTCTGATTCGTTCCAAGTACTTGGCTCGGGCGTCTGCTATACAGTTAAAGAGATGCATTAGCATAATCCATGATGCAAGGCCAACACTGAAATCCGTATTTGTTAAAAATTTAAAGACACTAAAAGTGTCGAGAGCAAGGTTATTATTACCTCCCTCAATATGTGTTCAAGTACATCTTCGCAACGCTTGGAAAAATCAAAACTAACTCCAGATTTTCGAGCAATAGATTTTAAAGGTCGAGTATCCGGATCAAACAACCGTTCTAAGATTCTAAACGAGACCAATTCCCTTGCATTTCTTCCAACATCAGTGGTGAATTTTGGACAGCTATTGAACGTGTCTATAAAAAAAACCAGCAACGAAATCAATCAAAGCCTTTTGCAAAACTGAATAGAGGTGGCAAAAATGATCGGGAAAATGAGGTTGAGCCAAAATTAGTAAGTTGTCGTACGGGTCAAGTGTTGACCAAAAACAAGTTAATCCAAAGTATGTACTTTTCATAATTAATTAGCATGTCAAATACGGTTACAAAAAAAAACATATTGCCACATTAGTACTAAATTTTAGGCGACTTTGGCCTAATTTCTTTATCATTTAACTGTTTGACTCGTTAAGCGAATGGGTCAAAATTGCCACCTCTAACTTAATAGATCATAACGTTGATCTTGACAAGGTAAGATCACACTTACGGATCAAAGTATTTACATCAACTTCCTGGGAGTATGCAAGTGCTTCAATGGCCAAAGCCCATGAAACATTAGGAGGTTGCGCAGCCATTAATATCAGAGTTGCTACATCTGTGAAAAAACACCAAATTTCCATATATCACTGATAATATTTGCAAAATCGACTAATAATGAAAACAAATATATATAGAAGTATAACTAATGAAGTGATTATCCAATGTTTAGGGGGTGTTTGTTTAAGCTTATATGTGGCTTATATATCATAAGCCTCAATTTTCCGGCTTATTTGGAGATATAATAAACTTATATAAGCCCACAAGTCTCCAAATAAGCCGGAAAATTGTAGCTTATTAAGAAATATAAGCCGAAATCAAATAAGCTCACAAGCCCATATATAAGCTTTAAACAAACACCCTACTTTACTATCACATTGTCAATAAACGGGTAAACAGATGAGGTTTTTTCCTATTCGGGTTACCGGGAGAGGGCGAGTCATGTACGCAGACTAACCGGGGTATCACATTCTCAACGAAATATCATTTAAACAAGGGGAGTGTTTGTTTCGGCTTATATAGCCAGCTTATGGCTTATTTTGTTTTGGGCTTATGTTTCATAAGCTCACTCTTTGTGGCTTATTTTGAAACTTTTTATATAAGTTCATTATGTCATAATGAACTTATATAAAGTTTCAAAATAAGCCACAAAAAGTGAGCTTATGAAACACAAGCCCAAAAAAAATAAGCCATAAGCAGGCTATATAAGCCGAAACAAACACCCCCCTAAACTAGTAATTCTGGTCAAGAATATAAAAAGGTGGCATCTTTAACTTAAAACATGTTGACACTTCATAAAAAAGTAGTCTTTTGAGACAAATATTTGATTTTAAGAAAAGGGTCACCATCAAAATTCAAGATTTATAAATCTTGAGTGGCTTTTTAGCACAAATTATAAAAAAAGAATGTGCTAACATTTAAAGATAATAAAGATGGTAAAATAACTTACGCAATACTAAAAGGGGGAAATGAAATGTTTAATAGTGGTGGGAACCGTCGTCGCCGTCGTTATAGTGGTGGCCGGAAGTGTGTGTTTGTTTTGTGTTCCAGTTTTTGGCTTTTGTAAAATGATTTCAACTTTTTAACTACTTCTTTACATTGTTTTCTTTATAGATTTTAAAAAGGAACCGCTTTTATCGTATCTTTAAGCGTGTTAAAAGACACCATCTGCTTGAAGACGTTGGGACCTCACGAAAAGGATATCCGGACCACATATTTTATTTGAAAAAATGTATTTTTGTGGTCCGGATGTCTTTTCGTAAATTCTACTTATAGTAAGATGCTTAAAGACTTTCATCAAGACACGTTAAAAACACTTTTAAAAAAGTAAAGTTAAAAACAAAAGGATTTTTTTTTTTTTTTTTTTTGATCATGATATTATAACTTTTTTTTTTTTAATTACAATATGTGCCTATTAACTTTTGAAAAATTAGTGGCAAAATGCATGATCAACTATTCAAAATTGGACCGGACCGAAACCGAAACCAAACTAGCCAAAATCTTAGACTAATGACCGACTGAATGTTTTCGGTCCGGTCCGGTCCAAAAAGGCATAATAGTCGGGTTTTATGTAAGACCGGTCCAGACCGGACCGGACCGAGACCAAAATAAGGAAAAAAACCTAGACAGACACCGGACCGCCGGTCCTTCGGTTCGGTCGGTCCTCTCGGTCTCGGTCGGTTTTGGTCTGCAATGCTCAGCCTTACTTCATATTCGGAAAGAAACTCATTCACTTCAAATAGCATATACTTACAACCGCATTTCGCATTAAGTTATTTGCAAGCGTTTTAGATATAAAGTTTCATAACTAGTTCCTTTTAAGCTTTTTAGACGTTAAGTAGTCTCTCATGTTACTTTTGTTTTGCCTTTAGGTATAGGTGGTTCTCTTAGCGTTACAACTTTGAATCTTTAAACATGACTCTTAGGTCGTGAAATTTTATTTGCCTTTAGGTGTTGTTGCCCATTTGCGTTTATGCTTTTATGCTTATGTTTATTTTGTGTCCCGTTTGTCTCTATAACGCTTTCTCTATTCTATATATTGTGTTATTTCAGGCGCATGCTTTTATATATTTATGTCATTTTTTCTCCTAAGTTCTTTCGATGGTATTTTACCTATTATTAGCTTTGTATGCTTGTATGCTTGTTTTTCATCTTATGTCTTTTAGACTCTTTATCCTTGTTATTGCACACTTTAACACATCACATATATCTGATCACTCCCACCCACACACTTACACTTGTCGGAGGTTTTCCTCGGCAGTCACCCTACTTTCGGTTTATTCTAAGGTAGAGGTAAGATCTGTCTACATTCTACCTCCTTATACTTCACCCTAGCAGTTCGTGTTGTTGTTGTTGTTGCGGCATTTCACATGATTTTATTTGACTACAACTCACAACTTTGAATCTTTAAACATCACTTGTAACCCAATAATTAAAGAATCTCGCAATCATGATGCAAACTTGTAGTAAAGACAAACAAGTCTATCACAAAACTTTTGCAAAACACAATTGTAGCTTGTTTCGACTTATGGAACCGAGTACACAAGCTACTTCCAAGAGCCTTGAGATACACATCAACCATTTTCCAACCCATCTTCCTCATTCGAGGTGCTCTTACTATGTCACTAGTACTAGCTAGGACTTAATCGTTGAACCTTAGAACTGTAGAACGTGCTTACGTGCGCCTATTGTTACTCATTATCGCTAGTTTAGTAATTACTGACCACTTAGTTAGGTTCATTTTACATTTATCCATCATGCTTTGAAAAAATGGTTACACTATTGAAAGAAAATATGACCCTTAACGTACCCTTTCCCTAAATCAGGAAACATGAAGTTTGGTAACACGTTTAACTTGTTGTAGTTCGAGTAATATATACTCTATCAATGCTTGACTCAAGCAAAAGCATTTGCTTCTGTTTCGGCACGAACAAGGCTAGCATAAATACCGTCATGATGTGAAGTCATGAGCCTGTCATGGCTTCCGTATTCTGTAAGCTTTCCATCTTGGACCACGGCTATCACATTGGCTTCTTTGATGGTTGAGAGACGGTGAGCCACCACAATGGTGGTGGTGCGTCTTGTTATCTTCTTAAACGCTTGTTGAACGTTTTTCTCTGACTCCAAGTCCAGTGCACTACTTGCTTCATCGAGTAGTAGTACTCGTGATCTCTTCACTATTGCTCTTGCTATTGCTATCCTTTGTTTTTGACCACCCGATAGCTGAACTCCACTCTGACCCACCTGCAGTGACACATTAAGGCTTTCAGGATACGCGAATTATTACTATAGCATAAGTATTGAAAAAAAAAGGTACTAATCTAAGCCTTTTAGGTAATGCATATAATATACATACCTCGGTTTCATAGCCTTCAGGGAGACCACATATGAAGTTATGAATGTAAGCTTCTTTAGCAGCTTCTTCAATCTCAGCAAATGACGCTTTTGAGTTCCCAAATCCGATGTTATCTTGAATCGTGCCAGCAAACAATGCAGGTTCTTGACCAACCAACGCTGTTTGAGACCGCAGCCAGTTCAAATCAAGCTCCCTTAAGTCAATTCCTCCCATCAAAACCTTACCTTTGATCGGGTCATAAAACCTTTGTGTCAACCATATCAACGTAGATTTCACCTTTAAGCTAAAATCCTTCAACACAATCACATTAGGCCTAGAAGGATATGAAAAAGTGATATTCTTGAACTCAATGTCAAAAAGCTTTGAGCTTTCAATCTTTCTAGATTTCCCGCGAATCAAAGGAGTACGGTTAATAATATCGAAAACAGCAGGAATCGCAGTAGATGCCATGGAGGTATCAGGAGCAAGACCCGCGAGTTGACCAACTGAAAACGAGCTCAAAACAAGAATCAAGAAGATCTTGTACACATCCCCGAACGCCGTGTGGCCTTGTTTCACAAGGTAAGCCCGTAGAACAAAATTGCTGTATAAGATACATACATTGCACCTTGAGAGAACCCTAATGCTATGCCGGTGATTTGTGATCTTTTAACAGACGTTGCTTTTGGGCCCGATAGAGACTCATCAAATGATTTGACTATCTTTTCTTGAGTTGCAAAAGTTGCCACTGTTCGAATGTTTGATACTGCACCAGAAGCGATTCTAGTTGCTTTATCATAAGAAGCATTATCCAACTTTGGTCCGATGTTAATCAGCAAGTTAAAGTAGCTAGCACCAAGTGTAAAAGGAGTGAGAATAGTTATCAGAAGAGCTAACCGCCACTGTAGGTAAAACGAAACGCCTAACCCCACAGCGGCTGAGCTTAAACCCATGAACAAAACCGAGTATCGGTCAGCTAGGACTGACCTGAAACTCATACAGTCGTTTGATAGCCGTGAAACAAGTACTCCAGTTGAGTTTTCATCAAAGTCAAACCACCCTGGCTCTTGTTTAAGTATGGACCGGAAGAGAATATTGCGAACCCTTTTGGTGAGGTTTGAACCAGCCCAACCGCAGAAACCTTGTTGACCTGTCATAGCGAGAATAATCAAAACTCCGAGTCCTACCAGAACCAAACAGAGGTTTGCGATATCATGTTTCATTGTTGACTTATTGGAGTTGAAGTAGACTTTAAGTCCTTGTCCTAAAACCAACGGAAATATAGAAAGAATTGAACCAGCTACCATTCCCAAAACTATGCCTATAAATATCATTCCGCCTTCAGGTTTTTGTAATTTCCAAACCTCAGAAATCATGTATGATCTTGGTTTGGTGCCTTCTTTTGTTTGTACTTGGTCTTCCTCTTGAACCGACTTCATGTACTCTGACCTCGATATCTCCTGCACATGGTTTGACTTTAGCAGATCTTGAGCACTTGTTGTTTCATGTTTTCGTGGCGTTTCACCTATTTCTGATTCAGAACTTGATGATACAGCTTCTGATGCAAGCTTAATGAGAGCAAAGTAGGCACCTTTTTTGTCCATAAGTTGTTGATGGTTTCCACTTTCGATAACAGATCCTTGTTCCATAACAACAATCCTGTCAGCATTTCGTACGGTTACCAGTCTGTGAGCAATCACCATAGTGGTTCTATTTTTAGATATTTTATCAATGGCTTGTTGGACAAGAGTCTCAGACTCAGCGTCTAGTGCACTTGTGGGTTCGTCTAAGAGAAGGATCTTAGGGTCTTGAATCATGGCTCGAGCCAATGCAATTCGCTGCTTTTGACCCCCGGAGAGTTGTGTTCCTCTGTCTCCTACTTGTGTATCATATCCTTCTGGTAAATTAGTTATGAATTTGTGTGCGTTTGAGGCAACACAAGCTGTGATAGCTTCTTTCTTAGTTGCATTCTCTTTGCCCATCATAATGTTCTCAAGAATTGTGTTTGCAAAGAGAACCGGCTCTTGACCAACCATGCTCATCTGACTTCTTAGCCATTTCACTTGCAAAGTCCTTATATCGTGACCATCCAACATTACAACACCTACATGTTCATGTGAAGACTGTTAGAAATATACGATAATATGGTGTGCATTAGTCTACAAATGAGCATGATAATATTACATTTAGAGTAATTCATAAAAAGGGACAGAAAGCGTCAAAGTGGTTTGGTGAAAATAACGGAAATCATCTCTACTTGTTACTAATTGCACTAAATCTTCATTTTCAATGATTGCCTTCACCTTCGGTCCATTGGTCTTAAAGGATAACAGACAAGGGACCAATAATGAAAGCAAACTGTGAAATTATGGATCATTTATGCAGATGGTATCGATGAGGGACGATATCCATTATGTACACCAAACCACAGAGACGATTTATGTAAATTAATACGGTATTACATTTATGACCTCTCTAAAATGGACCTTCACATCATAGATAACTTACCCTCGCGAGGATCATAGAACCTCTCTAAAAGAGCAAAAACAGTCGACTTTCCAGCGCCACTAGCACCTACTAGTGCTAAAGTTCTTTGAGCTGGAACCACCAAATTGAGGGAGTTGAGAATTGGTAGAGTCGGGCGAGACGGATAAGCAAAAGAAACATTCTTAAACTCCACTTTTCCATGTCCACTTGAGAGTCGTCGTCCCATATTAGAATAAGGATCAATATCTGGGATTCTATCTATGACTTCAAACACTCTGCTAGCTGCTACAGTCCCTTGTGCAAATTGAGCAAAGTAAGATAGTGATAGAGCCAAACCCCTGCACGATTCAAGTACATTTGACCATCATGAATGTTAATGCTACCAATACCAAGTAAGCTGCACCTAGGTCACATGTACAACGTGATTGCATATGTT
Source organism: Chrysanthemum lavandulifolium (assembly GCA_022545495.1). Classification (NCBI taxonomy): domain Eukaryota; kingdom Viridiplantae; phylum Streptophyta; class Magnoliopsida; order Asterales; family Asteraceae; genus Chrysanthemum; species Chrysanthemum lavandulifolium. The sequence continues at coordinate 282,845,186 of CM040244.1, forward strand.
GATAACAAATGGTACTATATGTTCATTTGTTAAAAGCTAGGTTATTGGTTACTGTATAAGTTTAGACGGTTAATTACCTGCCACCAACATTGACACCAAAGAAGCAAGCAATGGCTTCACCGCCAGATATCTTGTTGTCAAAGATCAAAATCGATCCATACCAAAAAGCCAATGCCCATGTGCAATAAGTAACCAAATAGATAACACCAATTCCGACACCCTTTGCGAAACCAAGTTTTTTTCCCACAGGCACAGACTCTACCAACAACGTATCATATCTATCTGCTAGTTTTTGTTCTGCTACAAAAGAAAACACAGTCCGGATTGAACTTATCGCTTGTTCTGCTACACCACCAGCTTTTTTGTACGAATTCTGCAGATAAAAAGAATGTCATGCTTGAACTATACTGGTATTTCTGTATCATGAATGTTTTTTTATGAGTTCTTACCACTTCTTTAGTAGCTAAGCCGACATAAACTGCCTTATAAGCTAAGCCACAAAACATTGTTAATGGAGTAACTGCAAGAATTACCAAAGAAACCTTCCAGGATTTCATGAATCCGACAACGTAGCCAGTGATAAAAGTACATAAATGATGAACAAAATGCGCCATCTGGTTTCAAAAAATACCAGCCAAAGCTTATCATAGGCACGTAAATGATTAGAATACAAAATTATTAGAATTGTTAAAGTCTGTACCTTTTCTCCCATAACTTCTTGGATTTGAGCAACATCACTTGAGATCCCATGCATGATGTCACTTGTACTAATTTCTGTGTCAAAGAATGTGACATCTTGGCGTAGAACTGACCTTAGGTATGCGGTTCTTATTCTGTGTGCTGATCGCTCCCCCACCAATCGCCAACAAGCGATTTCTGTGTTTACACAAATTGTCTGATTAGTTTTGTTTCAACAGAAGTATGAATTACAAGAATATATTGTTAACGTAATAAAAGAAATTAGAAACTATGAGGCTTACGTAAGTATGCTCCAATCACGACTAGTGCAGACAACCCCATCATGTATATACATATCTAAAGTTCAAAATCCAGATGAAGTAAGATTAGAAACAGAAATTAGATGAGTTTATACGAATGATGATCACAGACGAAGAGTTTAGTATTTACCCTTCGGACATCTTTCATCATCTCATCGTTGTTGTCATCTAAAGCGATTTTGTTGACAAAATATCCAAAAGTAAAGAATACCAAGGTAAAGATCCTCCATTAATCAAAGCACCCAAACTGCCTATTATCACAAGAAATATATCCAACTTTGTTGAAAACTTAAACAATCCAAACACCCCTATTTGTTTTGGTGGTGCAACTTCATCTTCGATACCATCTTCGTCGTCATCATCCTCATCAATATCTTCGTGCTCTATATAACTCTTACGAGGACTCTGCAGTTTTTGACCACCTCCTCCGTAACCATAACTATGGTGATCCTTTTTATCGTATTTTCTCTTTGTTTCATTCTCTAAATCATCATCAGTCATGCTAAGATCATCGATAGTCGTCGAATGATCTTTCTTTTTGTCAGTAGTAGTAGCAACCATGGGCGTGCGTGGAACATGGTGTCTGGTATGATTGCTTTTGGAAACATAACTTTGGAGCTCAAGCCTACCCAATGACGCAGGACTGTTAATAGATTGATCATAGGACGGGTTGGCAAAGCTGCGAAAGTTACCACCGCCATTACCACCTACAGCAGTAGTACGAGAAAGGTAAAAGTCATTTGCTGTCTGGCGAAACACACGTCCCCCCGGAGTAGGTGCCCCTGAACGATTAGGCTCAGCCCATGGTGTTAAGGCTGCACTAAGGTTGCTGCCACGGTTGTCTCTAAAGCCAGTAGGCTCAAACTGCCACGAGATTTCAGCCTGCCATGATGTGTCAGTGTCTGAGGCAAAAGGAGTGGTGGGCGGTACACGTATACCACGAGTCCTACGTGAAGTATTGGTGCTTGAGAATGAGAAGTTTGGTGATTGGTGGGAAAGTGTCGGGGTGGTGTGACGAGGAGGCCGCCTGCGGTGGCTAGCCGCAGAGGACTCTATCTCAAAGGAGGATTCAGCCATAGAAGAAAATGGTGGATGAAATGCAGAAAATTAATCAATTTGAACTGGACACCTATGTTTCTCCGTAACAGTTGTGTCGTAACTTTGTAAAAAGCTCAAATCTCAAATGTGCATAGTATATGCCTAACAAGTTTTGTTTTTATGCTTGGTTTATCTCATGTTTTTAGGATGTTGTTTAAATCCCAACGTTGTTACAAGTCTTTGTTTTTATGTTTGGTTTCTCTCATGATTTTATAAAGTTGACAGGTTTGTATAAGGTTAGTTATTATATCATTTGCATTCAAAGATAATAGCATTTGGCCTGTATTTAACTACATAAACAGTTGAACTATTTCACTAGTTTAGATATGGTGTTGATAACACTATGTTTTTGTTTCAAGTCATTTGTATGTTGCGGACTTTCGGTACGGAATACAGATTCATGTTTCTAGTTGTGATGAACACCGTAAACAAAGGAAGTGACAAAAAATCTCAGAATCTTGAGTTAAACGGCATATATCGACTTTTACTTCTAAAATATAACGCACGTACAAAGGAATTGAAGAATATCCACAGCTTAGCATATGTTGTATCAAAACATTGTCTTACACAAATTAACAACTAATTGATAAGCCTCTACCAAAATCAACAATAATTTTTCACCCATTGGCAATCTCTTTTGCTCAACAAAAGATGTCGCAAATAATTGCTTTCGAGCCATTAAGATATACATTGTAGATCTTATATATGTACCTATTTATAAATCGCTTTACCTCCAAAATATAAACTCATCTTGGTTTTGAGTCACTTCCCTTGCTTCGGAAAGTTGACAATGAAAAGAATGACCGGGGAGCTGTTCAAAATAGCACCAACGATTAGAGAATAATCACCAAAAGAAAATTGTTTTGAACTTCTTAAATTTGATTCAAAACTCAGCACAAGTGACCATAGACTCGACTGAATGTTAACTTTTGAAGACTTTGCCAGAGATAATTAGACCATTGCTTTTAAATGTAAAGTTACTATTACTAATATGTAGAAACAGTACCTTTCATGGAGCTTCCCGAGAGTTGATCTTCCCTCAATCGAAAATTTGATGGAGGTGCTGGGATCGAACTCTGCAATGTGTTGACTGCAATGGGGGAAACGTGTGTTTAATTATAGTGACGTAGAAAAGAGGAAGTAGTAAGAAAAGAAGGCTGACCTTCATCACCATAAAAATCGCTCTCGCTGAAACCATGTGAGTATCCCATTCTTGACTTCCTCAGATCTTCTGATGACCGATTAGCAAGATCTCTTCCATCTTCGGTGTCATCGTCTCCCTCGGAAGTTGTAGCAGAGATATAATCAGACAAATTATCAGTGTGGCGACTTTTCCTTCCAAATTTAAGCAACCGTTTGAATCCTTTGGCCATATCCTTGCGAGATTGTAGGCCAGAAGAGTTGGCTATGGGACTAGATATTTTAGCAATCCCCATTTCTTCCTCATTCGAGCTGCATCGGCTTCTGTTGGTTGTAGATTCCAAGATGCAGGGCTCCTCATGGGAGATTCAAAATCAGAAGCCTCATGATTATAAGAGAATGGGTGATTGGTGTGAGAATTCCATGACATTGGGCTCTCACCAGGTGAATTTTGCACTGGAACGGGAAGTCACAGTAGCAGGCGATTCAGCAACTGAAGTATGATCTACTTGCGAAAACGACTGTGAGGTGTTGCCATTTTCTGATTCAGAATTTATCAATATCTCAGATTCAGGGCTCATTCTTGACTCAACCTCATCTGCAATAACTTGATCTTCGGTTTCTGTGGTGTCAAGTTCTTCCAAGCCATCATCTTTAACATCTGGTTCGGATGCTGGTTTATCATACTCTTCGTCCTTGTTCACAGCTTTAGAGACCATTGAAGCTTTCCTTTTGGCAGCAACACTTCCAGCACCGGGTCCTATACCTGTATTCTTCCTCAGAAACCGCCTTGGCTCCACGTTTTTTGATGATTTCATGTGACCTTCATTCGGTGGCGTCAAAACCACACCTTCTGAGCTCTCCAATGAAGTCACCGAGCTTTTCCTCAAAGATTGAGACCGTCGTGACTTGTCTTCCTTAACAGATGGCATCTCTTCATTATTACTACTTCTGCTGCGGGCATAGTTTCTTAACTGAGAACGAGCTGCTGCTTTGCTAGCTGCAGAATAAGGCTTTGTATTCTCTTTTCGTAGGTCAGAAAAGTTTGGGACAGACTGTGCAAGAGGATTGTCGGGTTGTGTCCTCCGTTTCCCAGAAGTAGAGGTCAGTTTGGTGGCTGATCTTGGGATTGGGGTGCGAACTAACGGCTTTTTAACTGGAACATTCCTCGAAAGACCTAAACCAGATAGATCTCCAACATCTTGAAGCTGCCCAAAATCTAGCGGCTGCAATCAAAGTCTTAAGGGTAAATTCTTACAAACAATGCAGCATCAACTTTTTATAACCCATTTAAATTTACAAATGTTATATTGTTATTATATATAGCAAATGAAAATGATGATACCTCTTCTCTTTTTAAAGCGGAGCGAGCATTAAATGACCTGAGCTTTTCTGCACGTCGTTGCGCACTAGATACAGAATTCTGTCTATCCGCAGACCAAGAAGAAAGGGTAGCTTTCATTTCGGTACTATGGCGCTCAAGGCTATCATTCATTGCTTTCATCCTTGCTTCTTTCTCTGCTCCATTAGAATCCCATGATTCCCTTAGTCTTGCATCTCTTTTCTTCATGTAACTATCGTATAACTTTCCTCTAGAATCGTCACTAAATTCAACCTCAGCCTGAAGCAAATAATTATGATTCCGACCACCTGAATCCATGACCGGAATTGGAGATTCAAACATTCTTTGCTGTTCAGGAATAGGATCTGCAACCTGCTTCCTGTATGCTAATCTCGTTGTCTGATCAGATTCCACATCAGAGACCTTGCTTTGACGTGTAGGGTTGGGTTGGTCTCCTGGAACTCGAAGCTTATGCTCTGCAAAAAGCTTTTCAAGTTCGTTTGCTTTTATTTTAAGTTCGTCATTGAGTTCTTGGTTCCCTTTTAGCTGCCTTGACCCGGATCCCCCCTGAAAGAATTTACCAGATGGTGGCGTACTACTATATCCATGAACATAACCACTACCATCGCCCTTTTGAACTTGCTTTTGGAACTTCAGTTTTTGGGGCCCAGATTCGTTATATTGCTCCTCAGTTGATATCGAATCTTCCTTTTGAACTTCTACAGAATTCAGCCTGGGTTGGGAACGTAACAAACCAACCTCTAATCGTCTCTGCTGAGAAGCAGCAAAGGCTTCCTGAATTTTTGATCCGGGTATTGGTGCCGTTTTCTTAGGAGGAGCCCTTAAAGTCATCATTCCAGGATCGGAGTCCTTTACCAATCTGGTATCTAGTTTAGATGAGCCAACAGTTGAAGAACCAAATTTCACTTGATCAGACTTGCTAACTTGTTCTTCTTGACCACCATCAAAGTCATTGAATTGGGAACCAGTCAAAGAATCATCATCAGACTTTGTTAAAGATGTCAAAGAGTGAGTTTTTTCTAAATTAGAAGTCAACTGATTTGACCCCACGGATTCTTCAGATTTGACCGAAGAAGAAACAGTCAACTGAGTGGCGGAACGTGTTTGATCTTTCTGAACCTCTGTAACAACGGAACCGGGTATGTCTTTCAGATCTTCTTTCCTGTCATCGCTCAAATTAATGCTTGAGTCAGTAGCACCACTCCATCTTCTCAGAACAGCCGCAGGAGCAGCTGAATGTGAATGTGAAACATCAGAGGAGAGCCTCTGAAGCTCCGGCTTAGTAACTACAAGTTTGGCGCCACTTCCGAAGCAGAACCTCCCTCTTTTGTTTGTTTTCGAAAAGATTGATCCGATCTTGCACACTGAGCCGCCTAGAAGATGTTTGAGTAGCAGGTTGAGCTAAGGGGTCGTCAATAACACACTCCTCTTCGTTTTGTTTTTCGTTCACAACAGAGGACGTGTCAGCAAGAATGCTTGTTTCCTGACTTATAGGAGTAATGCCACGTCTTGAAGGAAAGGTGGCAGAGGAAGAAAGGGACTTGAGTGGCTGGGAAGTGGTGGTTGGTGGGTCATCGTCAAGAGACGTGTTGGAGGCGTAAGAAGATTGAATAGGTTGATCTCGGACGTCAGATTTCCATGATGGAGTGTTAAACAACTCCGGATGTCTATTGTGGAGTGAGACGTATCTAGAGCAGGCTTGGCTGCACCAATATGGAAACATGTTATAAAGCAATCTTAAACTTGGCAACAAAAATCTAATAAAATAAAAAAATAAAAACACTGTAACTGCCAGTGGCTGTCAGATAAAATACGTATATTAATAACTTTCTTTACTATAACCTTAAAATCTTAGAATTGATATTGAAGGAAAATAAATTAATTAAATATAAATTTTAGGCCAAAAGTTATAGCAATCTTAAAAACATTCTAGTAAAGTTGGTGGTTGTCCTTAAAAAATTATGGTTTTATTCATATTTTATAAATGTCGAGTAGCAACTTTTCCAAGCGTCAAAAAAATATATATATTAACTTGAATAGGAAGGAGTACCAAACTATGCTATTGAAGGAGTGTTTCACGAGAAAAAATAAACAATTTTCATTTGGAGCAGACACCAAAGAGAATCTTTCCATACTATTTACATTTTTTAATACGAAATAGTAGTACGTTTCAACTATAAAAATTAAATAAAGTACATACATATTTAAAGCATTATTTAAACAATTTTTACTCAGTCATTTTGATGTACATCATTGACGACACTTAACTTTAAAATTAAGTGTCAAAATCTGAATTTTGTTGCTCATTAGAAGACAAATAATCCGTGAGGGACGTGATACATAATGCACATGGGCCACCAGTGTTTTCACCACCAAGGGATCCAATGCTACCAACAGTTTCAGATTTAGATGCACCATAAATATTACACCATCAACCTAAATCATTTTCTTAATCATGATGTTTGACATTATAAAATTTCCTATAACAAAAGTCAATAACAATCACAAAAGCAAACATATAACTTAGACAATCCAATATAAAATGTGTGTCCTTTTTGGGAATATCATTTTTTTTTCTAATTTGATATTTTAAGTAAATGTAATTTCATCTATCCACTACCTTTTTTTGGAACGAATGTAAACAAATTTCTAATCATGAAAAAGAAAAAAAAAATGAAAGAGCAAGAGAATTAACCAAAAGATATACAAAGTTTGACTTGATATATACACAGATATGGACTATTTGCTAACTATTTTAGAATTTAGATACAATTTAATAGTCAAAATATATGTAATCATCAATTCATTATTAGTTATGATAACATGTAAATATATTTTTAAAATGAAAATTTTGGAGGAAAAATGCTGCAGTTGTCATAGCATATCTATTTGTAATTTGCATAAAAGATCAAGCATCGATAGAGCAAGAAATGTGGAAGGAGGTAAATGACATTCATTTTTGCCCCTTCTGGATACCCAAAATATAAAATTTATGAATTCAAATTATATATTAGTTGCTTTAAAATCGTTAAACTTAAGTAATACTTATTAGATTTGAGTTGACTTAAAAGGGTGCTATTGTTGGCCTCTCCAAAGTCCTAAAGGATGGTCAAAACCTCCCAAGAGTATCAAAACACAAAAGCAATTGGATTGAAGAATACTTACTTTAAGCGGGTGGCTCCAAACCTCTCTGCAAATGATTGAAGGTCTGCTACAGTGTCATGGTTAAACCCAGCAGCCTCCGCACGAGCACAGGCCGTAGCCAAGTCCTGTTTTACAGTTGCGAGCCTTACATCAATTGCCCTTTGAAGTTCCTTCCTGTAAAACAAGCAATAAAACATGAAATCAAAGACACGCCTTTACATCATATCAGATGGCAGATGGACAGGAATCATGAATTATAAAATTACAACTATTTTTCAACAAATATGTGTGTTCAACTGCAATTTAGCTGATCAAACTAACTACGGATATGCAGGGTTGTACTTTGGAATCTCGTAAATGTAATGACTTGTATCGGCATAACACAAACCATGCATAAACATAAACATAAACATAAAGAACAGGGAAAGAGAGGATTATTTACTTTGTTGCATCACCCCCTGTTGCTGAGCTTAATCTCTCACCACCTGGATTACAGTAAAGGAACCAATTAGCCTGGTATTAAAACCCAATGTAGAATCAAGTGTCAAGACTCAATACTCCAACTAGTAACCACAATCTATATTTAGGCATTATGTGATACAATGGCAAGTAATGCAAATACATATTATGAAACTTTCAATATATAACAAACGAAGACAAAAGCATGTTTCAATACTTTCACCATTTTCTCATCTTCGCAGTGGATAGTAAAGTAAGGGTACATGACAAACATGGAAGAGCCTCTTATTATAAATTGGCATTATAACTTGAATATAACATGGTCTGTCAAGTAAATTAAGAAAACCAGCAATAATTCTGAACAATACATTGCAAGTTAAATCTACTCCAGATCAATACGCTATAAACCACAGTATTAAAAAAAGTTAAAAATTAATAGATTACAACAAGAGCAGTATATTGCTCAAAAGCTGGGCTACATAGCCCTTGTTTGGCTATACCAATTTCAATTGCATACTCAATTCTCTCTCCCATACACGACATCTAATTCACCCCTCGCGCCCACCGAATATATACATTTGCAGACTTGCTCAATGAACACAGAAAAAAATGTTTCAAGAATATTTTGCATGTTTAACGTTTATGCTAGATTCTTAGCAACTTATCTTTTTTAAGATAACAAAGAAAACATCAATTCGAACAGATGAAAAGTGACAAGAGTAATGCTTAGGATTATGTAAACTTTTGGTGATCTCATTTGTTTACCTATAACTATAAGTGTCAGGGAACTTCACGAGTGCTCTGAAATCATAATTCATAATTCTATAGTCAGAATCTATTATCCAAATTTACATCTGCTGCTACCACATATGCAATTGTAAGGTAGTAAACTAGTAGGATAGTACAGCATCTTCGCAGGAAGATGATTTTCCTTTAACCAAAAGATGCCACTCTAGATGTTATAATCATGATTGATGCCTATCCAGTAGTTTGTACATTCTTACCCCTTTGAGCAACAATTTGGTTGGTATATATAAAAGACTGAAGCCTAGACCAAATACTAAGTTCAAGACCATGTACAGTCACCAATAACTTGAATGTGAGCCATTACTCACGCTAATTCTGCACAAAAGTTCCTCATATGTACCACATCACAAAACATTGTAAGCTTTTTATGAGTTCGCTATTTTGGCTCACTAACAAACAGTTGTCATGTCATAACGTTCATATAGCATAGTGTGTATAGAAATATCTGCTATAGGTGTTATAACTATATTGAGTGAATTAGCTGTGACATATAAATACTTCTATGGATGTGAAACGCTAGTCTTAGGTCAGCTGTTGCAGTCAAATCCTAAAGCTACAATTCGACAGGACATCACACGGGTCCAACGTGATGGAACAGAGCCATATTAACGATACAATGAACATGTTTTCGTAACTAATTATTCAATATGAGATAAGTAAAATACCCGGGGTACTGGAAAGCTGGTCTGACGATCCCTGCAAACATTTCGAAAAACCAATTATCAGGACCAACTTTAATGCTTAAACTTTTCAAATGTAGGATCCCATAGTCCCGAATCACATACCTGTGAATACATCAAGCGTGCTGCATCTAGCTGAGACATCTCAGCATCATATGTGCTCACAAGCTCTAAGACCTCAGGTGTACTAACAAAACGCACAAACCTACAAACACGCGAAATTAAACACAATGAACTTACAAACCGAACAGAAACTAGTAATTTATAAAAAGCGCACTACCTCTCCAACGTGCCCTTTGTGAACCACGTTCCGACATTTTCCCGACTCTCCACTTGAAGCCTAATAGACTGCAAAGCCGACGCCACTTGTTCCTCGGCAACTTTCAAATGAGTCACAAACGGCTTCACCAAACCTGACGCAATCCTTTCGGTGTTTCCACCACTCGAAACAAAAAGCTCACATCTACATTACAACAACAAAAAAACTCAATCACCTACAGTATAGACGCTGAGACTAGGATTGGTACTAAAAACGCGAGACTACCTTGATCGTCTAGGTGAGAGATGGAACGCTGCGTAATCAAGTGGAGTGTCGGACCTCATCCTAATGTCACCTAATCGCTACTTCTTCATTTATGTTTAGCTACCTTACAAGCTCCTATTAATCGGCAAAGTATCCTGCCGAATAACGAATATGAACAGCATTCATAAATATCTAACATTAGAGATGTTATAATACTAATAATCGAATACTTTTTTGCGAAACACGAACTGAAAACAGTTGTGTAATCAAGCGGAGTGACGGACCTCATCCTAGCGTCACCTAAATTCTTCATATAAGTTTAGCTACCTCGCAAGCTCCTATTACTTCGCCTTATCAGTTGACATTCAAAACATACTAACCGAAATACTATGCGGAATAACGAATACGAACAGCATTCATAAATATCTAACAGCAGAGATGTTAACAATAGGTGGAACGCTGCGTAATCAAGCGGAGTGTCGGAGAACGTCACCTAATTCGTCATTAAACTCTAGCTACCACACAAGTTCCTATTAATTCGCCTTATCAGTTGACATTCAAAACATACTAACCGAAACACAAATACGAACAGCATTCATAAATATCTAACAGTACTAATCGAATACTGTTTCGCGAAACACGAACTGGAAACAGTTAACATAAAGGGATCTAATTCTACACATACATTCAAGTTCAATAAAATTCAGATAACATAATTAATTCAATAGCATATAAGTTTATAAAAAATTAGAAGCCCTAACAAAAATTTATAAAAAATGAATACCTTGATAAGTGAAATAATAGGATCTAAATTGGTAGAAATGAAATTTATAAATATATTATTAGCGGTTATAAATTTATAAATGTGAAATAAACCCTGCTTACTAGTTTAGTATGAGTAGTAGAATGAGTTATTAACTAGTTTTATTTCTGCTTCCCTATAAATTCAGTTAGGGGAAGAAATAATAGGGGGAGTGATTTATATTTTGATTTATTTGGGTGTTATTTGGTGTTTAAGTAAGACAAATAGAATGTGATTCCAGTAGTTGATATGGTCAAAGAAGAAGAATATTACAGTATTTGACTATTTGCTTGCTTTCTGACACCTCATGACTCGTTGATTTTTAGATAAGGAAAATTAAACGGGTTCTTGCAACTTTATTACCCCAAAAGTTCCATTTTTTTAACTTCAAAATCTTGCATACATGAACTCTCCCACAAGAACTCTATCAAATATTTGGGCCACGTTGTCTTACATAGACAAAAAAGTAACAAGTTGTCTGTTGGGCAACTTTGACACATTATATTAGGCGGTGACGATTTTTGTCTTTTAGTGAAAATTCAAAATTTATATTTTTAACTTTATAAATACAAATAAGTTGGGAACTTGGCCCACAAATATGTACTTCTTGGAACTATCTATAAAACCAATTTTAAATGCAAATAAGTTGGGCAACTTGGGCCCACACATATGTCTTTCTAAGAACTCTATAAATACCACTCTATACCATACAAATACACCTTTAATAAACCAAATTACATACCTCAAAAAATAATTTATTATCCTAATACACCTAAATACAAAACACAAAATACCCAAATCATCCCAAACACACACTCCTTTACCCCACACACACCTTCCCTCTCAAAGCCGAAAAATCATCCGCATTGGTGAAACAGATATCCCTCTCAAATATTTGATATCCAACGGCCTAATCCTACTCCCTGAATAGTTCTTCTTCCATACGACGATATTTGTACATTCAAAGCAATCCGACGATATTCCTACACTCAATCGCAGTTCTTCAACATCTCTAGAATCCAACCACGAACATGTTTGATGCAAAGCTAACGGTCGATCTAGATTAGAACATATTGGTACTATTAAAGGTGCATCGAATGTTAATAGAACCAAATTGTTTAGAAACTGTTTGGCCCTTGGTTAGATTTTCCTAAGTATTCCCGACAACCACTTATACCATTATTTATATCAAAATGCGCTTGAGGTGTCTAAAGTTATTGATTGTTGTCCACCTTTAACTTTTGTACTAGGTGATACTGTTTTTGATTTTGGCCGTGAACAATTTAGTCTTCTAACCGGGTTTCGCTTTAGGACCGATGATAATAGTGAAAGTGACCACGGCCATGTTGTTAAGGTTTAACATATAGTCCTTTTTTGATCGGTTGTTTCGATAAAAGAAAACTAAGAACAAAAAGTTAAGGGTGATGACCTTTTGGCGTTGGTAAAGTCGGCGGAAAGTGGGAATTGTTATCCGATGAAGATCTTGTGAGGTTGCTTTGTTGGTGATTGCAACATTTGTCTTTATCGGTCGGGAAGGAAGGTTTAATGTTCCCGACCATTTGCTAAGGAATGTTGAGGATTTTGTGTATGGAATGAGTATCCATGGGCGAATACATGTGGGCTCATCTATATAAAAGAACGGTGAATGTTGTTCCTAGGCATCTTGAGGCGTAATCAAAGAAGCCCGCTTCAAAAGATCCAAAAAGAACAAACATACAAAGTGTATGGATTTACATGGGTGTTGAAGGTTATATTTTACTTGTAACATACATTATTTGTGCTTGTATATATTCGATGGTTAATCTTAATAATGTGTTGGCATTGTTCATTAGCCATTGGCTTGGTTCCCTAGGCATTTTTCGTAGTCGGTGTAAGTGTTTGTGTAGATTTAAGGATGTTATGGTTGATGGTTTGGCGAGAGATAAATACATAGAACTCATTTGTAAACAGCTGGTTGAAACCATCGACAATGTGTCTTCATCCATCGCTACTTCGTAAGAACCCATCACGCAACAACACGTTATGTAATTGTATCCCCGTTACTACATATCCCTGTTACTACATATACGACCACCGGTATCCTAACCACTATAATCACAAACAAGAACTCTTAATTCAATGTATTTGTTTTTGATTTGGATTATGGAGACATTCCCAAACGACTCCGCCTCGGACCAAAGACCCGAGAAGATCCCACGTTGTCTAGCTTGGTCCAAAGTAAAAACTTTGAAAAAACATTATACAATTTTATTTGATCCGTAAGTAAAAGCGAAAATTAGTTAATCGTTGTATGTTTTATTCCATTTAGCATATCGACTTATCTCCTTTGTTATTCGAGCTTTCGACCACTACGAAAGATTGTACCGACAAATGCCGAAATGAGTTGTCTGTGGTACATTCGCGTTATGGAGTACATCCGTCAACTAGATTCCCAACTTGTTCAAAGAAGAGTTGGTCACGACCAACCGATGGTGGAAGAAGAGGCGTATGGTGGTGCGGATGTATGCGGTGGAATTGAAGCCGATTTAAATGTCCCTTTGTGTGACGCCGATGAAGTAGTTGAGAAGGTCAAACGCCTAGTTTCAATGACAAAGTCATTGAAGAAGAGATTGTTGATGGGCTTGGTGAAATGTTGAATATGAATGAGCACGAGAAGGTTGAAGATGTTGCAGATGGGATCAAATGTGACAAAGCGGAATCGTCACATACCTTAGATAAAGATGACTTTCGTCTTGAGCTTAAACCCTTAAGTCCCGGGTTGGTACTATAGAAGCACGTGTAGGAGTAGTTGGTGTATCACACTCTTATGTGAGTTACACAACAGACAAAAGAGAATTGTGGTAATTGAGGATGCTTTAGGAATAAAGTCACAAGATGATGTTGGTGAGATTAAGGTAAAACCTCATTATTTGAATTTTTGTTACTTCATTCCACCAAAATGGTGTCTTTGATTGCCTAAGTAAGTTAACTTTTGACAGTGGATACCGTTGATGGCAACAAACCGTTGGCTACTACCGATGAACACACCCCGGTCGGAGTAACGAGGATCCGATGACAAGCGTGTTGTTGTATGCCGATTCCGATGAGTTTACCGCCTATGTCCCAACTTATGAAAGTCGCTTTATCGGAGGTCTTGACGATGCTCATCATTCCAACAAGATAATGCGTGTTGATAACAAATTTGATTTTGCCGCCTTACCAAATTTGAATGATGAGTTCTCGACATTGCTTATGATGGGTTTGATCCAACTCCTGTTGACGCACGCATATATATATATTGTTTTTTTCCTTCTTTTATTTTATTCTATTTCAAAATCAAACCCACATACCCTTTATCTAGGAATCGATGGATGTGAATGGTGCGGTAAAAGATAATGACGAAGCCAAGGGTAAAGAAATTGTTGTTTGGCGGCCACCTCTTTGGTGGGAATGGTTTGTGCGAGTTTACGCTTACATTGTTAGACCCGTGGGCGCAGCAGGGGCTTTACCGTGAGACAACGTTTATGATCCCTGCGCAAGTTGCTCCACAATTAGACACATTGGACATGGATGTTGAGGAAACGGTTATGGAAGGGCGGATACACAACCCTGTTGAAGTTATATGCATTGATGATGAGGATGGGCGGGATGTTGTCAAGGTACATTTAATTATCTTACCAACAAACAAGTCCACCTTTTCATTTGATTACTATATACATTAATACATTTGCATAGATAGCACATAAACATACATTAAAACAGTTTTCGACACCTAAAAAACAAATATGATACTAAATACATAAATGACCATCATCATAATCTACATTTTAGTTCCAGAGCTCTCTCCCTTGCTTTTCTTAATTGCTTTGAGTCGTTCAAACAGTATTTCAAGACTAGTAATCCTATTTTCCAAATTATAAATATCTTCAAATAATGTAGGATTATTCACATGTTGCTCGACTTGGTTGTTATCATCTTCCTGCGTTTGTTGCACCACCTCGCCTTTGCACTATCGACCTTCTTTGCACTGCTCGGTTTCGACCTCTTCCTCATCTTCATATTCTTCCTCCTCTTCCTCGTCAACTCCATAAATCTCATCCCAAGAGAAGTCTTGGCGACGCACCAAGTAAGGATATTGTCCTCATCCACACACTCACTTGCCTATATGAACCATATTCGACATTGGTTCTTCACCAAAAGCATCTAACATCACAAAAAGCAAATCGTTGTTTAAGACAAACTCGTACTCTTCTTCATCATTTTGAAAGTTTCCATTTGGTGCGCCATTGTTCTTGGCGAGAATAAGAGAGAAGAAAGTGAGATCTGTGATAATAAGAGACCGTAAAGTAGGAAAATATTATGTAGTAGGATATGTAGCAAGAATAAGAATCTTATCTTTTACATTGTCTTTGTACTTCACTTAGAATAAAATATCGTCTTTTCTTGTGTGCAAAGAATCTTATCTTATCTTTACAATGTGGTAGTTGATATAATTATTAAAATATTAAATTATCTTTTTCATTAATACATCACTTTTACAACATAGGAAACATGCAAACTATTTTCACTTATGGTTGACTTGACTCTTTAAGTGTCTTACGACAATTCATTTGCTTCCGAACATGAGTTTCACGGCTACTAGGACCAACATCTTGCGCATTGGCTCCCAACCTTTGTGATTGCTTTGAGTTACCAACGCCAGTTGGTTCTATAACTTGTTTTTTTTCAATACCGTATATCTCTTCTTATGTCTTCTAGCACTTGATTGGTAATCGGTAAGTTGGTTCAAGATCCGTCCATATAATTCATATATTTCAGGAAACATTACCTCTCTTGCTACCTTTATCGACCACTCCTTTGCATCGTGGTTTTCCTCAAACCTAACTCCTTTAGAACTCGACATGAATCAATTAATGTTATCGAAATATTGTTATGAAACTGAAAATGGATAGGAGCAAATATTTGATGGAAATATGGTGAACAATAAGATCATGGTTTCGCTATTAAATAGACACCACGTGCTAAGTCACATGTAAATAGTTAAACATACATAGTCAACTTTGCAGAGGATTTTCGTTTGAAAATAATAAAGGGCCCTGAACAAACAGTCATGCTTTGTTGTTCTTGTCCTTAAAATAGACACCACATGGTTAGTCATGACTAAACCAATTTATGCCGTAGAATAACAGTTGAGCATTGAAGTTATTTAATTGTTTGGATAGTCGAGCTGTTTGTTAAAAGATGAATCGTTTTATTTTTAAAGGCTGCAAATATCAGATTAGTTTTCAACTCCCTTAAACGTAAGAGGAAGCCAGGGAGATATTGCACCTCACCCTATACTACTCCACCAGCCACTACTCCAAAGAGAAGGCGTCAACACGGATTAATTGTGAAACCCCATCCCCTCCTAACGCTCCAGATTTTGATGATACATTGGAACCGTTTGTCGAGGTATTTGACCGTGTCAACTTATATGTCTCTTAGTTTGTAATACAAACATTATCTAAAAGAGTTAATTTTAATAATTTAGAATCAGCGAGAACCGCGATCGGGAAGAAAAAAACCAAAAGGTAATCGTGCCATGTTCCGCTCAAAAATTTTGAAAGAGAATAATGGTACTAGGTTTATTTTCCCATGGGCAATGAAGACACTATTGCCGATCTCCGGTTTTGGGATTTGTTTATTGGCTACGGTGCAAACAAGGATGGATGGTCGAGGACGAGTGCGTATAAAATCACTTGTTAGTATTCTACCACAAATGTTTCTTTGTGATTCCACATGTTTTTAATAATGTGCCCAATTGTGTAAACGACATCTTGACATATGGGTAGATTTCTTTGTGGCATTTCGACCATCGATGCCGACGGGCTATGGTGGGTCCCTTTTCACACTCAAGTAGTTAATGACTGGTACGAACCTATTGGGCAAATGGTGTAAAGTACCGGTGCCTTGGGCTAATGTTGAAAAGGTATTTATTTCTTTCCATATTGCCGTAGGTGTCGAAAATGTTCAAGCGATGCGTTATCTTGATGTCATAAATGATGTAGGTACTATTTCCAATAAACGAACCCGACAAGCACCGGGCGGTAGGAGAGCGCATATCGAGACGGTGTTTTGACATTGTATGATTCGTTTCCGCCTTTACAAACAGACGATCGGTGGAAGGATACCATGCTCGCAAAATTTCAGATTGGCGCCAAAATTACTAGATGAAACGGGAGTCTTTGCAAAGAAAAGGCATAGATATCAACGCCTATCGGATTAGCTTAAAAATGTGTTGACGTCCCCAAACAAAGCGGTCAATACGGTGATCAGGGATATGGTCTTGCATTAACCTATATAGGTGACTCATAACATGCCATTAGAGTCTGACGACCCTGCAGAAACAGCTCTTGCCTATCGTGAAAGAATGTTTGAGTACCTATGGAAATACAAGATTGAGTATGCTGGTCATTGACTATATTTATTACAAGCAATGGTCATTTTTTTTGTATGTATATAATTCGTACATAAAGATGTTAGCTCATAAGAAATGGTCATTCTTTGTGTATGTATAATCAATTGTAGTAACTATTGGAATGATAAATCTGTAAATATCCAAAATGTTTTGACAATGTTTGTAAATATTATTAGTTGATATTATTATTGCTTGTTTAAGTTCTAAAAACTCATTACATATAAAGTATGATATTACATTTAAACCATCTTCCAAACACATACTCTGCCGTGGTTTATTCTAAACTAGCCGTCGTATCATCTCAACTAGACGTGGTTTCAACAGTCCTTATAGCCGTGGTTTTGATCATACTTGCCGTGGTATGTTTTCAACTAGACGTGGTTTTTATCTGAACTAGCCGTGGTTTCTTCATACTAGCCGTGGTTTTATCTCGAACTACCGTGCTTTCAATGCTTATTATAAACGTGGTTTCTTCATACTTGCCGTGGTTCCAACAATAATTCAATCCATGGTTTGACCCACCACCTTCTCGAGACATTCTTTCACGATACACCACCCATTCTACTTAACCTTCCTTGAGAGTTTTATTGCCAAAGGACCTTGTACACCAAAGAATCTTTTGAATCTTCAATAGCAATTGATCTACCATTGGATTTGTTGATATGGTTCCTTGTGGATCAAGCTTCGCTTCCAACATTTTCCCCGGCAACAGCTGGACAATGGATAGGCTTTATCAATAAACATGAAAACTTATCCTTAGTAGATTGTATGCGGATGTACTGGAATGCTCATAAAGCATCCATTCAACTACTTCAAATTGTTTCGAATTTGGCCAATGGATTAGGTTGACACGGGTTTTCATCGATCTCCACACCAACCTTGCTAATCCTCCGGTTGGCCCATGCTTTCCATATCTAAAATCAATGACTTTCCATAACTGCTCCAAATCCTCTTTGATAGAGAAAAACAAGCTTCCAAAATCTACGATCTACTTCGCATCCATCCGCTCTTGTTATTTCAATCACTTCTACCATTCTCGTGATTATTTTCAAATCATTAAGCGGTTGACCGGCGTTTAGTGGTGTACAATTAATCGGCTTTTGTATATCACCACCTTAAGATAGAAATCCATTCTTTCTTCCCTTTCCATCCCTTCATCCAATTTCGCTCTTAGACGCACATTTTCCCGAATTTCTGCCATTCGCTTTTGTTCGTTGTTGATCCAATCTGCTTCTTTATCAGAATTCATAGGAATGAAATCATCTTTCATTCTTAACCAACGTTCATACAGGTTTTCAATCTCTTCGTCCGTCAATTTTTTGAAATCTTTGCCTTTGCAAAATTCCACGTTTTTTAGAATTGAGATCATGAAATTTCTCCTTTGAGCCCTAGTTGGACCTTTGTTATTCTTACTATTGTATGGTACGACACTTCTCTCCTTCTGCATTAGTCTCGCCCTCGCAGCAAGAACCATTGACCTTGATGGAACATCTAATAGTGCCCATTCTTCATTACTCCATTCCAACTTTATCATTTCAGAACCCTGGACAAATGCTTGTTCCTTGTTCAATTGTTCAATCACTCTCATAGTCGCTTCATCTTGTTCTTTCTTTTTTTTTTCTAATGCTAGATATTCAGCCTTAAAATTTTCAGCCAATTGTATTGATAATTCACGATCATGTGAAATCTGATCCTCCGTACTATCAAATTGAAGTTCATCAACTTCAGGTTCAGAAATAGCTTCACCCTTTCCTATGTCTCGTTGATCGACTACTTTATTCACTGACTCCCCATTCTTCAAAGTATTAGCCAATTGTTTATTTCGAGTAGGTTCAATTACAATGGGAACAGTGCAGAACGTAATCGAGAATTGCTAAGGTTCTACTGAAATTTCGGCAGATATGCAACCTCCTTCTCTGCGATGGTTGTGTTACGAGAGTTGTGATAATCGTACTATCGATGGTTGTAGTACCAAAATGTGTATCCGACGAATCGTTGATGAAATAACCTCGATGTTACAAAGAAGGTCTTTGTCATTTGTATCATCACTAGATACAAGATGCACAACTTCTTCCTCTTCGCCTTCAACTTGCAACATTAAAAGGTTCTACCATTTGTTCTTTTCCTTCCTCTATCAATTACGCTTTTCCAACCTTCAAACCTTTAGCCAAAGGTTTAGCTAAGGGTTTAGGACCGGTGGGTCTAAGTATAATAGGAAAATGTGCGATGCCCGATCCATCAGACCTCGGTAGCTTTTACATAACTTCATCAATGTACCGCAACCTCTTTTCAACTTCCTTGGGTGTTTGTGTGACCGAGGGTTGTCATTAAGGTCGCATCGGTCTTGCCATTAAGGTCAACATCCATGTTTACCTCCTCCCCTGAACAAATGCTTTTGCTCCTCCCCTTCGAGGACCTGCCTTTCTTAGTCATCTTCATTACTCTATTAGATGCACCAAACCTTGGTCTTCTTACTCTCTCCAACACATAAACCCTGTGCTTCAACCTTCTTATTGTATTTTCCATTTGTGTACATTTAGCCTTCAATTCTTTAACTACTTCTATAATATTCTCACCCGTGGGATCTGATACGGTGGCATTGGGTTGAGGTTCAGTGGTAGCAGTGGGAGCAGCATCATTGGTTTGGGTGTTTTGTGATTCAGGTAAAGGTAATGGTTTAGCAGTGGATCCTGTTGGTGCAGCAGTATGTTCAGACGTTGTCGGATTGGGTTGAGCATCATTGCTTTGGTTGGGTTGGGATTCAAGCACCTCCTCATTTTCAGGAATGCCTGGCAGGTTAAGCATATTAGGGAATAAAGGTGTAATCTTTCCTGAGAACTTGTCATTTTTTTTTCTCAAGTGTGTAAACACCCTAGGAGACATATGATGTACCTCATACTCCTTTTTATGATGAATGGGTGCCGTTATCTGTTTCTCGACTATTAATTGAACAAACCTAGAATATAAGTAGTATTTACCCTTTTCTTTAATGTTCTTTATTAACCCCTCAAAGATCAACCTAGACCAGTTAAACAGCCTCCCCTGTGATAAACATATGATGTAGCTGCTATTTTTGATGGAAACTCATCAAACCCAGTGGTCTTGTTGCTTAGACACGTAAGCAAAGTATGTATTAAAACTTCCATTGGGGTGAGAACATACCTTTATGATACTTAATTCTTTCCACATTTTCTCATAACCCAATCTTTGCAACCCCGAAAAATTTCATCATCGACAAATTGACAACCCCATCAAGATCATCCGACTTCAAAACATCCCTAATCACATCCTCGTTGACTATTATCTCGTTCTTATCAACAAGACTCCTAATAACCTCGGGTCCAACTCGTTTTGAATTTTGCCTTCAACCAAAATTGATTAATGTATTCTTGAACAATGATAGGTTGTACACTTATTGCATAGTGAATTGGTGTGTGTTTGAGAAAAGCAATCATCTCATGGAACCCTTCAAGATGATTGTTCTCGGTTAGGTATGCAACGACGCTGTGTGTGGTGGGATATTCAGTCGGCATTTGTGTCCTTTGGATGTAAACCACGCTTAATTATCGCTTTAGGAATTGTTAGGGTTTGTGATATGCGCCAATTTCAAGTGTTTAAAGATGAATAATTTGATAGCGCAGTTGATTTGGGGATTATATACTAATAGATCAACATGTTACATAATGACCCTCGAGTTGCCCAAACACAGGGGTGGTTAGAAACATACTACCCGTGGGTTGCCCAAACCATCTACCCACAAATAGTCAATTACAACCATTTACTACACAACAACTAACACCTTATACCCATTTGATAGTAGTCCTTATTGGATGATTGTATGAATGGAAAGTAAACAACTAACACCTTATACCCATAGGTTGATGCAGTTTTATAAATTAATGAATAATTTCCAAATATATATGTTGAACGTGTAATGTGTAACCATAGGTAAACGACTCATCCGTTGAACGTCTAATGTGTAATCACAACATATCGACTCATCCGTTGAACGTCTAATGCGTAACCATAACATATCGACTCATCCGTTGAACGTCTAATGTAAATACAAGCTATAATACAAGCTATAATAACTAATAACACGATGATGTAAATACAACCAAACTAATAGAAAATCTCTACAACTCGTATTCTTTAGCGGAATGTAAATACAAGCTATAAAAACTAAGAACACGATGATGCAGCTTGTTCTTGAAGGAGTTGAGTCTTAATCAGTCTAACCAGTTGTTCAGCTTGTGGTATTTCATTCCCCACTGGATTTGGAGGAATTTCCAGCTTGTTAGTCAGCATCTTCTCCATAAGTCTTTTGGACAATGGATAAATTCTCTCAGCGAACATGCAGACTGTGATTCCACCCTTCGTTTCAACTAGATGCACACGAGGCAGAGGATAGAATCTCCAGGACTCAACCTGCCATAAATGTGAGTTCTGCCAGATGACGTGTCCTTTATCATTAGGAGATTGAGAGCTAAACAGGACATGAAGATCTCCTAATAAGAACATCCTAGAACCTTGTGGTGCATTGTTGCAAGAATGGGAGGTGACAAGAGTGTACAGAGAAAGCAAGTCCGCTGCTACCAAATGAAGTATTTCCTTCAAAAGGTGAACTCCATTGAAGATTTATCCATTCGATGCATGACATTGAGTTCTTTGTTTATCAATGTCCAATTGACCAAAGACATTTGGATCTCCATCAGAAAATCGATGAAGACCCTTCTTTGATAAAGGTTGACTCATCATCCTCAAGATCCAAGGGAGTTACTTTGGCCTTCTCTTCTTTCTCCCACCGCCTTATAGATACCTAAAGATGGTTCATCATCTTCTAAGCCAACGAATCACGAAAGAGGAGTGGGACCTGGTACAATAGGTGCTTCAGAAGAAATGGCTACTGGTTCAGCAGATCTAGCCTTGTCAGATGAGCTAGCAAATTCTGTAGGAGCTTCAGCAGAAACCAAAGATGGTTCAGCAGAAGTCACCTTGTCAGATGAAGGATTGGCTTGAGGAATTTCTTCAGATGTAACCAGCTGGGAGATCCTCTTTGGTGGAATAGCATCAATATTATCCAGTATGTCAACAAACTTTGGTCTTTTGGTCTTTGGTGCAACTTCAGCAGTAGAGGAAACTGATCGTCTTTGTATGACTGAAGATTGACCAAGTTTCGTTGCAACATACTCCATTGGGGCATCAGCAGCTGCAGCTTTGACAAGCTCTGGATCCTTGGAGACTTCAGTAGATGCTTTATTCAAGTACGATTTCTTTCTCCTTTGATAAAGAACAGGCTCCTTCTTCTTTGGAGATTCTGCAACTGCTGATGAAGGATCATTGATAGATACATCAGCTAACATATCAAGAGACTCATAACGATGTTTTTCCTCTTCCTCTTCAGAAGAAACCACAAGCTTCCTTTTGTTGGTCTTTTCTAGTTTGTCCTCTAATTCCTTAACTTTATATTGCGGTTCATTAATCTTACTACCAAGACAAGACTTGGTCTCTGCAAGCTCCTTTTTCGGACTAGATACCTCACCGCATACATTAACAAGAGCATAGATGATGAGAGAGTAATAGGGTCCTCTCCACCGCCAGATTGTCCGTGGTAATGGGAGGTACCTCATCAATAGGTATCTCATCAATAGGTATCCTTGGAGGAGTAAGTGTGGTCAACTGCTTATGTCGGACTCAAAATCATCAAGAGGATCTTGTGCTTGTGGTGGACTAGGACAATGTGCAGTCGGTGTTGGTGGAGGCCGGTCTTGTGCAACATGAGAAGCTTCAGAAAAGGAGGGCCCTCATCAATGTTAGCAACATTCTCCTCAACAAAGAAGCCGATATTGTCTTGAGGCAACATAGCCTCTGTCAATGGATAATGTGCCCCTCAAAGTTAGTTCTCATAGAGGCAAAGAGTTTGGTAAGAGCTCCTACTTCATAAAAGCCTTGGGTTTGGGTAGAGGTGTCTATAATTATTTGTAAGAATCTAGGGTACATTAAAACTTATGTTGTTTCCTATTGATATTTTCAACCAAATTATCAAAAATAAACTTTGAAAAATTATAAGTTAACCTTGTGAAAGACACACTATACCGTATGCCAATTGTGAAGAGAATTGATCCCATGCCCCGTTTGTTGCTAAAGCATCAAGCAACGTGTGAACCAAGAACCTCCACTGGGGCAAAAGTGCTTCTTCAACCATATGTCACCCTAGTACCTTGATACCCAATACCTCTCACCGCGAGTATATCCTCGATCTTGAGTCAAATACCCCATCAAGATCATCCAAGCGAAGCTTCGTCCTTATCGACTCCTCTGTGACTACAT
The DNA here is from genome assembly GCA_022545495.1 of Chrysanthemum lavandulifolium. Classification (NCBI taxonomy): domain Eukaryota; kingdom Viridiplantae; phylum Streptophyta; class Magnoliopsida; order Asterales; family Asteraceae; genus Chrysanthemum; species Chrysanthemum lavandulifolium. The sequence continues at coordinate 282,868,966 of CM040244.1, forward strand.
ACTGTTCAATCAATCATGGCGTAATCTCCTTTTCATCCGTGTGGGCGAAGCCCAAAATTGTTTGACCAACGTTTCATAAATGTGGTTGGGAGAATGCTTTAGGGCATAGTGAATCTTTGTTCTTTTCAAGAACTCCACCATAGGCACATACTGACTCATCACTTTTGCATTTCCCAAGAACGCAACTTTGTTGTGATCCTTCTTGAATTGAAGAGCCATTTGATGAATTGATATTTTTAGGGTTATGATTCTTGTATCTTTGAGGGTTTTGTTTGTATTAGAAGAGGAAGTGGGATATTTTGAAGTGGAAGTGAGAGATGTTGTTGGGTAGAAGGTGTATAGAAATAGTCAAAAGTATTGGTAGTTTTGTTGACCCTTGCTTACGTGTACAGCTTGTCGACCACGCAATTTTAACACTTCATGTAAACATATATCCAATCATCAAGTTATGCGCTTCAAGAGAAACCAACCCAAGACTTGGATATGTTCGGTAAGATTCTAGAATTACTTGTGCCAACAACTCGCATTAACTTACAAAGAAACCTTTAACCCGCCTATAAAATCTTCCCAATGCATACTTCTCTCACACCATTTTACCCCAAATACCATTATGAACCCTAGTTTCATCACAAACACAATCAACAAAATTGACCATGAATACTTCACCAGAGGTTCTAAATCCAACCTCTTCTCCATCATCCTCATCATCCAGTGATTTTCTCCAGTTCTGGACACCTCCACATGACCCTCGACCTTTGACATCCCCATTTCTCTCTTCTTCTGAAGATGACGGTGTAGTGGATCCAAGTGATTCTTCTGATAACACAGAGGAACTCACTGCTGAGATACCTTGTTACTCCCAACCTCCAGCACCTCAACCTCAACAAAGGCCTGGTGCCGAACGGGAGGTGGTAGTTGGTCTACCTGCGCCAAATTCTGTGCTCATCTTTATTATTGTCACCTATTTTGATTGTCCAAGGTGACCTTATTCTGTGCTCATCTTTATTATTGTCACCTATTTCCTTGACCGCCAACACACATTTTTCAACTAAATCCTTCTTAGATCTTTTGTTAAGTTGTTTGCTATATATTTCATGAATCACGTCATCACATGGTCGCTCCACTTCAAAACCAAACGCCACGCACAATCCTCAAGTAGTTATGAAAAACAAAAGTAAGAATCCCAAATATATTACTAAAACTAGTTATAGCATAATCAATTTTACCGTTAGACATTACTACAAGTTTGAAAATGGTATTACTTATTACAATGTATATGTAGTTGGGATAAGTTACTAGTTTCACCAGCAAGCGCTTGGCAAGTTTAGGAAAGTTAATAAATGTGTCACATAACACAAATAAATGTGTATCTTAGTAAATCTTAGGCGGTTGGCACAAGTACAACATTTATAATAAACAATCACAAATGGGTGGTTTATACTTAATACACTCATGAAAGTGTATCAATGTTGATACAATAATTTTGGGCAACCTTAGAAAGTTTACATTGTTGGGCAACCTAAGTAAATGCACAAGTACAAAGGGATGGTAGTTTGCATTTGGCTTACTAAAAAGACTTTACTGTAATGTCCAACAATTTTTTCCAGCTAAGTTTGTTCAAAACACAACCATGGATTACGATGACAATTCTACTTTCAAGGTTTATATAGTGCATCCTTCATCTAAACATGGAGTGAAACTACCTAAAAATATCACTTTCAATAAACTAGTTGCGTATGTGAAGAAAAAGGTTCACGCTGTCAAAGAGACACCAAATGATAGAGTCAGGTTATCTTACCAAGATGGTTCCATGGAATTGGACGTGGTTGATGATGAAGACGTCCAATACTTCATTCGTGAACTATGTTGTAAGAATGAGCAAACTCAAGCTCGCTAATTTCAACAAAAGAACCGCCACCTTCGTGAGGTAAAATCATCTTGACTTCTAATCATTTATCATTAGACCGAATTTTCCATTGCTTCACAATCATAGTTACCATGACACCCCAAAGGTCGAGGATACCTTTTTCACAAACCCGAGTATTCACTTCCTCCTTCGCAAAGAGACTCATTTAAAAATATGCCCATGCCACCAACTGCACCACAACCAGAATTAAAAAACATCGATTCCCAAAAAACCGATACCTTTTTTTATAAACATAAAGAATTTTATAATAAAGCAGAATGCATGTTTACTATTGGAAAGAAATCATTACTTGAGCGATTTGAATACAAAGTTATTAAATCTGAACCCACGAGGTACAGCATGAAATGTATAAATGAAGGCTGCTCGTGGAACATATACACCCGTAAAAAAAAAAAGGATAGCACATTCTTTGTTTCTAGCATCAACAATGTCCACACATGTTCAAGAACTGAATTACATCCTAATCATCGTAATGCGACAATGAAATTACTTAGTCAGTTGCTAATCGATAAATTGAAAGATACTCGGAGGGTATATACTGGAAAGGACATACAACGAGATCTTAGTCTTGAATGGAAAGTAAACGTTTCTTACAAACGAGCTTGGGGGGGTAGGAATTTGGCTTTTGAGGTGTTGAACGGTAAACATGAACAATCGTTTGAGCAGTTAGCTTTATATTGTCATAACCTAAAGCTAAAAAACGAGGGACTGAATACACATCGATCTGATTTGTCGGCAGATTTAAGATGGTTTTGTAGCATTTGGTTTTATGGTAAGTTTCGGACACATTTATATTAATTGTTAGTATTAGTATATTTCCTATTATTATTCTTATACACACATCTTATTAAGCTTTAACGTATACTAATCACTAATATATACTTAACGATACTAGATTCGAGTTTTATAGCCTTCATGCGGCCATTGATTATAATTGATGTCGCATCCGAAAGGAAAGTATCTCGGAACCAACATGCTTGTTGTTGGTATGGACTGATAATAATCGATTATTCCAATCGCTCACCGGTCGCATACAGGTGAGACAGTGAAGCCCGGACATTGTTTTGGGGTGGTTGAAAGAATGCATTGGTGAAGTGCCTAATCGGCGATTATTTCGACGCATCATTCAATAACAAAGCGTGTGACACGTTGTTTCCAAATTGCTTTCATGGTTATTGTTGTCGTCACTTGATGATGAATTGCAATATCACCAATAAAAGCATAAGGCTTTGTCTTGGAAGGTGTGCAAAAGCTATACGATCAAGATTTTGATAATGCAATTGCGAGCTTCGCTCCAAAAAATCGAAGCCGTTAAAAAACTTGAAAACGCCGGGTTCGAAAAGTGGTCAAGAGCATACTGCAGTGGAAAAAGATACAATTATTTGACGTCAAACAGTGCGGAGTCAATAAATTCATTAACAAGGCACGTCCGAAAGGTACCAATAACTATGCTCTTGGAGTACTACAGACGTCTTCTACAAGATTGGTATTTCGAACGTCGCGAAAAATACTACGGTATATATCTTCGCCGTCTCACATTTACTTGTTCGATAAATGATACATGATGTACGCTTATTTTGCAGACGCACCGGAATTTGAACTTACAAACTGGGCATCTAGGAAGGTTGAGCATAGAATGTGGAAGAGTGCGAATTGGGAAGTAAGAGGAATTGCCATGTGTGCTGTGTACCAAGTTATAGACAATCGTCATAGTCATATTGTTGATTTCGTAAAGAATGAATGCAGTTGCAGGTACCTGCAATATACAGGTTGTCAATTGCGGTAATTGTTGTTTATTCGTGTATGGTTTTTGATTACGAATAACGTGCAGGAAATGGCAACTTTCGGGACTACCATGTGGTCATGTGTGTGCCGTGTGTAGAGAAGAAAAATTGACTAATCAGAACAAATGGGCGGAAACATGGTTTACAAAACGCACCGAAAGGCACATATCATGAAATGGTGTATCCTTTGGAAATAGAGTCGAATGGCATGATCCGGGTAACTTGCAAAAGGTTAAACCGCCGTTGATGGATAAGAGGCGGGTGAAGACCTAAAACAAAGATCGCTTCCCATCAAAAATGAGGAGCCAAAAGTTAGAAAATGTGGGAGGTGTGGTACCGTAGGGCATACCCGCAGCATCGCATGGAACCATTGCTGTGAAACAGTAACCTAGATAGTTCATTCAAAATGGGCATTAATAATGTTTATTAGTATTCTGACAAGATAGGTTATATTGGTTGTCAGAAAAAAACAAATAGCAGGACAGACAATGGTAAAGAAGTTATGCAAGATATGGCACCTGAACAAGGAACGGGTAAACGTACGTCAGGTACTCATTTTCATTTGAAAGATGACCCACAATCGCAAGCGGACGACGAGTATTTTCAAAATGGGAGAATTTACCTTGATTGGGATGCCGTGTTGTTGGTTTGGTGAAGCAAGTAACAGTGGTTGGGAGGGTTACGTAGATAATTCTGGCATAAACCTAAACTCACTCCCTGAATCATCAAATACATATCACTTGGATGATTTCAATAACATGGATAATTACTAGTACAATGTTCTCATTATTTAGCTAATGAAATTGTAGGCTTAAAGTTAGACACTCCTGCACATGGTTGTGTAGTTTTAAACAAGTATTTGTATTTTGTCATGAATAAACCGTTGTGTTTGTATTAACCAAGTATTTGTATTTTATCATGGTAAATATGGTAAAGCTGAATTACAATAGAACAACTCAATTATTTGTGCTAAAGTCGATGAGTGATTTTTGACTATAATAGTGACTCAAAACAGTTTCATTGATTATGGTTGTTTAAAAACTAAGATAAAACAAATGATGATGTCGGACCTCATAAAGTTGGTCAAACCGAAATATGCTTGTTTATTTGTTTTCTACCTTGGTTAATTCCAACCTTTCATTAAGTCTTTGCATGTGATTATTTTTGGATCTTTTGTCATTGATTATGCTATTTAAGCATGCATATACATCTATTCATGATTGAAGTTTTGGTTAATATTTGGATCAAAGTAAAAAATAAGCCATGGCGGGACAATTTAGGTTGAATGAGTTACGTGAGCGCCAAATTCTTATCAATGGGAGGATATGTTCATCTTGTACCGTCGGAGGCATCGGTCGAGTATTGGCGTGGCGGCGGATATTAATGTGGTTTGCATGAAGGTGGATCGATGAATCGTGAAAGGGTGAATTTGTGGAAGAGTTGCAGATCGCAATGCACGCTTTCTACCTAAGAAAATGGCGAGTTTTCAAATGAACTTCAAAGGAAAGATTACATCAAACCGATGGAGTCAAGGTTACGCTAGCGAGTTCGAACTAAGGGGTCGGGATATTGACCTTTTCACAGATAAGATTAAGGGTTTGTTGCCATGGTAGGGACGATGATGCAATGGTGTATGTCAGTGTTGGCTAGTGTGTTTTCCAATAAAAGTGTTGCGGGCTCAGGATGCCTAACACGAGTGTTTGTAACTTAGGTAGTTGTCATGTAATCCTATGTTTCATGAAAATTTATCTTTATGTTAATCTTAGTGGTCTGTGTCATGCGTATCTTAATCAAAACTTATGTGGTAAGGCTATCACTGGCAAAACTAGTAATAGCAAATATAATCGGGGTGGTTTAATAACTGTGAAAGAAACATGCGCATAAAGACCCCGTAATCACCAAATATGTGTTCTTTGGTGTGTGTTTTCATTGTGTTCTATGTTGTTTGGTTTAATTGTGGTTACCATAACAAAGGTGTGCATTTTAAGTATTGTTGGATTGAAGTACCTCACAAGAACTAGTTGCAGTGGTTTCTGTTAAACTAGCCGTGGTTTCTACTAAAGTAGCCGTGGTTTCTTGTGAACTAGCCGTGGTTTCTTGTGAACTGGCCGTGGTTTCTAGTACACTAGCCGTGGTTTCTTGTACAGTAGCCGTGGTTTGCTCTCCACTGTCAGTGGAACCACGGATATAAGCATTCTTGAAACCACGGGTAGAAGGATCAAGGCACTGATGAGTATTTAATTTAAAAATATGTTAACAAGATAATTAGTAAGTACTTAACCTAAATAATACATCCATGAAAAGGGCACTTATCTTGCAAAATGAGTATCTTTTCATCGACTAAATTCTTTAACTTTGCAGCAGTTGTTTCTTCTGAATAGGTAGGGGATACAGCAACATACGCTTGTAAAGGGCACTTATCTGCCGAAATGCTTTTCATTATTTAAAAATAACTTAAAAATAAAATTAATAAGTTGTAATAAAAGGCCACCATGAAAAGGGCACTTATCTGCCGAAATGCGAACCATTGCCTCCGATACATTCTTTACATAGAGCTCGATACAAAAAACCCAACGATGCGAACACTTTTAATGACAACGAGATTAACAAAATAATACATCCCTGTTTGGGGTTCACATTAATTAAAGTAGTTGGTACATCGCTTTAGCTACTACATACCCGAATACAAAATTCATCCCTTGTTACAAACAGTTATAATTACAACCAACATTGAGAACAACATGTCTACCAAACACATACTGTGTTTTAAAAAATTAGACATATGCTCACGATATGCAAGGGCGTCTGTGATGGTTATCGACGGCTAATGACTTCCCATGTGACATCAGATAAGAATATGCATACCAGATACCACAATCACCAAACAGAGTCCCCGATCCGAACGTTGGGTGCATTCTTGAAGGTAATTGCATATGTTGTCGGATTTATACCTTTCTTATGGAAGACAACGGCTTTGTCTAGAACAATTGGTAGTCCAAATCAGTATATACATCGAAACATATTTTGTTACTTTACATACCAACTTAACACAATACATAACAACTTAAATTTATACATCCATACATATTTTGTTAATTTACATACCAATTTAGCACAATACATAACAACTTAAATGTTTGCATCGACACAATCGAACCTACGGCAAACACTAAAAAATAAACATTTAAACTACAAGGAAACAAGACATCCTAATAAACCGCCATATCACGATGAGTCCGCAAAATAAGTGATTCACGAACGGTTTGAACGTAAAGGACCCAACATCCCCTCAATGCCCAAGTGTCGAAAGTTCCCGAGAGCAAGCTTGTATAGTACAATGCTTGCGTTAAATCCTTCCCGGTTTCCAATTTCAATTCTGAGTGGTCGCCGTTGTCGCCAAACCGATTAATTTGAGTGCTATTGGGGTTGGAATGCTAAGAAGCCGTGTAGCGATGCAATCCTACCACCCCAACCGATAAAACCCATATAGAAAAAACAGAATCGACATCCCTTGAATGTTTCCCAAACAACGGACTGCCTCGTATGTTTGAAACATAGAACGGTAAAGGAAGGTTGCCTATTAATTCAAGCGGTATGTCCGTGACTTGAAACGGTTGGTGAGCAAGTCAAAAGACACAATCAAATAGTCATGAATGTGCTACCATCGTTAGCATACAACCGCCGATAACCACACCAATAAATGTAACCCCCAACATTAGCTTGACTTGCTTTTTTGATTCTGATTGTGTTCGGAAGCAAGAAATGCTGATCTAACACCGTCCATTGTTTAGAGGAGAACGTGAAAATTAAAACAAATTGCATGGTCAGTTTGATTGAATGGGTATGAAATTTTTAGGAAGGTCGGATCAAAATTGTCAGGACGAATCCCAAAAGCGATAAAGCATTTTTCATACTCCTGTGATGTCAAAAGATAGGGGACAAACGTGGCGACTGATCAGTTGATGGAAGGATTCCAAACGACCGCCATGGTATCACGGACAATTGGTCCATAGGTAAAACCCCAAACTCCATGTGACCAGCCAATTGGTTTGACGTCAAAAAATGAAATGTTTGAGGACATAGGGTGCAAGTCAAAATGTTGATTTACCAAACCCACGTAACCTTTAAACCTCTGCTTGTACATCAAAACGTATGAAACGGTGGAGTGCATCGAACACCAAAGCGGACGGTGAAATGCATGTTGTCTATGCAAGACTTCCAAGCCTTGCGACACTACTGCATTGAGCCACACACCTCACCGGGAGCTCGTTAACTATGTCCATTTGAACTTCAAGTGGAATGTTGGCAGACATCGTGAAATTTTTTTGGGCAACTGTGAGATCAGTTAAGATGGGCAAGTTTCACAAGAAATGGGGATGGGCAACTATTAAACTGTAAGAGTATTATAAATAATAGAACAATTAGAGCATTCATATCTAGGGACCAACCCATAAGATATGCATTTAAGAAATAGTACATGTATTAAATGGTTAAACAGTTAAGTTCCAGTTTAAAGAGTTGACTTGTGCTTAATACTACCATGAAATTAATGATCAAGTACAAGGATCGTTCATAAACACTTGAAAGTGTATGTTACATAATTATTTATAGTTGGGCAACTATGACGCATGGGCAACTTAGTCAAGAACTAGTTTGTTTGTAAGTACTAGTTACAAAAATGTTGTTCCTTTTTAAAGTCTGATAGGCAACTAAGTGAATAACTAGTTTTCAAATCAATAACTAGTTTGTTAACTTTGTTGTGTTGACAAACATTTATCAATTAAGGACTTATAAGCAATGGTACCTGTAAACATGCACGCATCTTCTTGTACCAAGGACGCCACTCTACTTCAGGCTTATAGCCACTGTCGTAAAATGTTACAACCCCCGTCCTAATATGGAATCGAGCCAGAAACCAATGTTTTTCCTTTTCATTTATAGGCATATAAACCTGCCGTATAACACAAAAGGCCAGTTTTACAAAACACATAACAATATATGTATAAAGCCATGAACACAAGTATTACCTGTTCAACATCAGCCCATTGGTGTTTGTACTTTTCCCCATTAACATACCAAATGGGGATGGAGTCTTGTAATAGCAGCTGAACAAAGTATGCAGTTACCATACCCCAATCAGCGCCATCGGGCCCGAAATGCAACATGTATTCCACCCACAACTCTATGTGCTATAAATCAACAATAAAATTGATTAGGGTATAAAACCAACAATATCAAAAGAATATACCATCGTGTTGAAAGATATGTGTGACTGTTACCTCGTCCATAAGCCAACCTTTCTTAGGAGGGTCTAAACACACTAAGGATTCCCAAAATCTCCGATCCACACGAACTTCTTTGCACCAAGGAAACATACATCGAAGGGGCCCCTGCTTTCCAAGAAATTCGTCGTAGTCATCAGTAAGATGTACTTTGTCGATAGCCTTGTTCCTTCGGGAAAGAACCTACACAAACGTAAATTAAAAACAGTTTTAAAAAAAATATATATTAAAAGTTGTTTTTAATACCTCAACCCAAGGTTTAACATTTTTAACTGTGCAGTCATATCTGGATCCCGGCACCCATGTGTTCGATTATTTTCGATTCCACAAATCTTTTGACCAAGAATACTGACGACTCAGCCATCTTTTTACTCCTCATGTCGTGTTATGTCTGCCTTGGCTCTTTTCCAATGGTCTGAATTATAGAAAGCTATAGACCTCTTTTTCTTTTCCTTATCAATCTTCAACAACTTTGCCTTTTGCAACCTGCGATTCTTCTCCTCTATCATAGCCATTAGAAAATCCTTTTCCATCATCTTTTGTTCTTCCATCCTCCACCGTTCTTCCTCTTCTTTCCTCAACCTTAATTCCTCTTCCAACAGATACTCCTGAGTAACAGGTGATGCATTTAAAATACATTTAATACAGTATGGCAAAAGTGTACATTTGGATATCACATTACCAGAACTACATCATCCTCATCATCACAATCTGCCGGCTCTGAACGAATGCTAGAAATAAGAGAGTCAACCAATTCGTGGAATTCACGATTTAGTTGCTCTCGAAACTCATAATGAGGTGGGAAAAGGATGTAGTAAAGTCCAATTTATCCCGTAAGTTAATAAAGTGCATTGTAAAAAAAAGCGGATAGTTCTTTCAAAGAAATAAAGATAATACTTGGATGAATCAAGGCGTGCGAAATCCGCAAGTTCTTTCACTTGCAAGGACCTACAAAGTAATAAAGGGTATTATCCTTAATAATAATTCTAATATAAACGTATAATTATGATTTAACATTGACTAGCAAATTACCTGAATAATAGCCTCGAGTTTGAAAACACGAGAATTCAACTCTTGAATGACACAATCCTTGAGGTCGATTTCGTAAGAAGACCACCGGTGCATACCCTAGACACAATCGGTAAATACTTTTTTCGTCTACCACGCTTCCGTGAAGCGACCAACTTCAGATACACATCGTAATCATGCGGTAATTTTGTTGGAAGGCTCCTTGGTATGTAGTGCGGTAAAATTCGTAAATTGACTATACCACCTGATCGGTGCTCGCCTAATGTTGGTTTAAGATCATAAATTATCTTCGAGTCCTAAATAACATCATCAACAACAAGGAAATTAAATTGCGATACCAACCGACCGGTGCTCGATAATGCATGTGTTTTACCTTGCCAAATAGCAATCCATAATGCGATCTTGTAAACATTACTTTCCTCGACCACGCCATCGCCTTTGGTATGACATCCGGGACTTTATTCCACCAACGATCGCTTCTTTCAAACGACTCAAGAATCCATATCTACAATAATAAAGATGCATTACTCTCATACATTGGGTTCAATAATAATACTAAGAAAAGATAATATAAATAGGATTAACCTTGAATGCCCAAACAAATCCACCAACCGTGTATGTGGAACATACTTCCGGTCTCTTTCCGCACCTTTAGGTGTTCCCACTGTGGTTTGATACAACGTCTAGTATCCGGTCATACAAGTGCCTCCAAATGTGCTCCCCATGGAAAGGAATTCCATGCTTCTAGGTCTTCGACCAAACGAAGGAGTGAATCATCCACCTCTTCAACCAATAAGCGACCCATAAAATAACCTCTAACGATAACAATAGACACACACGGATCGTCTTCATCGCTTAATTTACGAACAACTCTTCATCCTCAATAACACCAACAAGATCTAAGTTGGAAAGTTTTACCCTAATTTTTTGGAAATACCTCAACTTAAATGTTAAATCCTCGAACTATATAAATCAAAACTTGTCATCCCAAAACGAAAGCTCATTATCGAGAAAACTCCTACGACCAAAATGTAGACAACGACCATCAACAGTATATATAAGGGGCATGTCATAGCTTGTTTTATCCACGAAACCCTGCTTTTGTAAAACATAATCTAACATATGTGGTTCATGGTCAAAGAAGAACATATCCACCACCCTCCAAAACAGTTGTCCTAAACAATTTCTTTCTAGTATGATTCACTTTTCTTTAATTATTGGAAAGTATTTCAATTTGCTCCTTACAATGACATTGGCTTCAGATTCCTAAGAAATAAAAAAAACATAAAAAAAGCTTAACAATAATTATAATTGACTTCGTAATACTCGACTTCCTAATCTGCGATCATATTTAACAAATGAAACATTACTATCATACTCACACCAAATAAACAATGGCCCAATAATACACAACTATTTAAACTTTTAAAACCTAGCAATAGTATATAAGAAGTATATCGACTCATATAAACCAACTGCTTCAAACAATTACCTATGTAAAGGAGTTGCTTAAAATGTTATAAACAAGTGGATAACGTTAGTACTTTGACCCTCCACTGAAATCCGATTGTTATCTCAAAACCCATTGCTATGACAGTGACATAGGAATGGGTTTTCGAGGGGAAGCTCAAAGTACCAACGACCTTTCTACAATTCGTGGATTCTAGAAAAGCATTTCAGTTGGATAATCATGAAGTGTGGAGTGTCATGAACATTACACACTATCGTGATCATTTAGAAAAGTCATTTTGAATGTATGAAGTTGCGTCTCGCCACATTCTTACTTTCAACTTGACTTTCAATCCACAAGTATATCATATCCTTTCCTTCTTTGTTAAGTAACTCCTTTACATATATAAACTAATTTTTAATAAAAAGCTATCTGAGGGCTGAGGGCTGAATATTTAAGGCTAGAAAGGTGGTGCAAAAGGGTTTAGCTTCCTCTCAGAGTTCATAACTGTGTATGTGATGTTAGTGTGTAATTTTTGGTGTCAAACTCTATATGTGTGTCAGAGAGAGAGAGAGCAGATATGATAAGAAGACAGATTAAAGGTTTTGTAATGATACTGCTAGAATAGTGCAGAGTGAAATGGGGTTAATGAGGCACCCTCACAAACCCTTTCATATCTCTCGCCACCATTCCACCACTATCCTTACCATGACCTTGACATCTCTTTTCTTATCATTTATGACCTCTTTCCGACACACACACACGTTTTCACACCAAAAGTTACACACTAAAACACCCACACGCTTATGAACTCGAGAGTAAGCTAAACCCTTTTCAACCACCATTCTACCCTCATAATCGATAATAAAATATAAAGATAATATAAAGTGATCATATCAACATATGAAAAATTAACTTCCCTAAATGGACCATGGGCAACAATGGCTTTGACATTGGTCTAAAACTCCTCCATATACTTGTTTGTTCACGTGCAATCCAGGTTTGGTGATTGAATAGCATGTCAGATCTAGGTTGATTTATGATTCACACAAATTATCCCAGGTCTGACATGCCATTCAATCAACAAAGCTGAATTGTAAGTAAACAAACTATCAGCATTTGATTAACGTGCCTCCATCTAAGATATAACCGCCATGGCTGCAAACAGTAGTGCCGTAGATCCATCTTTGATCATTCATGTGTTAGTTTCGTAACATAATACGGAGGCTCAGATCTGTATAAATCAAGATATAACCGCCGTGGCTGCAAAATAATGTATTAAAATTGCCATGCCAACATACGGTAAATCATATCATTTGCATATCAAATAAGATAATCATCATCACAGCCTCTTGCATGTAAATAAGCATTGGCAATAAATAAGCAAACGTTGCCCAATAAATCAGGTAAGTAACTACAATGTGGGCCCATGTCAAGTATATGGGAGAGGTTCCACCTACACCACATTTATTGACATATGCAGGGTAATAAATTTTCAAACTTACCCACCTTATATGTGTGATTTTAAAATCAAGTGGTGTTGCTAAATAGGTTACAAAATTCTATCAATAATGTCTACAAAAGACTTCAGCCAACAATTTCCGGAACTGTTTCCGCAACAAAAAGACTTCAGGCAACAGTTTCCGGAACAAAAAGACTTTGGCCAACAAATTGATGAACAACAACTTTTAATAGAAATGGAGGAGGCTGCTATTAAGGAGGAAGAAGAATGGGAGATAGCGAGAAGACAAGTCTCAGTTAGAGATGGAAGCCGAAAGGGAGCGACTTATGCTCCAAGATGAAGAAGTCTCACATGATGGAAGCCGAAAGGAACGACTTATGCTCCAAGATGAAGAAGTCTTGTTAGAGATGGAGGAAGTCGCTCGGACAGAGAATTCAATGCATTGTATGCAGAGTGGGATGAGCGCAGATTTGAAGGTTGCTCGAGTATCTTTACGACGATGGTTACGACTCTAACAACTCTCAAACTTGGGATCACCCGGATTATATTTAGTTGTGTCGCAATTTAATTTTCTCTGTATTTTGTTTCGTTAACCCAACCAACAGCACCATCATTAGAGTGCTTTATTCACTTACTACCACTTATCTTACAAGTGGTTTGTCAAACTTAATAAGTAGCAACAAATCACTAAAACCACAAGAACAATGAATCACCCAATAGGTTACAAGTTATCTTACAGAAACAATTAATCACCCAATAAGTTAACCCTAAAATATCGAAACCCAAAATCAAACAAGAACAATTACGTCAAAGTTAACCCTAAATTAGCGAAACCATAAATTATCGAAACCCTAAACTAGTGAAAACATAAATTAAGAAAACCATACATCAATAGATGAAAATACGTTAAATTACTTACCCTAGCCCTAAAAGTTTTTCTGATAGACATTAGATCGGACAGTGTAGTGCCGATGTACTGCCAATGTGATCGGACACGGTGTTCGCTCTTGCTGAGAATTGTGTTGAGGAAGATTGTGTTGAGGAACTCGTGGTGGCGATGTGGTGGATTAAAATAAGAAGTGTATTGAGAAGTTTATCTCAGATAAATGTATAAATGTATAAAGGGATGTATAAAGGTTAAACTACTTATACTTTTTTATACATTCAACACTTAATACATCATAAGTTGCCTAAAGTACAACCTTGTGGGACCCAGCTGCCCAATATTTGTGTACTTTTAATAATAAAAAGATTACTTTTTGGCTAAAAGACAAAATTGTCACCGCCTTCGACATTAAAAGTCAAAGTTGCCTAACCGAACTTTAAGACACTTGTACTAGAAAAGTACAAGGTTGCCCAAAAAATGGGACACATGTCACGATTTGATAGAGTTGCCCAAATATTCGGTTGGGAGAGTTGCCCATGGGCATTTGAGAAGTTAAAAAAGTGGGGCTTTTGGGTAATAAAGTTGAACCCATTTAGAGAATTTTCCTTTAGATAATTAACCGCTAGGTAGGGGGAGTTACCACATGTGTTTCTAAACAAACAAACCGACGCTTCTTTCCTTCTAAATATCTCTACCATGTGGGCCTTGTGGTATGAAAGAAATAATCGTATTTTCAACAACAAGAGTCGAAGAGCAATTGAGGTTGTGGAGAACATCAAATCTACTTCTTTTTTTTGGTTTCGGAATAGATCGAAATTTAAAAGCATAGATTGGATCGCTTGGTATAATTTTCCTTTGAACGTCATGTAATTCGTTTGTTTGCCCTTGGGTCCTTGTTTTGAGGACCTCTTGCGGCGTTTCTTATTGAAGTTTAACTTTTCAAAAAAAAAAGATGTAGTAGAACTAATCTAATAGACGTGTGACACATCAATATGCAAATTTGATTCACACTCACAAAATATGTATATGTTATGTGGTGTTTGCTTTTAAGAGCCCGAATCAATCAACCGCACATCCGAATCAACTGAGGCGAAATGTCTCGAATCGACCGCATCTCGAACGGAAAAAAAACTCACGTTTGAACCGCACATTCGCTTGCTCGTACTAATTTTTTTGGTCTTTTTGTGTCGTGAGAAGCAACAAGAGTTCGGACACCCTCTCATTACAGACCATTAAGATCTTCTATCGCCTCGAATTGCCTCGAACGGGAAAAAAAAAAAGCTCGAACGACCAAAATGTCTCGACCGCTCGAATCTGTCAGACAAGAGGTCATTAGAGCCTCTTAACGAAAAACAAACACCACCTAGTTTAATTATATACTTTTTCCGTCTCACAAAAACTGTACACATTTTTATTTTTAAAAGTGTCAGATTTTATGTATAGATAGTAATTATGACAATTTTTTTCTATTTCGATCTTCTAATCAAAACTTGCATTACTCATTCTAATTTTATAATAAATGTATAAAAATAACTTTTTATCTATCAAAATTTGCATTAATTACGCATATCATAATTTATCTCATTTTCATTTGTGGACATTCTTTTCGAGACGGAAGGAACAAGTATTATACTATTATGTAATTTACTTTAAAAAAAAAAAAGCACAATTCATGTCTTAAAATTTCTGTTTGACTTATGTTTTCTATAAATTTATAAAGCAATTGTTTTTTATGTTACTTATAAAATGACAGTGTGCAAAATTAGCTTATACTGTTTGGATAATCATTGACCAAATCATGATTAGAACAATTAACCATCTCAGCAAATGTAATTATGTAAGTGATTGCATGAATATTTGAGATATGGAGATGTGAGCAAATCATATAATTAAGGTTGTGATTAAGAGATGGTGTGTGGGATCCAGACAATCAATATAAACACAGCTGGTTGGGTACACCTAACAATCTTCATCTATGAGGCTGCCCTAGTAAGGGCCTTCAATCCCTTTCATTTTCTCTGTCACGTCAACTTTCTCTCCGTAGCCGACCTTCGATTGGCCGTCTTGCAAGAAAGTGATGTGATCATTTTTTTATTCCCCACCCACATTTCTTGCATATTAAATGTCCAAATAATTCGATCACATATACGATCGAGATGGGTACAATTTGTAGCTCGATCTATTTCCCGCAACAAGACGATCGAGTGTGAATCGATCGCCACAATCACTCGATCGACTCTATTGGAGGCAGCCTGACTATGTTTGTCTTGTGTTTCACATTGTGTCATTGCAATTGAAATCTTATAAGTGCATCATGTGTAGGGTTTTCTTGTTTTCCTCCATTTCACTAAAACAATAATTCCATTTTTTTATACATGATTATTATGGTAAGACAGGTGATATTTCACAAAAGGTCCAAAGTACAAACATCGCTAGTAACACATATGATGATGGTCAATGAAAGTGTCGAAAACAGTTACGAGAATACCCCAGTTAAGCTGCATACATCTGAGTCATACTTGTCTTTTCCTGGTAAACCGAATAGACCTCATCCGTTTTAATCATTATTAAATCGGCTAGTATCCAAAAGTACCAATGAACCATAAATTGACATTGTGTTCCTAAATTATCAATATATTTCGTAAAGCTTGAAAAAGGAAATTTGGCTTGATATGCAGACATACAGTAGAAAAATGTTTATATGTGATAAGTGAAATATCGAAAATTCATTCTAAAAACAAAATTATATTTAATAAAACGATACCAAAACAGAAAATGCCAAAAGATACAAAAGCATAAAGCAACACAGCCAGCAAACTATATAACATCAACAACCTACCTATATGATCTTGGAACTAGCAGAAGCGAAAACAATATCTTCGCCAAGAACTAAAACGAAAAATAACATGTAATGAAGGTTTTATGAAAAGTATAATAAGCCCAGACCTCTTTCATTTTGAATGTCTTTCAAGTCATCCAAATGCAAGTCGGTTTTTATTCAACTTGCTTTCGTAAGTACATACCGATGTCTGACTTGAATGCAACACAAAACAAAGAATCACCTTGTAGTATTGTACTGATATAATGGCTAAAACACAGTTTCATAAACATCACACATGATACAAGCCTTTAGATCAGGTAAAGTACAGCAAATAAATATCATCAGTTTACGCAGCCTCATAAAATGTAAACCCCAAGGCATAAATTGCAATGTTAGATGGGCTATTAGTTTATGTTTATCAAGTCTACGAATATTCCTTGAGGACTCACTTGTTCTGCAAGCATCCGTATAAACCACTCAAGGCAAATGCTACAAAATGTGTCTCTACCTCTAATTCCAAATGAATATGGTTAGTGTGGCTTTGGTTTGTATCCATCAACAGCAAAATTTCTTGTAGCAGCAGGAAGGGCAAGACGAAGACCATCTAGTTCAGGTTTTGCAATTACTTGACAACCTAGACGAGACCTGCACAACAACATACAGCTCTGTATCAACATATGACGAAATGCTATTGGTGATGACTGATTAAACTAATGCAAGATATTACGTTTCTGTCAGCCCAAAGGCAAGATCTAGCATATCGTTCTCCTCGTCAGTAGGATCCTCAAGCTTATTGTATTGTTCCACGTCCTGACCAATGACAACAATAAACGTGTAAATTGTAATAGTTGATCTATAACTAATACCAAGTGCAATATTTTAAGTGTGTAAAGCATACCATTACAACCACATGACATGTAGAACAAGCAAGTGACCCTTCGCATGCTCCTGCAATCATTTTTGAGTTGATAAGCTATAAACCAACATCAAATAAAAGTTGCTACACTAAGAAATGACGTTGTACAAGATCATATTAAAGCAACCTTCAAGCTCAATGTCATTTTCATGGGCAGCTTCTAACATTGACATTCCAACAGGAACCTTGATCTCCCGCTCTCCATCATTGTCAAAGAAAGTCACAGAGATCCTGCACAACCAACCGAAGTTTTGTAACTAGATGCTCACAAACAAAAGATGTGTCAAACAAATATACTGCCACCTAAATTTCGTTCTCATTACTGAACTTGCGGACAGTAGAAAAGAAAAACGAAAGAAGGCGTGATAGGAGTTCTAGATAGGGCATATACTCACTTTTGGGTTTCTTCATTTTCTCTTGGTGAAGTTTCGGTGGCTGTGGTAGAAAATAATCTATGACTCTGAAAAAAGTGATGCAAAGTTTAGTAAAGACGGAAAATTATAAAGTTGTCACCAGCAAAACGCAAGCAGTAAATACACGAAAAATCTGATGTAAATCAAAACCAATGTGTCACTCAATGTGATTAAGATTTAAGAAGTAATTCACTTTATCTAAATGTAACTAAGCTTTACGGATCAAGTGCTTTATGAAGTAATTCACTTCAGGCATTCTATCTGAGAAAGAAAGGACTAACCGAGGGCTCCAAATAGTCATTCTGAACTAAAGGGAAAAATGACCTCTTTGATCGAATTGATATTGGGGCTGCAATTTCATAAAGGAAAATGAATCAGGAACGGCTAAAACATCAAAAATGAACCAGTCTAATATATGAACAATATACTGAAGACGGGCACACAGAGTTTAATGCAAACAGGTAAGTAACAGACGTGAGGGACAACTTTATCTAACACCATCACATGAGGACCCTATATATCAGATTTCGCACCACTATACATCTGATGTGGAAGTATTCACTCAATGACTCGAACCACAATTCGCTTGTGTACACAAAAAGAATTAAATATTTATCACAAAACTTTCAATGTGCCTGGTTTGCAATGAGACCAGCCGAAATCTAATATGCAAACAAACAAAACATTCCACCAACTAAGACTACAACATAGGCTTACGATACCTAGTAGCGCTTCAGAATTCTTACTCAAACAGAGGTCATCAAACATAACCTATCCTAATGCAGTAAAAAGTTGTAAATTTTCTAAACTAAACTAGCACCCGTTATTAGTCGAAAAAGGCATAACTCCATCATTTCAATAATGGGACTAATAAAAAGTATCGAAAAAGAACCTTTGGATAAACCCTTGAACGCCTGAGCTCCAACAAGCCTTGAAATTTTGGAAATGAACATAATTGTTACAAGAACCAGGACTATCTGAAAAATGAACAAATAATCATTAGTTTAAGAGGCAAAGTAACAAACAAGATTCTAGGATTTAATATTATAGTTTGGTTTTTTAAAATCATTTTGATTTGCAAAATAAATAAAAAAGAACTGGGTTGATTTATTATACCTTTGTGATTGTTCAGGAGATCCGACCAAAGATGTCTTCTAGGGGTTTAGGTTGTTTGGTTTGGTTGAGAAAGACAAAATGGTTTGTTAAGGTTTTACTTGATCCGACCCGACCCGACCCGGTTGACAAAAAACAAAAAAAAAGAAATGGAGATGCGGGGTATCGAACCCCGTATCTCTCGCATGCAAAGCGAGCGCTCTACCATGTGAGCTACATCCCCGAATCTGATACGTGACTGTTTAAGTAATATCAGTGTTAGAGGCTAATCATTTTAGCATGTTTTAATATAATTTTACTACTCCATCCGTCCCAAATTATAAGTCCATTTTGACTTTTTCAAAGTCTTTTCTTTCTCACTTTGACCTTAATTATTCTTTTTCGTGTTATATAATACTTGATGAAAAGTATACAAACGAAAACGCATTTAAAACACAAGTTCATTTATATATTTTCAGATCAAGATTATATAACACTAAAAAATAATTAAGGTCAATGTTGATATAAAAGACTTTGAAAAGTCAAACTGACTTATAATTTGACGATGAAATTTTGGTACTACATTCGTATTTTAAAATGTCACAAAATAAATGTCCACTTCATGTTTCAATTTATCAAAATAGAGTTTAATAGGTATAAGGCTGCCTCCAATAGAGTCGATCGACCCATGCTCGATCGATTCATGAATCGATCGTCCTTGCTGTGGCGCTTCGATCGATCTTGGTTTGAGGAGGGAAGTGATCGCATGAGAGATCGACTTCAGCTTGGTTCCTTTTTGTTTGTGTGTGTGTATTTAATGAATATAAAAGGTATATTTGTGGGGTATGTTTATTGATATTTGATTAGTGGATAATGTAGTTATTGAAATTTTCTAGAACTTTATATAATTTAAAAGTAGACATTTATTTTAAGACGGAGAGAGTAATAGTTAGGGTTAATAAACAATAAGTCATTTTACTTTCAGTTATTGTTAAATTAAGTCATATATAATAACTTTTGTGTATATAAGTATATTAACCATCATAATTGCTTACTATACTTTGGGTATATGTTCAATTAATTTACTCAACTATCTTTTTTTCTGGGTCGCTCAAATTCTAAATAATGATACTTAGATTGTTATTCAAATTTTGAGTGTTAATATAAGTAGCATTGATGTATACTTTTGTGTGTTAATATAAGTGACTTGAACGCATTACTTTTATAAGTTCATTCACGTTATCAAAGTTAATTATTAAAGATATTTTGGTGAATTATAAAAATCATGAAGTGCACACACTTAAAATAGAAAGAAAGTACGTCAGGAGTGCGATGTGCACACGTCACTTGTTGATTTGATCCTTACCAAAATATATTTTCTTGGCAAAGCTAGTACTAGCAACGATAGGGTATAGCCAAATAGGGTGGCTAATGTGAAGAAAAACTTGAAGTTGACAAAAGAGACATGGTTTTGATCGCCAAAATTAGTGTCATCTTTGTAACTTTCGCCTTGTTTCATACCCTCCATGCCACTATAAAAAGACACCACATCAATTTCACTTTACAATATCTATTAGCATATAATTCAATCTAGTCCAGTTTCATTTTAATTTTTAGTTAACATAAATGGCTTCCATTCTTTCAACTTCAGTTGCTGCCTCGCCCACCCTTCTTGTCCGAAAAACTCAACAAGTCCATTGTGCCCAACTCGCTAGTGTCTCCATGATCTCAGTAAGTTTTTCGGTCTATCTATATATACTAGGAAATATATTTTCATTACTTGTTTTGTTTGTTTTAAACTTGTTACATTTTTTGTTGTAGGGTGCACAAAGGTTTGTGACCATCAAGGCCGAGAAAAGATCAACACTATCACACTGCTTCAAGACCCCGATTTCATGCTCCATTGTAAAGCATCTTATAATTTTTCTTGCAGAACGTTGATACGTTATAGTAGAAAAAGTACTGACATGATATTTGATGTGCAGGCTCAACCCGAGACTTTGAAAGTAGTTCAGGCAACTATTGCTAATCAATTGTCGATTGATGAGAGCACAGTTGCCCCTGCAACCAAATTCGCCGATCTTGGTGCTGATTCTCTTGACACAGTAAGATTTTTTCTAAGTCTTGATCATCTTGAAACGAGTCCTAACCTAGCCTACGTGCTAGTGATTAATTTATTATAACTTATCAACAGGTTGAGATCATGATGGCTTTGGAAGAAACATTTGGAGTGTCGATAGGTGAAAGTGGAGCTGAGAACATTGCGACTGTCCAAGATGCTGCTGATCTTATTGAAAAAGTGAAGGCGTTATCTTAAGCTTTTATACTTGGCCAAAAACTCTGACCCTATATGATCAAATATATACAAAGTTTTGCTTGTTTTCTAATGATTTTTGCTGGTTTGTAAGTCGTTTAGACGATATACTAATAAATGCAAATCCTGTGTTTTCCCTTCAGCATTGTATAACTTCTCGGTTCTACAAAGATGGTCGACGCTCGAAACATGCTTTTGTAAAAAACACGAAAATTAATCACACCATAGTTTAGAACATTTCGTATTATTATATATATATGTACACAAAAGCATAAAAGGATATAGGAATGATAGCAAGAACAAAATGAGCACTTCTTGTTAATGAAGAAGCATCTCATCTTAAATAGTTTACATACATATATATTAGGTATGAGCAGCAATATAGATATATACACATATAGGATTTTATATAAAGGTTTCAATCTCTTATATACATACAAGTCGCTCTCGTGACAGCAGAAAATAAGTCTGTTTCAACGATCCAAAGCGCTCAACACAATCCTGAAATTACACCCATGATTCAAGGTTAACCTTTTTATAAACAAACCAAATTAAGCAACATTCTTTAAGGTTCAAAACTTCGTTGTTGTAACGCATCAATCGTAACCTGTAGGAGTTTTGGCCTCCCTAGAATGCATCGACTTTCTTCGGTTCAATTTCTTGATATTTCCTCCTGGAGATGTTGCTGACGAACAAAACAAAGAAAAACAAAAATCTTTAAAAATTTAAAAATTGTGCACTTTATAATATTGCGAAATAAGTACAAATGCATGGTTACTTATAATGTTCTCACAATATTTATGCTTCTTATTTTGTAACAAATATTAAGAGAGCTTACGTGAGAAGGGCGTGCCCGGGGTGGAGGGGGTCAGTGGCGAAGATGGGGTGGACGGGGTAGCAGGAGAGGAGGTGAGACCATTGTCACGAAGAACGGTGATGGAGCGAGAAATGGGAAGGTTTTCATCCACATTGGATGGACCTATGTTATTTGTGGCAGAATGTAGGCGAAGAGACTTGAACGCGCGACGTTTGCCAATGCCCGAGTCAGGGGTAGGGCCCGCGAGCGTTTCGTCCCAAAGATGATCAAGAAAACCCATTGTGATGATTATTATGTATAAATAGTTTTTACACTAGCTAATTAATTTGTTTTGTTCTTCGTTATCTTTCCTGTAACAACCCGAATTAGGGAGGGTTTTCTAAGAGAAATAATAATACGATCAAGAGTGGTTTAATTTGTGCCACCCGAATACGAATGTTACAAAGGGAAGGGGAAGTTTTTATTTTATTTATTATTATTATTATTATTCGTAACTTAACATCTAAACAAAAAAGTTGGAACAATAATGTAAGCTATGGAGTATTTATAGGTGTTATGAAGATTGTTAAAGGACAAGGATTAAGGTTGACATTCAATGGCTCAAATGAAACATTTGTTTGTTTGGTACGAGAGAATCAAGGAGGCAACAACCATAAACCAAATTAACATTTGGAGTTATCAACACGGATAATAGTTCATTTGTTTACTTTTATTTTGGTTCTTGCAAAAGAATCTCAATTAGGGATGGCACTGGGTAATGAAGCACGGGCACTCTAACCCACACCGCCCACGTAGTTTTTTTTCACCCGTCACCCACCAACACCCGCTATTGGGTAAAATTTTCACCCACGCCCATGCCCATGGTATTTATTGCCCACGGGTAAACCCATGGGTTAGTGTAATGCAACAAAACTACAAAACCATGATATAAAAACTAACTATGAAATTGTATAACAAGACACCAATGAATTTGCCAAATACCAAGTTCACAAAATACTTAAACACATGTCTGAAAGTAGCAATTAAACATCATTACACCAACTTACATGTACACAACTTTGATTAATTGATCTTTCATATTCTCTTTTTAGTTTTGAAACTCATACATACAAACTTTTTGGTTAATGTATTTTTGTGAGACTTGTTAACTATTAAATGTATACCTTTAATATCATAAATATTTTATTTAGTATAATTAATTTTAACATGGGTTTATAGGTAAACCCACATGTATTTTGAAGGATATACCCGTGGGTATTTTAAATGGGTGTCATGGGTTTACCCGCTGATGGGTATGTCTCACCCACACCCACCCGCCACCCATCGATGGGTCAGATTACCCACGACCCACCCGTGGTGAAAATTATCTATTTTACCCACCCATTTATGTGCGGGTACCGCGGGTTCATGGGTTTTTCTCGCCCGTTGCCATCCCTAATCTCAATCATTTATCTAATTTGATTTAATGGTTGAGATTAACTAAAATCCATGTGTCTTTTCTATCATTTTGTTTTTCTTTTTCATTCACATTTTCTTTTTTGTTTAAAAAAATCACGTTTTTTTTAATTCGCATTTTTTTTTCGCTTTCATACGTTTTCTTCTGTTTTCACGCATTTTCGTCCGTTTTCATACGTTTTCGTCTGTTTTCTTACGTTTTCATCCATTATTCATACGTTTTCGTCCGTTTTCATGCGTGATTTTACGCTTTCATACGTTTTCGTCCGCTTTCATACCTATTCGTCCGTTTTCTTATGTTTTCGTCATTTTTCATACGTTTTCGTCCATTTTTAAATGTTTTCGGCCGTTTTCAGACTTTTTCATACATTTCTGAATATCACAGGTGATATTCTGTGATATTCAGAATATCACAACTGATTTTCTGAATATCACAAGTTATTTTCAACTAATGTTTTGTAACATGAAAAGTCTCTCTACACACGGGTTTACCCTGGTGTAGGGGTAGGATCTGTCTACATTTTACCTCCCCATACCCTGCCTTGGCGGGATTGGGTCTTCTGTTGTTGTTGTTGTTGTTGTTGTTGTTGTTGTTGTGTTTTGTAACATGAAAATCACAAGTGATATTCAGAATATCACAAAGTCATATTCATAAAATCACAAGTGATATTATGAATATCACACAGTGAGTGATATTCAGAATATCACAAAGTGATATTCGTAAAATCACAGTGATATTCGAATATCACGTATATCACTGTGATAGTCGAAACGATGAAACGAATGAAAATGTAAGAAAATGGACGAAAACGTAAGAAAGCGGACAAATACGTATGAAACGGACGAAAACGTATGAAAGGGTGAAAACACGTATGAAAACGAACGGAAACGTATGAAATGGAAGAAAACGAAGAGAACCGATAAACGGACAAAAGCGAACGAAAGCGACGAAACCGTATGAAAACGGGCGAAGCGTGTGAAACGGGCAAAACGTAAGAAAACGGACGAAAACAGATGAAAACGTATGAAAACGGACAAAAACATATGAAAACAACCTAAAACGTATGAAAGCGAAGAAAAAAACGCGAATTAAAAAAAACCGTGAATTAAAAAAACGTGAATAAAAAAAGACAAAAAAAATTATGTAAATAAAAAAGAAAGATAAAAAGACAAGAAAAAAATAATGCAAAATGGATCTTGTTCTATCCTTGATCAAAGATTTCTCTATGAAAAAGACGAGTCGGAGTTTGAAGAGAGGGAAGGAGAAGGAGCCCTTGACCGACAAGGCGACAATAGATATAGGAGGATTTATTCAATCACATAGTTTGGGCTCCTAGAATATGGCGCCCTTGGGGCTTTCTATTTGATTGTATCAAAAGGCCTAATGAATTGGGATTTCCCTTTTAAATCTTATGTTAATCCCCACCATTAGATCAAACTAGATGGATGGTGGGGATTTGTCCCTTGGTAAGCATTGATTTATGAGTAAGCAAAATAAAGTGCCTCTATCAACACAACCATATTTTACAACTATGTTAGTTTTGTTGCATCTTACATTAGTTTAGTTTTGCGTAGCATTTGATTCTTTGCATTTTGAGTGTAATATTTTGATAAAATTTAGTATTATATATATAATAAATTTTGCGAGAGAATCAATGAATATTCCATCATAAAATATTCTTAAATTTTGGTCTGTAATGTTAGCCCAACATAGTCCAATTCATGATTAAAAAATATTTTTGGTTTGGGCCGGTTTGTTCACTCCAGTAACTAGAGACTGTTGGCCAAATGTGTTGTACAATATATCAAAGGCCGGTTTGTTCACTCCATTAAAATATATCCCACCGCCTTTGATGATGATGATTCGAAAAAGCAAGAAGAAACCACCGACAACTCCATCGAGACCTTTATCATCTTCCTAGTTGTGATAAAAGAGCAACAACCAACTTCAAGGTTTGGGTTTAGGTCGTTGCTACTTTAAGTTTGTGTTGAATTGTATGTTTTATGTGTTATTGTTGAACAGTTGATTCAAAATCTGCGGTTGTGTCACACCCCACTAAAGCGTAAACACGAGATGTAACGAAATCAATATTCATCGTAAAAGAGATATAGTACAATACAACAACTTAAGATTTAAGATTTAAAATAAATAGTACATCATTACAAAGTTGTAGTTCTTCACGGTTTTGGAGGGTATATACTGTTTAAAAATGTACAAAAGTGAGCATTAGTTTTTTTCGGTGATTCTGTTAACATTATGATCTATCAATCAACCTATCAGATAGACTACATCAACCATAAAGGATAGATGGAACAGAGGAAGCAGAGCATAAATTCAACCTTATCAAGTCTGTGTCTAAGATACAACAAGCTCACAAGCTACAACCACATATAAGCTACAACAACCTCACAAGCTATAGCTACATTATGGGTAACAATTTAACAAATTACCAAACTTATAATACACTTACAAGTCGTCCATCTTTCAAGAAAGTTGCAATCAACTTTTTGTAAAAGGCCATATCTTTTTTATCACGGACAGTGTGAAACTTCGAGTTACACATCCAGCTCATCCAATTGACATCAAAATCAGAAATTAATAATACAAAACTAGTTACGGATAATCCAAGTAATATCATATACTCGATGTAGTCAAAGTTAATAAAGGAAAACATGCTTGCTTCATGTCCTTGGTGACAAAGGGCATTCATGACTATACTGGTGCAATATGTTTCCACTGTGGAGATGCCCCCTCATGTTCAAAAAGCGTGACATTAAACTTAGTACCCTCCACAACCTGGGTAAACACCAACCACTCATCAGGTTCCATCTTCAGGTCTACAACCAGTTTCTCCCAACCCAACCCATACAGTCAAAAGTGAACATATCGGTCATACAAAACTTTCTCACTTTCCACATTTACTTCATAGATCGTGGTGTTAGCAAGAACTATGACCGGCTCAGTAGGATTGGACCATCAAGATATTTCATAAAATCTTGTGGCAAGTACTTCATCTCAAGGGATGTATCTGAAACGGGCAATAAACACCTCCAAAACTGAGCGCTTCCGAGTTCATAATTGTGGCATCAAGTTGTGCGTAACAAAATCATTCCATCTAGAACCCTCTAAAACACACACAAAATGTGACACTCTCCTAACCTTCACCTTCCACCTGACGCCAATTCAATTAACTAGGTAAATAGACCCATTACCATGGTATGACCCTCCTAAGACGTAGTGTCTATGCAATTGTTGTATGTAAAAATTAAATTTTAGACATTGTGAATTATTTAAAAACTAGTTTCTTATTGAAATACCAAGTATGGTGTTAACTTACCCACATGAGGATACCAAACGCTAGGATTAAACGGTGAAACGAGACATATTTGGAAATAACGAAATGGAATACATTGGGGTAGATAACGTTGATTTTGGGAATTATATATTAAAATGAGTTTATATTAATAGGTTGTGCCGAGTCGATATTTCTGTTATCTTCGCTAGTGTTTATTCGTGACGTTGCTTGTTTGAGGTGAGTTTCATAGCCCTACTTTTATATAATGCTTTTAACTAAACCAAAGTGAGAATCATGCTACTGCTTTTGGACCTTTAAAACTATTTGGATTTGCTTATTTGCTTGACCGCTTTAGATAGATGTGCGGTAGTTGTTGCCTTAGACTAGGGTACCGCTACCTAGCTAAGAATAGACATGTACCTCAACCTAGTCCGGGGTTGGCAATTGTTATAGATTTTGCCACGACAGTGCTGGACTAGAGTCGATGGGCCTGAGTGATCCCTGGATGCGGGATATGGATTGTGATCCGGTTAGGATCGGTTGGTGATCCGGTTAGGATCGATTATGAACGGTGTTTATATATCTTAGGTCTTGCATAGCAAATCAACTCATACAGGTCCACTATGTGTTATTGAATTTAAACCTATGAACTCACCAGCGTAAGCTGACCTTTTAGCATGTTTTCTCAGGTATTTATATGACGTTTGAAATACGTGATCGGTGGAAGCTTGGCAAGGAGGCATGGTTCAAGGATCATATTTGACTCTGATAAATTATGGGGACCTATTTTATTAAATCATGTTTTGGCCCTAATATTTATACTTTTGGATTGATGTTTTTGAATATTTAAATTTGGGGTTGGTTTTGAATGAAAATGACTATCTTGTTTGCTATACTTGTGTGAGATACCAATCCAATTGTAACGCCCCGAAAACTTGATTAAGTCTTCCGCTGTACCGAGATTTGAGGGTGTTACAGACTTACAGGGGCCTCATTTGTAGTTTCGCACCGAGCCACCCAAAATCAACGAAACAACCCTGAAAACATTAGACTAGTAGTATTGAATGGTTTGGTTGGTCTCCCGAAACCAAACGCGTCTCCCCCTTCGCCCCCACCCCTACCCCCGCGGAAGACCGAACCAGACACATCCGTCCCCCATAAAAATGAATGTTTTGGTATGTCAGACGACCAAATGAATTGGAAAGCTTTGTGTGTGTGAATGTTTTTTTAATATGTTCTTGCGGGGGTAATGTTTTTTGTTTTGTCTACGGTCGTCTTACTTCGAGTGTTTGGTCAGTGTTTAGTCTAAGAGAGAAAAAACTAATTATAAAATCATTGTTATTAGGTCTTATCACCATGACGACTTTGTGGTGGTACTTTCACATGTCAAAATTTCACTTACTAAAATAACCATAATTACAAACTGAAAAATATGTAAAAAAAAAAGAAGATGGGGGCATTTACGTCATTTAACTATTTTGGAACGGAATTAACGGTCAAACAAACGAAAATATTGGTCAAGGGACTAAACCTGTTACGAGTCAAAACCACAAAGAGAAGATCCGAGAAAAAAAGTTTAAGGACCATTTTTTATTATATCCGACAAACCACATTAGGGGTGAGCAAATGGACCAGACCGACCGACAAAACCGACCGGACCGATGGACCGGCGGTCCGATCTCTGCCCTGGGGTTTTTTGGGATTCGCCCTGGTCCGGTCCGGCCCACAAACCCAAAATTTAGCTTGTCGGACCGGACCGACCGAGACCGGACCGGACCGGACCGCCACATTCGGTCTCTTGCCTGTGATTTTTCTGCAGATTCGGCCTTGGTCCTATCCGGCCAATCGATGAGCATCCCTAAACCACATAGACCATTTAAGTAATTATCCTATATACTATAGACCAAGACACACTTTTTCACAATCCACGTGTCCATAAATGATTTGAGAAACATTAAATGAAGTTGTCCAACTGGCTTTACATGATTGGGAGAACATTAAATGAATGTGAGAAACAACAACACATCAACACCTCCTAAGACACTACGTCTGATGATGCATTAAATGAGGTTTATCATAATTGAGGTACAAAAAAATCTGGAAATCCATACATGTTCAGCTATTTAAACTGGACCCAGAAAAATCTGGAAAGCCATACATGTTCAGCTATTTAAACTGGACCCAGAAACTTCCATTGCACTACTACTCATCAGCTTAATCTCAAACTCAATCTGTCCTTTTCTGCTGCATTGGTACTGATCATCTCTTCATAAACTTCCTGCACATTCAAGAAAGATAAGCAAATACTGACTCAAGATTAGATTGTACAAAGGCAACATTTGCAAAGGTAGGCTATTTACTTCTATGTTTTACATACATGTGCACAAGAATTTACCTAATCATACATGTATTGCTTATACTTTTGATCGATTATCGGTAGTTTTGCTCTATTTTTATGGTCAAGTGTAATCTCCTGTAAGTGCCTTCCAATTTTACTTACATGTTTCTTTTATCACTATGCATTTACACAGGTAATCATCTTGGATTTACAAAAAAAATAAAAATAAAAGACAGGTACAACACCTCACATCACTTCCCAATATTCATATGAATATTGTTTCTTTCTATTACCTACGTACTTACTAACTTTATGCTTGAAACAACTTAAAATTATGCTTTCGTATAATTTGCACATACATATAGTTAGCTTAAGCTCTCTTAAAATTATGTTCGATAAATTTGCACATACATATAGTTAACTTAAAATTATGTTTCTTTCTCACAACCACACTTTTGCTCAACCGCTTGGTCTTACACCAATCCTATAACAACAACACTACTGTAAATATATGTTTTATGTAACAATAATGTTGGAATACTAACTTTGAAAACTATGGAGTATGTATCAATAGCTTTTGTGATATGCCTACACCAACGGCATTAACTAATAGATTTCCGTATCACCAATGAATCAAACTCATCAAAAAAATGATCAATACAGTAAATATATATATGTGCCCAATCTAATATACATAACAATAACTACCACCAAATAAACTGCTGAAGTTAATAAACAATAACCAAAACAACATTGTCACCATACTAGCATAAAACCTTATATTTACATTCATATTAGCATAAACAGACATTGGCTACTAACAGCAAGACTAACAACGTACACCCACCATCCATACAACAAACCACTACCAACAGAACACACAGGACACTAGCCTAATCATATAGCTCCATAGTGAACACATAACGATTCTTCTCCAATCTGCCCTCACGAGACACATCAAGTCATCAATATTTGAGTAGACACGATTTTTCTCAATAACTTCTTATTAAAACTGAATTTCTACAAACAAGCATATGACACAACCAGTGCAGGCACATTAAAACAAAACCCACAGACATATATACACCACACAATAACAATACGCTTTGATTTATAAGAATGGTGAAAAAAACACATAATTAACAAATAACAACCACAAATACAATCAGTAGATCATAAATTATCAATTACCTTCAAGGAATTACAACAACGATTGAGACAATAAATTTTAGCCAAAGTAAACTTGAAACAAGCGTGAGAGAAAACACCTAATTTGTTGACCGGATAAGAAGACCCAAAACAATACACAACTGCTAAAAAAAAACGTATATTACTAATGGGCTTTTGCAAGGTGTTTTTTTTAAAG
Source organism: Chrysanthemum lavandulifolium (assembly GCA_022545495.1). Lineage (NCBI taxonomy): Eukaryota > Viridiplantae > Streptophyta > Magnoliopsida > Asterales > Asteraceae > Chrysanthemum > Chrysanthemum lavandulifolium. Next base: position 282,899,614 of record CM040244.1, read on the forward strand.
ACAAACAAAGCCCACATTTCTTAAACAAGCCCAAAAAGTTTACATAAAATAAGACATTAACACATTTACTATATAAAAATAACGTTTTCTTATAAACGAGTGTTGAACCATGGCGCAATGTGATCGACTTCAGCGACTTACTTAGAACGATACTTAAACCTCGGTGACTGTTTTTGCCAAACAGAAACTGTGATTTAATGTTGGACTGCTTTCATAGTACCACTCAACCTCGCCAATGCTTTCTGCAAATTGGTAAACTTGATATTTAATGATCTTCCATCCTTGTGCAGCCATACTACCAACTTCATTAAACGTTATGCAAATTACCTCATGACAAACGACACGTTAATACGTTCCCGCATTTTAGTTATATTGGATAATAATGCCAAAAGCAAAAACACAACAAAACTGGCCTTAATTCATTACGTTCAACAGCAAATTTATAAAACCAATCCAAGATCGCATGCAAGAACCCTACTCGTTAACTCTAAAATTTGACATCTAATTCCCGAAAAGAAAAAGCGCCAACATTTCACTTTCCTCTTTCAAATTCCCTAATTTTCTAAAAACACACACACGAAACCCTAATTTGATGAATTGATAGGTGACAACGATGAAAGGAGCGAAGAAGAAAGCTGACACGATGTATGATTTCGATTCGATCAGGCTTAATTTTAATTACTTGATGTGATTTTAGGTTTACACTGTAGAAATTAGTTATTAGATAAACATATGTTATGCTTTAAATGATTATGTTGTTGTTGATCTCTCTATCTATATATAGGTCACTGTGCGCGTGTTTAAGATGAATCAGTTGAATGATGCTATATTGTTATGCTTTGAATGATGCTATATTCATCTCTCTAGCAGCCTATAGGTCGGTCACTGTGCGCGTGTTTGAATAAGCTGATTTGTAAATTTGGTTAAGATAACTCTAGTTAGTTATGATGATTGGCTCTAAATGGCGTATCAATAAGATTAAGCTAATTATGACATCTCAAGTGGTTAATTTTGATGTTTCATAGTTGTAATTAAGAATATCCTTTCTAGCTAGATTAACATTAAACAAACTAAGTATTTGATAATATGTCTTAAACAAGTTTCAGAACCAAAAGCCGCTTTGTTATTAGTATTAAATGATGTTTTGTTTCCACTGCTATATATTCGTAACACATACTGTTTCTAGTATGTGTGTGTGGCGGATCTTAAGGTTTCTAAATAAAATGTGTAGAGTTAGGGACGTAAAATAACTTCGGTCGGTTGAACTAATTGTAGGCAACTTTAAGTCGTTCGACTCATTTTAATTGTTCCCCTTTTGGCTAATTTTGTAGAATTTGATAATGTGTTGTTTAGTTAGGTTATGTAACACACACTGTTTGCAGTGGGTTTTCTGACTTTTCTCTGTTTTTTAAGGCGGTTGAACTTGCCATTATCTGAGAACAGTTGATCGTATAAACATTTTATGTTACCAATAAGATTAAACTAACTATGATATCTTATTTTTGATGTTTCGAGTTGTACTATGATATATAGCTATAATAATTTGTGCTAGGTTCCAGTTCATCATAGATCAACAGAGTAAGTATAGTTTGAAATGTATGTAGCTTTGTATATAGATTTCACGGGGTGTTTGTTTAAGCTTATATACCGGGCTTATACCTTATTTGGTTTTCGGCTTATAAAAGTCAAAAAGTCCATTTAATACTCAATCTGTAGTTACTTTTGAATTTCTAAAAGCCTCATTTCAACTTCATTTTTACTGAAAATCTGGATTTCTAATCTTTGGTTGGTAGTTTATTACAAGATATTTTTAGAATATTTTTGTGATTTTTCTGAAAACACTTAATTAGGGCTTGAAATAGGCTGATTTTAACAAAAGTGCCCTGTGCAGCTTTTACTAAGCTGTTACAGCTTCTTCTATAGCTTCTCAAAAGCTCATTATAGCTTCTCATAAGCTGAATTTTGGTATCAAAGATCTCTGTTAGGTGTACTTGAGTTTCAAATTGCTGGATTCCACTATGAGCTTATTTTCAAGCTGCTAGATAGGGGTACAGAGCTGTTTTGATACTAGCTGATTAGACTTGAATTTGCTTAATAGCTTTCAAACTGTGATTAAGTGATCTGAAATAGTTGTCATAAGTAGTTTTAAGGTATTTTAGCATTAATCTAGCTTCTTGCAACATCTGGTAGCTTATCATTGCCTTTAGCTTATTTTGCCTAGCTTATTCCCAAACAGTTTGCATTCATCTAGGTTATTTTGCATTCACAGCTTGCATTTAGCAATTTTCATAGCATCTTAAATAAGATTAATCTGACTATGACATCTCAATTTTGATGTCTCGTGGCTGTAAGGCCTTGTTTGGCTAAGCTTATTTAACATAAGCCGATTTCGGCTTATTTTGAGACTTGTCGGCTTTATAAGTTTATCATTTCATAATAAACTTATATAAGCAGACACGTCTCAAAATAAGCCACAAAATCGGAGCTTATACAAAATAAGCTCAAATTGGCCTATGTTAAATAAGCTTAGCCAAACAAGGCCTTACAGCCACGAGACATCAAAATTGAGATGATTTTAATAGTTATTAGATAAACATCTGTTATGCTTTAAATGGTTATGTTGTTGTTGATCTCTCTAGCTATAACTGTGCGCGTGTTTAAGATGAATCAGTTGAATGATGCTATATTCATCTCTAGCAGCCTATAGGTCGGTCACTGTGCGCATGTTTGAATAAGCTGATTTGTAAATTAGGTTAAGATAACTAAGTATTTGATAATATGTCTTAAAGAAGTTTCAGAACCAAAAGCCGCTTTGTTATTATAAAAATGATGTTTTGTTTCCACTGCTATATATTCATAACACATACTGTTTGTAGTATGTGTGTACAGTGGCGGATCTAAATAAAATGTGTAGAGAGTTAGGGACGTAAAGACGACAGGATGAGTGGGTCAAAATAACTTCGGGTCAGGTAATTGTTAGTATCAATAAGATTAAATTAAATATGCTGTTGGTTGTAGTTTGTTGTGTTATCGTAAACTGAGTTATCTGTAAAGATACTAATTGTTAGTATCAAGTACTATGATACGTAGTATATAGCTATAATAATTTGTGCTAGGTTCCAGTTCATCATAGATCAACACAGTAAGTATGGCTTGAAATGTATGTAGGTTTATATATAGATTTGAGGGGGTGTTTGTTTAAGCTTATATAGCGGGCTTATATCTTATTTGGTTTTCGGCTTATGTTTAATAAGCTCACTTTTTGTGGCTTTTTTTAAACATTTCAGCTTATATAAGCTTATTATAACATCATAAGCTAATGTAACCCTATATTTCCCAAAATAAGCCAAAAAGTTTGGGCTTATAAAACATAAGCCGAAAACCAAATAAGCCATAAGCCCGCTATATAAGCTTAAACAAACACCCTCCAAGTCCAAACCTACATTTTTATTATTACAATTTATGATGCTAATTTGCAGCTTGTGTAGATATTATATTAGTTTGAGGTGTATTTAGTTTGCTTGTCTTGGTCTGCATCTGGGCAGATTGTGTTTAATGTAGTTTTTGATGTTATTTTGGTTAATTTTAAGCTTTATGTAGTTTTGACTTTCATAGCTCTAATAGGCAATTGTTTTGTTGACTTTGTATCCAGTTCTGATTGCATTCAAGTGTTTTTATAGACTTGAAACTGACGCAAGAATAATGATTTTTGTAGCTCTAATTTGTATCAAGTTACTGAGTTTCTTATGCGACACTCCATTGTTTTGATTTTAGGCGTTTCACTGTGAAGAAAACCGCACTCCAAGGGAAAGCCTGCTAAGGATCCAAACATGCCTAAGAGACCTGCTAGTGCATTCTTTGTCTTCATGTAAATAAAATGGTCTTTATATAACATCATTAAGTTTGTTGAAACTCGTGTATTGATTTGTTGCCTTTTTTCTGTTTTCAAGGGAGGGGTTCAGGAAGCAGTTCAAGGAAGAGAACCCTACAGTCACTTCTGTTGTTGCTGTAAGTATACCTTCCAAGTGCTCAAATATTGTTGATTTGTTTTTGTCATTATAATCATGATTGAACAATATACAGGTTGGTAAAGCTGGTGGAGCTAAATGGAAATCAATGTCTGAATCAGTAAGTAACATGTGTTTTTAACATTATTGCTAATGATTTATAAACATGCATGATAATTAGCTTTATGAATAGCTTGATGGTCTGCTAACTCTTGTAAAATTACAGGAGAAGGCACCTTTTGTTGCCGAAGCTGAACAAAGAAAGACAGCCGGAATTTCATCCGTGCAGTTAGTTTTATATGACGACGACCTTTTAACCGAAATCTTACTCAAGTTACCTGTTCTCTCACTTGTTTTGTTTAAATCCGTATCTAAACGCTGGTTATCTCTTATCAAAGACGCGAATGTCACTTTTAGCCGTAAGCTCGACCCGCCTTCTGGTCTCATTCTCAAAATTGTACATACAGACACAGTTATGATTTCAGTTATGAGTTTGTGCCGTTGGACATCCGCATTCCAATCTGCAGATCTTACTTACGCACCACCAAAGAGAGTACTGTTAGTATTTTGGATTCGTGCAATGGTTTGCTTTTATGTAGCACATTTTTTTGGAAGCTATGTGTATACAATCCAACAATTACTAATATGTTTACGTTCCTACCAGAACCCGATAATCTGACACCTTTTCACAATTGTTCTTTAGCGGGTGGTTTGAAAACTGCTTTTGATCCTACTAAATCACCTCACTATAAAGTAATTTATGGTGAATGTATTAAAAATGAATGGGGTCGAATACATACTTACTCTTCAGAAACGGGCAATTGGAGTCGTTGTGGGCATCAATTTCCCATATGTTATTTACATAATTTTAAGGATGGAGTTTATTGGAATGATGACTTTTATTGGCTAAATGGTAGGGGTAAGTTTTTCAAGTTAGATATCATGAATGAGCATCCGGTTTTAACAGCCTTACAAACCCCTTTAACCTTTGATATCATGAATGGATATAGTCTGTTTGAGTCTCGTGGTTGTTTGCTCCTTGTTGATGAGGGTAATGATGATTCCCAACATATTACTATTTATGAGAAGGGGAACGTGTATTCTGAATGGTCAGTGAAGTGCATTGTTAATCTTGATGACATTATAAAGCCGTTTCCTGAAAGGTGGACTGTTCCAGAATTTATTTATTGTATTGTTTTGGGAGAAAGAGAAGAAGATTCTTTTCTTGTGATGCAACTAGATAGTAAGGTTGTACAATACAGATTCATGTCAAAGACTCTAAGCACAATCTCTGATTTGGGACCAAACGAAGATCTTATGGGATGCTTTCAGTTCATTCCATCTTTTTCGAATGTATGATTCAGCTTTCTGTTTCAGGTATGATTTACGTAATTACGTGCTCAGTTATAGTGTTAATGCTGCAATTACTTAGCTATCTCATTGCTCGATTTGTGCTCTTGATTATGATGCCCATTAACAATTGTGTACAAATATATGGATGCACTGTACAAGTTCAAATTTTAAACTATTATCGTTAATCAAAAACCTGTTTTGGCGCTGTTATGTAGATCCTCAAAGAATAAAGAAGTATGCTAACATAGTAAGTTTTGGAGTTAATTTTGTCTTTAGTAAGTAGTAGCATGTTATTAAAAATCATGATTGATGTGGATCACTAAAAAGCCCCTCTTCACCCCTGTCAAATGCAGCCAACATAAAAAAATCAAAAGACAGCATTTTTATATTATCATTTGTGATGTCTTAAGCTCAAAACAGCAAGTTGGTGTAATGCCTGGTACTTAAGGAGGTGTTTGGTATATGAGTGTGGGAATGGATTCATTCCCATACAAAACTGTTGTCAAGTGTTTGGTAAACATGCCTTGGAATAAAAAAGGGAATCAGACCAATAGTTCCAAACCTGGGTTCAGACCTGTGCTTATATCTCATTTTCATATTACTTCATGGTTTAACTGCTCTACCCCTCACGTTCTACCCTTGTCCTCATCATCGAACATCGTCATCTCCTTTCATATTCATCTGGCCGTTGTCATCACATGGATAAGGAGGTGAAGATGGCAATGATAATAAAAAGGGGAAGCGTGAAAAGAAGAAAGTGACTGGCCGTGATAATGATGCTGCTGAAAGGAGTGGGGATTTTCAGATGCGTAGGCGGCATCACGCTTTTCCAGCATCGTAAGTGATTAGCTTTTCATTCAAGTTGGCAATAAACCTATTTTTATACATATGGTAGCATGGGTCGCTTCATGTTATGTTTTATCTATAATGGTTTAAAGATAGAATGAAATGGGTCAATTGTGTGGGTATGGGTTATGTTCTAATGTACATTTTAAATTATGGTTTTATCGTACTTTGATTATAACTACCCCACCGTGGCACTTCCTTGATGACAAATACCTCGGTCACCTTCATATACCATATATTATACATGATTTTGTATCCTTAAACATAGCCCTTATTACTGTAACCATATATGGCATTTTGATTATTTAATTCAAATTTTTCACTAAAAGTGTTTCTCAGGTCAACCAAAGCTATCAGTTTTAACTCCTACCAAAAGTAATTGTTTTGACTTGTTAATCCACCAACCTGCCCAATCTGTCACCCACGTAATTGTTTCTTCGTATAAAGTCATATACTCCAATTAGCATTAGTAATGATGAAATTTTGGATATTTTCAGCCCGAGTTTACAAGTTCCTGAAAGGAGACGAGTTCTGGTTCCTTGGACACAATCAGAAGAAGATACACTAAAGGTAATACTCTTAGCATGTGCCAAAAACATTTAAAATTGTATTTGTTAAATCATCTTTAAGTTAAGATCATTTTTGTCTGCTTGCAGGAAATGGATGCAAAGTTTGTTAGTGATGGTAACACTGGACGTTTCCCTTGGAGTAGAATACTGGATCTTGGGGCCACTATATTTCAAAGCAGTCGTACTCCTGTGGATCTGAAAGATAAGTGGAGGAACAAGCAGAAAGCAAGCAAAAAATCTAAATTGGATTTTAGTCTTGCTATGCTTCATTGTGTATATGTTTCTTTGGTAATTCTTGCAGTTACTCCATTAACAATGTTTTGTGGCTTAGCTTATACGGCAGTTTATGTCGGCTTAGCTACTAAAGAAGTGGTAAGGACTCATAAAAGCAAAATTCATGATACAGTTATACTAGTATAGTTCAAGTGTAATCTTGTTCATATTTCTCTGCAGAATTGATACGTTACAAAAAAACTTGGGGTGTCGGAATTGGTGTTATCTATTTGGTTACTTATTGCACATGGGCATTGGCTTTTTGGTATGGATCGATTTTGATCTTTGACAATAAGATATCTGGCGGTGAAGCCATTGCTTTCTTCTTTGGTGTCAATGTTGGTGGCAGGTAACTAATTATCTAAACTTGTACAGTAACTAATATGTAGTAAAACATGATCACGTTGTATATGTAACCTAGCTTTTAACAAATGAATACATAGTACCATTTGTTATCAACATATGCAATCACGTTGTATATGTGATGTAGGTGCAGCATACTTGTCATATAGATCATGTTTGATAAAAAATGGTGAGTACGTTGCATTTATTGGCATTGGTAGCATAAACATCCATGATGGTCAAATGTACTTGAATCGTGCAGGGGCTTGGCTCTATCACTATCTTACTTTGCTCAATTTGCACAAGGGACTGTAGCAGCTAGCAGAGTGTTTGAAGTCATAGATAGAATCCCAGATATTGATCCTTATTCTAATATGGGACGACGACTCTCAAGTGGACATGGAAAAGTGGAGTTTAAGAATGTTTCTTTTGCTTATCCTTCTCGCCCGACTCTACCAATTCTCAACTCCCTCAATTTGGTGGTTCCAGCTCAAAGAACTTTAGCACTAGTCGGTGCTGGAAAGTCAACTGTTTTTGCTCTTTTAGAGAGGTTCTATGATCCTCGCGAGGGTAAGTCATCTATGATGTGAAGGGCCATTTTAGAGTGGCCATACATGTAATACAGTATTAAGTTACATAAATCGTCTGTGGTTTGGTGTACATAATGGATATCGTCCCTCATCGATACTATCTGCATAAATGATCCATAATTTCACAGTTTGCTTTCACTATTGGTTCCTTTTCCGTTATCCTTTAAGACCAAAATCATATTTAAGTACATACTTTTGGACCGAAGTTGAAGGCAATCATTGCAAATGTTGATTTAGTGCAAATAATAACAAGTAGAGATGATTTCCGTTATTTTCACCAAACCACTTGGACGCTTTCTGTCCCTTTTTATTAATTACTCTAAATGTAATATTATCATGCTTATTTGTAGACTAATGCACGCCATATTATTGTATATTTCTAACAGTTTACACATGAACATGTAGGCGTTGTAATGTTGGATGGACACGATATAAGGACTTTGCAAGTGAAATGGCTAAGAAGTCAGATGAGCATGGTTGGTCAAGAGCCGGTTCTCTTTGCAAACACAATTCTTGAAAACATTATGATGGGCAAAGAAAATGCCACCAAGAAAGAAGCTATCGCAGCTTGTGTTGCCTCAAATGCACACAAATTCATAACTAATTTACCAGAAGGATATGATACACAAGTAGGAGACAGAGGAACACAACTCTCCGGGGGTCAAAAGCAGCGGATTGCTTTGGCTCGAGCCATGATTCAAGACCCTAAGATCCTTCTCTTAGACGAACCCACAAGTGCACTAGACGCTGAGTCTGAGACTCTTGTCCAACAAGCCATTGATAAAATATCTAAAAATAGAACCACTATGGTGATTGCTCACAGGCTGGTAACCGTACGAAATGCTGACAGGATTGTTGTAATGGAACAAGGATCTGTTATCGAAAGTGGAAACCATCAACAACTTATGGACAAAAAAGGTGCCTACTCTGCTCTCATTAAGCTTGCATCAGAAGCTGTATCATCAAGTTCTGAATCAGAAATAGGTGAAATGGGACGAAAACATGAAACATCAAGTGCTTAAGATATGCTAAAGTCAAACCATGTGCAGGAGATATCGAGGTCAGAGTACATGAAATCGGTTCAAGAGGAAGACCAAGTACAAACAAAAGAAGTCGCCAAACCAAGATCTTACAGGATTTCCGAGGTTTGGAATTTACAAAACCCTGAAGGCGGAATGATATTTATAGGCATAGTTTTGGGAATGGTAGCTGGTTCAATTCTATTTTTCCGTTGGTTTTAGGACAAGGACTTAAAGTATACTTCAACTCCAATAAGTCAACAATGAAACATGATATCGCGAACCTCTGTTTGGTTCTGGTGGGACTCGGAGTATTTCAAACCTCACCAAAAGGGTTCGCAATATTCTCTTCCGGTCCATACTTAAACAAGAGCCAGGGTGGTTTGACTTTGATGAAAACTCAACTGGAGTACTTGTTTCACGGCTATCAAACGACTGTATGAGTTTCAGGTCAGTCTTAGCTGACTGATACTTGGTTTTGTTCATGGGTTTAAGCTCAGCAGCTGTGGGGTTAGGCGTTTCGTTTTATCTACAGTGGCGGTTAGCCCTTTTGATAACTATTCTCACTCCTTTTACACTTGGTGCTAGCTACTTTAACTTGCTCATTAACATCGGACCAAAGTTGGATAATGCTTCTTATGATAAAGCAACTAGAATCGCTTCTGGTGCAGTATCAAACATTCGAACAGTGGCAACTTTTGCAACTCAAGAAAAGATAGTCAAATCTTTTGACGAGTCTCTATCGGGCCCAAAAGCAACGTCTGTTAAAAGATCACAAATAACCGGGATAGCATTAGGGTTCTCTCAAGGTGCAATGTATATATCTTATACTGCAATTCTGTTCTACGGGGCTTACCTTGTGAAACAAGGCCACACGTCGTTTGGGGATGTGTACAAGATCTTCTTGATTCTTGTTTTGAGCTCATTTTCAGTTGGTCAACTTGTGGGTCTTGCTCCAGATACCTCCAGGGCATCTACCGCAATTCCTGCTGTTTTTGATATTATTAACCGTACTCCATTGATTCGCGGGAAATCTAGAAAGATTGAAAGCTCAAAGCTTTTTGACATTGAGTTCAAGAATATCACTTTTTCATATCCTTCTAGGCCTAATGTGATTGTGTTGAAGGATTTTAGCTTAAAGGTGAAAGCCGGGACCATGGTGGCAGTTGTCGGGAGTAGTGGGTCTGGGAAATCTACGTTGATATGGTTGACACAAAGGTTTTATGACCCGATCAAAGGTAAGGTTTTGATGGGAGGAATTGACTTAAGGGAGCTTGATTTGAACTGGCTGTGGTCTCAAACAGCATTGGTTGGTCAAGAACCTGCATTGTTTGCTGGCATGATTCAAGATAACATCGGATTTGGGAACTCAAAAGCGTCATTCGCTGAGATTGAAGAAGCTGCTAAAGAAGCTTACATTCATAACTTCATATGTGGTCTCCCTGAAGGCTATGAAACCGAGGAAAGTTATTATATGCATCACTTAAAAAGGGTTAGATTAGTACTTAATTCGCGTATCCTGAAAGCCTTCATGGGTCACTGCAGGTGGGTCAGAGTGGAGTTCAGCTATCGGGTGGTCAAAAACAAAGGATAGCAATAGCAAGAGCAATAGTGAAGAGATCACGAGTACTACTACTCGATGAAGCAAGTAGTGCACTTGACTTGGAGTCAGAGAAAAACGTTCAACAAGCATTTAAGAAGATAACCAGACGCACCACCACCATTGTGGTTTCTCACCGTCTCTCGACCATCAGAGAAGCCAATGTGATAGCTGTGGTCCAAGATGGAAAGCTTACAGAATACGGAAGCCATGATAGGCTCATGACTTCACATCATGATGGTATTTATGCTAGCCTTGTTCGTGCCGAAACAGAAGCAAATGCTTTTGCTTGAGTGAGTCATTGATAGAATATTACTCGTTACTACAACACGTTAAAGCTGTTACCAAACTTCATGTTTCCTGATATAGGGAAAGGGTCAAGGGTCATACTCATATTTTCTTTCAATAGTGTAACCATTTTTTCAAAGCTAAAAAAAGGAACATCATATTTAACCAAAGGACACAAGCTGTTAATATTATTGGATAAATGTAAAATGAACCTAAGTGGTCAGTGACTCCTAAACTAGCGATAATGGTAACAATAGGCACACGCTCAACAGTTCAAAGGTTCAACAATTAAGTCATAATACTAGTAAAATAGTTAGAGCTTTTCGAATGAGGAAGATGGGTTGGACATGATTGCGAGATTCTTTATTTGTTACAAGATGTTTAAAGACTCGAAGTTGTGAGTTGTAGTCAAATAAACTCACGTGAAATGCTGCAGCAGCACAACATACTGGACGATGTACAGAAGAGGTAGAATATAAAAAGATCCTACTTCTACCCCATGATAAACCTTAAATAGGAAGACCTTCGACAAGAGTGTAAGTGTGCGGGTGAGAGTGCTCAAATATATGTGCATGTGAAAGTGTGTAATAAAAAGGATAAAGAGTCCAAAAGACATACGAAAAGCAAGCATACAATCATATAGTAAATAGAATAGAAAAAGGGGACACAAGCATAAACATACAATCATAAAAGCATAAATGCATAAACGCAAATGAGCAAAGGCACCTAGAAGAACAAAGAAGGCTAAAGGCAAATACAATGTTTTGAAAAACGGGTATCTAATCTACCCGGTCGAGTCACCGGGTCAACCAGGTCTTCTAAAAAAATATATATATCTCCAATGATAAAAATATATATATATATACATATAAATCATGACTATTTCATATATCGAGTCTAAAACCATTTACTAACATACATAATATGTAAAAATAAAATTATGTCGCAAATACAAATAATTAGCTTTATTCGTAAAAAATATGAAAAAACAAAACCGGTTGGGTCTCGAGAATCGGGTTAACCCGGTCGCTTCAACCCCGACGGTCTAACTGGTTTGGAAAATAAGAACCGGTTTAATTTGACCGGTTTTCAACCTGAATCGGTTCAACTGGTTGAACCGTACGGTCAAACCTAAGTTACAAAACATTGGGCAAATAAAATTTCAAGACATAAGACTAAACGAAGATCTAAGCAAGGCAACACTACGAGGACCTATACATAAAGGCAAAACAAAATAACCATGAGAGACTAAGGGTACGTTTGGTTTAGGGTTTGGTGTAAATTCAAACGAAAGAATATAAAAAGAAATTGTTTGGTTGTTTGGTGGGTCTGTAAATTAGGTATCTAAGTAATTAAAAGTTCATAAATCTCATACAACTACATATGTGTCCGGTATCAAAATAAAACGATCTTTGTTTTTCCAACATAATGGATCCCATATTGCCCAAATTTTGATTCTTATCCACAAACGTGATGTATTTGTAAATTTATTATTTCATTTTCTTTTTATTTTCAAATAAGTTATTACTTTTTATTCAATAGTTGTTTATAAATTAAACGGGCCCTAAACACCTAAAAAGCAAACTGTTCTTTACTACCTTAGTTTTATTCACTCAAATTAGCATTTCAAGTGGTTTAAAACCGTGTCGGTTTAATTTGAGCCTGAATTAGGTGAGTTAGTTCGGATTTTCACATTACTTATGCAATTTTGTTAGTTTGGTATATAGGTGGGTTTAGGATTTAGATTTGGATTTGGATTTAAATTTGGATTAGGATTTAGATTTGGGTTTGATGTAAGAGAGAAAAAAATGAGGTAAGAAAAATAATATAAAAATTAAAAGATATATATTTTAATAATTGATTAATACATTTAAAATTAATTTTCTTATTTTATAATGTATAAATAAGAGAAAGTCACATATAAAGACACTCAAATGACCCTATACGTCATAAAACGTCATAAATCTTACCAAATCCGAATTAATGCATTAATTTTTAAACAAGCCACTTTTTTATCTTTAATGTCAAATCCTAAAGCTAAATTATGAAACAAACGATGATTCATCTTTTAAAAGTCAAAACCCAATCTAAACCCCTAAACCAAACGGCCCTTAGTTAATAAGGGGTGTGTGGGCTTGCTTAGAAACAACCGTGCCCAGACATATATTATTGTTAAAATAAAAACATATATTGTATATCATCTCAAAGAAAAATCACAAATACTTATTAAAGTTACAAGTAAAGACAAGAAAAGTTGAAAGAATGTATTAGTGGTAATGCAGAAAAAAAAAGTTAAAAGTTCATATAAGTATCCGTGTAATAAATCATAGTCGCTAGGTTTATTAGTTTAGCAACTATTCAGTATAACACAGAAACGTTACATTACCTCAAAACTTACATAAACCATTATGATGTGCTATATTAACTAGCAATGCTTCATTTCTTTAACCAATGTGGGATCGAAGATTGAAATTGCTTTAGTTGAACAATAGCAAAGTACCTAACTTTTTTCAGCTTGTTGTTTCGCTTAATTGAGTTTTTCTTTTATCTTTTCATACAACTTTAGTGCTATGCCCAATAAGAAGATAAAATGACACCTTCTGTACATTAACAAATATCATGACAAGGTGAACTTTGCACATTTAAAATGTGTAGTTCAAACTTCAAAGAGCAATTAACAAATCATAACATTGACAATTAAAATCAGTTCTAGCTAATTGCTAAATTTTTATTAGAGATCTATAACTCGAATACCATAGGACATCCAATGGGCCGGGTTACATGAATCCTACCAAAGTGTACATGGAGTAACCATTGTTACTTTTGACACATTTCAAGGATGTGTTTCAGTTTTAGCAAAATTCACACTTATGCTATTGAATACCGCACTTTGTTGTTGTGAAGCAAATTTCAAAGATATCAAAACTAGCATGCTAAAGAGTTGGTTTACAAAATCTTTATTTTTGACTTCCATGTACCCTTCTTCTTGGTTGTAATGTGAATAGTTATTAGTATTCGTACATTGTTTTAATGATAACCATATTTGGCACGTTTTAAACCGTGCGTATTGGATTAGTTCGAATACGAAAGTATGTATAATTTGATGGTCACTAAAAAACAAAAAATGCATATTACTTATACATGGGAACTTCATCGATAAAGTTATTTGACAAGTAGATGCTTGACTGAACATTTAAATTATGTTATATACTCTTATAATATTACTAGCTAGTACAATTATCTCATGCGATACTCTACAACCATTGAGTTGGAAACATCTCACGGGTACCATAGTGATACATTGCTACAAGCCCTTCAACCTACGACCATTGAGTTAGAAACATCTCAACAGTTATATCAAAGGATTCAGTATGATAAATATAAGAATATATGTGACCATATTTTAGGAAGGTACTTATTTATCGTTCCATTACGCGGCCGGATAACTTATTGGTTTATCATACTTTCAGTTGTAAGTATTACTATTTGGAGTGAACGAGTTTACTTGCTTCTCACCATTATTAAACATTCCATTTTCAACTTTTAATCGAGTAAGTTATTTTACCATCTTGATTATCTTTAAATGTTAGTACATTCTTTTTTTTATTTTTTATTTTTTTTTTATATATAATTTTTGCTAAGAAACTACTCAAGATTTATAAATCTTGAATTTGGTGGTGACCCCTTTTTTTATAATCAAATATTTGTCATAAAAAGATTACTTTTTATGAGGTGTCAACATGTTTTAAGTTAAAAATGCCACCTTTTTTATATTCTTGACCATAATTACTAGTTTAAGGGGGTGTTTGTTTCGGCTTATATACCCGGCTTATGGCTTATTTTGTTTTGGACTTGTGTTTCATAAGCTCAATTTTTGTGGCTTATTTTGAAACTTTTTGGCCTGTATATATTTATTATAGGGTAAAAGCCATAAAATAACAACGTACTTTTCAAAATTTCTTAACTGAAACACTTACTTTTTTATTACATTATTCAATGAACTTTCAAAATTTGTTTCGACTTCACCCATATGACCCATTAATATTAAAATAATAACCGAAATGACTATATTAACCTCGACATATGGGTGAAGTCGAACAAATTTGAAAGTCGTTGGTAATCGAACAAATTTTAAAGAATACAAGGGTAATATAATATTATTTTAATATAAGCGGGTCGTATGGGTGAAGTTTAACAAATTTTAAAAGTTCGTTGGTGAACTAAGGTAATAAGAAAGTAAGTTTTTCAAGTCGGTAAAATTTGAAAAGACGTTGTTATTTTATAGCTTTTACCCATTTATTATATGTCATAATAAGTTTATATGTTTCGAAAACTTGCAAAATAAGCTACAAAAAGTGCGCTTATGAAACATAAGCCCAAAATGAAATAAGCCATAAGCCGCTATATAAGCGAAACAAACACTCCCCTAGTTTAAATGATATTTCGTTGACAATGTGATACCTTGATTAGGCCGCTTATATGATTCGCCCTCTCCCGGTAACCTGTAGAGGGAAAACCTCATATGTTTACCCGTTTATTGACAATGTGATAGTTTGAAAACATTGCATAACCACTTCATTAGTTATATACTTGTTTTCATTATTGGTCGATTTTGCAAATATTACTAGTAATTTATGGAAATTTGGTGTTTTTAACAGATGTAGCAACTCTGGTATTAATGGCTGCGCAACCTCTTGATGTTTCATGGGCTTTGGCCATTGAAGCACTTGCATACTCCCAGGAAGTAGATGTAAATACTTTGATCGGTAAGTGCAATGCAATGTTGTTCCCTTTTAAGTCTGGATCACCGTTTTTATCCGTTATTATGATCTTTCAAGTCAGAGGTGGCAATTTTGACCCATTCACTTCACGAGTCAAACAGTCAAAGAATAAAGATATTAGGCCAAAGTCGCCTAAAATTTAGTACTAATGTGGCAATATGTTTTTTGTAACCGTATTTGACATGCTAATTAATAACTAAAAGTACAATTTTTGGATTTAAGTGTGTTTGGTCAACCTGACTTGACCCATACAACAACTTACCTGTTTTGGCTCAACCTCATTTTCCCCATTATTTCGCCACCTCTATTCAGTTTTGCTAAATGCTTTGATTGATTTCGTTGCTGTTTTTTTTCATAGACATGTTCAATAGTTGTCCAAAATTCACCACTGATGTTGGAAGTAATGCAAGGGAAAAGGTCTCGTTTAGAATCTTAGAACGATTATTTGATCCGGATACTCGACCTTTAAAATCTATTGCTCGAAAATCTGGAGTTAGTTTTGATTTTTCCAAGCGTTGCGAAGATGTACTTGAACACATATTGAGGGAGGTAATAATAGCCTTGCTCTCGACACTTTTATTGTATCTACCTTTTAAGTAATGTGTATTTCAGCAATGGCCATAAATCATGATAGTGCTAATGCATCTTTTTAATCTGTATAGCAGACGGCCGAGCCAAATACTTGGAACGAATCAGAAATGTCAAAATGGCATGTTCAGCCCTTCATTGCATATAAAAGATCTTGCTTGCCCAAACCTGCTTAACA
Source organism: Chrysanthemum lavandulifolium (assembly GCA_022545495.1). Classification (NCBI taxonomy): domain Eukaryota; kingdom Viridiplantae; phylum Streptophyta; class Magnoliopsida; order Asterales; family Asteraceae; genus Chrysanthemum; species Chrysanthemum lavandulifolium. The sequence goes on from CM040244.1 coordinate 282,916,048, forward strand.
ACGGGTAAGTTCTATACAAACATAGTATTTGCAGCGATTGTCAAAATTAAAACCCTGCATACAATTGCCATATAGGTGATTATTTTGGTGATTAATTAGGTCCTGAAACTTGTAATTGCTTATCAGTAACATCCTTGAAGTGTATTTGGTTTTTTTACGTTTTAGGACTGAATCACATTTTCAAACTAGAAGGACTGAATCAATTACGAGAATACCATAAGAACTTAGCTCCAAATCTGGTGATAGTACATAGTTTTTTATCAAGGTTATTCAAGAATAAACATAGTTAAACTTTAAATTAGCTTTCGTTTTCATGAAACAGCTTAAGGATGCAATCTTGGAAGGAACCCCAACATTCTTAAAATCCTTCTTTGGCAAGGAATAATTTGCTATCTTTTAACCGTTCAACATTGAATCATATGCCAAAAACCAGTCTTAATGAATCTAAAATACCAAATGGGGTTTCAGATCCTGATTTAACTATTCTGATTGACGAGAGCCCTGAAAGTAAAAAAGAAGATTATGCGGATTGCGTGATTAGATTAAGAAAACTAAGTAAGCCACCAAATGGGGTCTCAAATCTTGAAATAAATGAAGACCGCTCTGAAAGTAGTGATGGAAAGGGATGCAATGAAGAGAATAAAAAAGAAGTTTACGTGGATCACGCGGTTGGACCCGGAAAACCAACTAAGCCACCAAATGGGGTTTCAAGTCCTGATTTGATTAGCAAGAGGTCTGAAAGTAGTATGGACATTGGATGCAGTAAAGGAACTAACAAAGAAAATGCTTATGTGGATCGCACAGTTAGACTCCGAGAGCGAACTAAGCTACCAAATGGGGTTTCAAATCTCAAATTATATAATGAGAGCTCCGAAAGTAGTGATGGGAAGGAATGCCGTGAAGGAAGTAACAAAGAAGAAAGTTCTGTGGGTCAAGCGGTTAGACCCCGAAAGCGAACTCTGCCATTGTAAGTGATTAGCTTTTTAATAAAGTCGGCAATAAACCTATTTATTTATGAATGGTAGAATAGGTCGCTTCATGTTATGTTTTATCTATAATGGTTCAAAGTCTAAACATAGAATGAAAGAACACAGCTAACAGTGAAATGGTTCAGTTGTGTCGGTTTGGGATATCCTAATGTTTTATCTCTGATGGGTTAGCTAGAAATGAATTGGGTCAAATGAGTCGAAAGTTTCTTTAACTTATGGTTTTAGCTGTACTATGATAATAACCACCCGCTCACCTTAAAGTATCATCATTTATGCATCATTTTGTATCCTTAAACAAAGCCCTTAGTAATAATATGTTTAGCAAAACCTTAATTACTGCAAATATATGGCACTCTGATAATTTGCTTAAAGTTTTCACATAAAATGTTTCGCGGGTTAACGAAACCCTATTTGTTTTAACTCGTACTGAATAGTAACTGTTTTGACTTGTTACTGGATCCACCGACCTGCCCAATCTGTCACCTCCACATAATTGTTTCTTTGTATGAAGACATATACTCCAATTGGTAGTAATGACTAATGATGAAATTTTGTTATTTTCAGCCCGAGCTTACAAGTTCCTCAAAGGAGACGAGTTCCAGTCCCTTGGACACAATCAGAGGAAGATACACTAAAGGTAATACTTTTAGCATGTGCCAAAAACATTTTGAATTGTATTTGTTAAATCATCTGTAAGTTACAGATCATTTTTGTTCGCTTGCAGAAATGGGTTGCAAAGTTTACGAGTGATAGTAACATTCTAGGAAGAGGTTTCCCATGGAGCAGAATACTGGATCTCGCGGCCTCTAAATTTCAAAGCAGTCGCACACCTGTGGATCTTAAAGATAAGTGGAGGAACATGTAGAAAGCAAGCAAAAAGTCGAAATAGATTTTTAGTCTTGCTACGCTTCATTTGTGTATATGTTTTAGCAAGATGTTTATGCTTCTGACCCGTGAATTAGTTTAGAAAGTTTGGCAACGTGTATGCTATGTTAGACCAGTTTGTACTAGTTTTGTATCATCTACTGTATTTTGTGTATGTGTAAATACCACTAAACTTGCTTACTTTCAGTATACGGTCATCCGATTTTATTTACTTTGTACTGGGGTTTAAAAAGCAGTGTAAGTTGGCGCCTTATGGGGGTCAAATTTGCAGGTGTATTATGCTATATTAAACCTTTATTTGTAAGCATACAATTTACATGTTGGTTGCTGATATATTTTCTAAAACATGATTATACATTAATACATTGCGTTAATGGACTTATTTTAAAACATGATTTGATCTTTATCTTAACAAGTTGGTGGATGTATGCAGTAAAATCATGTGAAATGCAGTTGTAAGTATATGCTCTTTGAAGTGAATGAGTTTTTGTGCTTCCCAATAGTAATTTTTTTAAAGTTAATAAGCACATTTTGCAGTTCAAAAATGTTAGAAAAGGTTTTGATCAATTTTTATTTTCCTTGATAATCTGACCAAAACAAAACATCCCCTTGTTTTGAACTTTTGTATGTCTTTTTCATATCTTTGTAAAAGAAAGTATAAAAATATAATGTATACATCTAGGGATGAGCACGGTCCGGTCGCGTCTCGATCTCGCATCAATTAGTGGTCCGATTTTTCCGAGCATAAATTAGTGGTGCCGTGCAGTATCGAGCGAGATTCGGATACGGCACGGCATGCAGAAATCGGGTTTTCCGCTTTTTTTCAGAATTTCCGATTTGGTACCGGTCCGTGCAGAATTAGTGGTCCGATTTTTTCACCTTAATAGTAGTCCGATACCGTCTTGTATTTCAAGAATCGGTCTGCTTTGGTACGATCTGGAGTGCAGTTCAGATTCGGTTCAAATCTTCATCCCTACCTACATCCATCCTCTACCATCCTCTAAGTTAATTGGGCTTGAATATTATTTGTATTTGTGACATTTTAATGTTTGAATTGTGTTTAATTTGGTTGTACAATATTCTTGATAATTTGTATTTATTATCTTAGGGGTGTTTTAATAACTGTATTAATTGTATTTATTGATCAGTTAATTAATTAACTAGCATTAATGTGGTGTATCGTTTTTTTAATATGTGCATTAAAGTGGTGTACGCTATGGTTCTTGTCTTGTACATCTGAAAATTATATGCATTAAAGTGTTGTACATTATGTTTCTTTTCTTAATTATTGAATTACTAATTATAGTAACATGTGCAGACTTATATTTTTAAGACTTCCTTTTATAGAAAGTCCTAAATACATTATAATGTAGTATACATGTACATATAGATGGTGACTTCAATTTACCATTAGGTGAGAGGTACATTTATTTTCTTTCACGCATGATAAATTATGCATGTAGTTTCGTATGAACAATCCAATGTCACATTATTGCATGACTTTGTGCTCTTAATACCACCATTGTATTGTAGTGTTACATAACTACCTGCTCGTGTTCTTTCACACACACCCGAGCTCATTCACCCTTTATAAAACGTCTAACACTCTTTACACAAATCTCACCCAACCTCATTTTCGTTCGATTTTGCTTTACCCTTAGTGCAACATCTTTCAAAATAAGCCAAATGATCTATCATGTTCACTTGAACGTTGAAAGGATCTCAATCCGTCCCATGGCCCAAGGACGCCTTAATCACACCTTTAATTTGAAAGTAACTCGAAGGGTAACATTCGTATCCTTAGTAATATAAATAAGCTTGACATCTGTGGCTTGTATGTCTAGCTTTATAACGTGTAGGCTACCACATCCAACACAATGTTGGCAGTAAAAACATAGCCAATAAATATAACTGTTATTGTTTATTGGATATATACCAATTATACGACGCCTTATCATTTATTGGATATAGTTGTGCAACTACATATGTGTCACGCAAACTAAACTTCCAAACATGAATGCTGAGTTCATAATCTGGGAGGCTACGGATGGTTTCTCTTTCAAACTAGACTTACAGTATGGAAACCGCCAATTGGAAAATGAGAAGTAAAATAGAAATCATAATGCTATATAACTATCATCTCATCATTTCTTCTATAATGCTATACTATAAAATCATACAAATGGTGCTCTTTAAGAAAGGAATGGCATTTTGACCCGGTTATAAAAATGACCGTTCATATAATTCAATATACGCCCATGTTTGCCATCATTTAAAAGAACAGATGTCTTACAGAAAACACAAGTACAGTTATTTAGATAAATTCATCTTTGCATCAATATATAGCATTAATCTAAGGAAAAGTTGCACATCAGCACTACACGTCTACATAACGAAAAGATAAGATACAAATATTTGAGCAAATGAACAAACAAAGAAAAATACATGCGCAAATAAGTAAACAGCTGCAGATACTATTTAGTCTACCGTCCCAAATCTAGTTGACCTAAACCATTTCATTACTCAGTTATCACTCTCACTTTCAATACAATGTACCCCTAATCATCATGTGCATAATATTCTAATCGTGACATCAAGATACAGATCATGTCAGCAAACCAAGTACCAGCGATACCAACCAATGAACCACCTTCACGAGCATTCCCTCACAAACATGTTCACACTTATCTTTCTAGTAACATAAACAAAACTGAACAATAAAGTCTGATGTGATACCTGCGGCTTGATCTCGACACCTTGCAATATAGCACCATCATCGTTGTTAATGGATGATGGAATCTGACTGATCAAGCAAAAGTAGCGTTTCCATATATGACCTCGCGTAGAATGTACGTCGCTTTCCATTAATCCCAACACCATGGATATGCCCAGACAAGGGTTCATAAAGTTCAATTCCAGGCTCTTCACAAAGTTCCATCACAACTTCACCGGTGTTCCTAAATCCTAATACCCTATTGAACACCGACTTACCCTCAACCTTAACAGTATATATCTTAGTAAACGGTTTATTAGTACCATCTTTCCTCGTCCACACACCACAAACAAATGTCTCATCCTCAATATAATACTCAAGCAAACCAAGCGACTCATTCACCTTCGCCACATGTAGAAGAGGTGTATGTACTAATCTCTCCGGAAGACACACTTCACCAAACTTCTCACTCTTCAAATCAAACGAAATAACAAAATTAGACCTAACTTCATCATCCAAATACATATCATCATAAGCACGGAAATAAATAACCCCATTTACGAAAACCTGAAGACACGCCAAATCACACAATTTAAAAGGCGCACCCTTATACACAGTTTTCCAAACACGTGTACTTAACGTAAAAACATCAACCTCCCACATACTACTACGTTTTCTATTAGAAACACTAATCTTAACAAGCTTAGGGTCACTAGTATCCGGACAAACCCCAAAACCAACAATAGTACGCCTATACCCCGCTTTAGGGATAATAACAATACCAACAGATTTCCTAAGAGTAGGATTCCAAATAACAGCCATCTCAGTTTTTGAATCTACGTCTCCGTAAAAACCGCAAAAACATAACAACCTGTTGACGGAACTAAGTGTTAATGTGCTTCTTAATAAGCTAAGGGACTCCGGGGCGGTTAAGGGAAACTTTTGTTCGGGGAAAGTATTGTTATCGGTAATCGAAGTATATGTTCGGACAGTATCCAGCTCGTAACTTACAAGTAGATGATGTTGGGGGTTTGCATGATTAATGTGATAGTTGTTTATGAATTGTGGGCTGTCGATAAAAGACTTCCATTGTTTCGAAACAGATCGGAATTGAATTAGTGATTTGACAGGAAGCCTTTTCATAATTTCTGATTGGATATGGAACGGTATGTGATCAGACATTTATTATTTTGGCTCAAAGGGTTTTGAATTTTAGTGATTTTCAACAAGTAGGGATTAAATTTCGGCCTAAAGCTTCACCTCCTTTGGTGCTTTGTTCCTCGATTACATCAGACAGTTCCTTAACAAGCTAACAATCTGTAAATCAAAATTATTCACAAATGTCAGTAACATTTAGAGAGCCAAAGCACATATAACTGAAGAAACGCATAACCCCAACACCTGCTTTTATTTTACATATAAAAGATAGTGATCAACACAATTAGCGCGCATAAACTTTTAACACGGATCATTATAATTGTTTAAAACCTACTTAACTACCTAATGTTGATCATTATAATTTTCAAACACACCCATTCTAGTACTCAATTCAGCACTAAAACACGCCCATTTCAACACCCAAACACACCTAAATAGCTCAAATAAGCACTTAAATAGCTCAAATAAGCACTTAAAAGCTGAAAACAACACTCGAAACCCATAAACAGCCCTAAAATAGCTAAATAAGCACTTAAATAGCTCAAATAAGCACTGAAAAGCTGAAAACAACATTCGAAACCTATAAACAGTCCTAAATAAGCTAAATAAGCACTTAAATAGCTCAAATAAGCACTGAAAAGCTGAAAACAACACTCAAAAACCTATAAACAGCCCTAAAATAGCTCAAATCAGCAGAAACAAAAAGCTTTTAAAAAGCACCTAAAATAGCTCAAATAAGCACTTCTTAAATAAGCTGAAAACAACACTCAAGTAATTATAAACAATGCTCCAATAAGCTTTGAAACAACCTTTTGTGGTTACAGGAGGGGTGTTAGGTAGGGTTAGGGTGGTTGCTAGATGGGAAATGGAGGTGTGTGTTTTCTTCTTTTTTAAAATAATTTTGTTGGAAAATTTAGATTTCATAAGCCCCAAACTAGTATTATTGGGCTGTTTGAGAACCCCAAACTATAATGTCGATTGTTGCACAATATTTTGTTCAACCCATTCATAGTCATGATCACCAATCTTTTTTTAAGTCTATGACGGTGTCCTAAATAGCGTGAGGCCTGATGTGATGACATGATCAAGTCTTACGTTTTAGTAGCTATAACGAAGCTTTAGCGTTAATAAAGGTGTGACTTAAAATGACAAAAAGTATGAAAATATTTATAGATTTATATATTATATATTATATATCTTATTTCATGTATATCGAGTTTACAAAAAGTGTTATAGATAGAGAATTAAGTCATTAAACTATCATTTAATGTAATTTTATTCATTTTTTTCATAGAAAAAAAACATTTTCATCTTAGTTGAATTCAAAAAATGTGTGCTTTGTCTATTGCGTAGCGTAAAGGTCATGCTTCACGCTTTTGCGCTGTCATGGCACGTCTTAAAGCCATGATAAAAACTAGTAATAACTATTTAGTGCTTTTGCATATTTCACAATACATACTTAGCATGCTTGGTGGAGGGTATTAGGGGGTGAGGAATAGGAAAAGAAATCATTAATTATACTTGGTTGAGGGTAAATGAATGAAGCATTACCCTAAACTAGTTAATGAACCATTGCATTACAAATTGGAGGTTAAAGTATTCATTACCTTTTGCATTCCTTAGTATACCCTTTGCATTTCCCTTTCACATTCTCTTAATTAAACCAAGTGGCCCTTATTGTTAAAAATGCAATATCACTAAGGGGTGAGATCAATAAAGATCACATAAAAACTAAAGATCAAATGGATCAATCTCAACCACTCATTTTTGATTAAATTAATTAAACTCACTTTCACCTTTATATTTAAAAAGTAAATATCTTATAAACCGTTAATAGTTAGATAAAACTAATTATACCATTGCGACAAGAATAAAATTATCTTTCTATTAATATAGTATACTTTTGACGAACTTAATTTTTATCGTTTTTTGCGGGTTTCGATATATTACACTATAAATAAAAATTTTAAAAGTACTTTCTTTTGTGTTAACACAACCCCTAAACTACAAACCCTAAACCCTAAAAACCCTAACCCCTAAACCCTAAAAAACCCTAAATCCTAAACCCAAACCCTAAACCCTAAAACCCTAAACCCTAAAACCCTAAACCCTAAAACGCTAACTAACCAAAAACCTAAACCCTATCTCGCTAAACCCTAAGAAACCTAAACCCTTAACCCTAAAAAGCATAACCCAAAAAGTCAAACCCTAAACCCTAAAACCTAAACCCTAACCAGTAACCCTAAACCCACAAAAGTCGGAAAAAAAATTTCGTCGAAGTATATGATGTGGGATATCAAATTAAAGATAATTTTATCTTGTCGTGATGGTATGATTAGTTTCATCTAAAGATTAATGGTTTGTGAGATATTTAGTTTTTAAAAATGAAGGTGAAAGTTTATTTTATTGTTTTGATGAAAAAATGAATGGTGGAGAATGGTTTATTTGATCTTTAGTTTTTCTTTAATCTTTATTGAACCAAACTCATATCACTAAAGTAGCCATTATTCTTTATATAGATATACTTTGAATTCATTTTTACTTTTAATTTGTTTACCCTTTTGTAGCATTTAAGAGATGGTGACTTCAATTTAACACCAGGTGAAGGGTACATTTATTTTCTTCACCTACTTGGTAACACCCTTTTTTATTTTTGACTATACGGCAACGTGATAAATTAAGCATGTAATTTCGTATGAGCGAACCAATGTCACACTGTTACATGGCTTTGTGTTTGTTGAGACTCTTAATACCACCATTGTATTGTAGTGTTACATAACTACATTCTCGTGTTCTTTCACACACACCCCTCTCATTCACCCTTTATAAAACGTCTAATACTCTTTACACAAATCTCATCCAACCTCAATTCAGCTCGATTTTGCTTTACCATTAGTGCAATATCCTTCAACCAAAGCCAAAGACCCGCATTGCGTATTGTCCCATGCAACAAGTATTCCACTCAACAAGCAATATGAAAATGGCACACTGGGTAGTGATCAACGACGATGACAACTTACACTCAACAATGATGGTGGGTAAGTCGTTACGGGTCATGCCACTGCCGTTTCGAATGTAATTGAGTCTAATTACATTCAAAAATACTTCAAGTATTGGTTTGCTATAGATTTTTATCGGTTGGTTAAAAAGTAACAGAAGGTCCGTTATAGTCAAGTCAAAAGTCAAATTTTTTGGTCAAACCGCACGGGGTGTAACAATTCGTTCAACCGTTTTTAACAATTCCACATTGATTATTTCATGTTTCGTATCGTCTAAACCTATAGGACAATTTTTGTTATATGTACTGGAATCTGTTGAACTCAAGTAATATGAGTGAGATGTCGATATGGAGCTACTAAAAGTTGTTGTGCAATGATCATCTATAGGAAACGACTCAAATTCGTCAAGAAGGTGTTGACGAATGAACTCGAAAGTCTTGCGACTTCATCCGGTGTTGCCATGATTAAGTGACTATGTTTTGTTTAGCAAAACTTTTTTTTTTTTTTTTTTTTTTTTTTTTTTTTAAATGGAGTAAAGGAAGAGTGAAAATAAGTATTTAAGAGTATTGTTTGGTTTCATTTTAATGTCAGTAGCCAAAAACCATGGTTTATGTAAAGTACTATCTTTGAGGAGAGTTATTTTACATACAAAAGTTTTCTCACATACCAAGGGACTCATCTCCATCATCCATCTAAAAAGAAATCAATTGTTGCGATTAAAAACATTTTATTATTTCATATATTTTTTATAATTTAAATATTTTTTAAACCGTTAATCGTTAAGCGAAAATAGTTACATCATCGCGACGAGCATTTAATTATCTTCCTATAGACGTGCACTTTGATATACTTTCGAAAAAAGAAAAAAATCATTTTTTTCACGTTTTTTCGTCTTTTTTTTTTGTTTTTTTTTCCGAATATGATATTTGCATGAAAAAATCACATGTGATTAAACACTAATTTGAATATCACATGTGATATTTAGTGTTAAATCACATATGATATGTAATATCACATGTGATATTAGTGTTAAGTCACATATGATATATTATCATATGTGATTTAACAATAATATCACATGTGATATTCAAATTTATCATATGTGATTTAATACTAATATCACATGTGATATTCAAATTTATCATATGTGATTTAACACTAATATCAAATGTGATATTCAAATTTATCACATGTGATATTCAAATTAGTGTTTAATCACATGTGATTTTTTTTCATACAAATTTCGATGTGAAAAAATGTAAAAAAGTGAAAACACAAAAAAAATAATAATAAAATAAATAAATAAATAAATAAATAAAATTGTCGAAAGTATATCAAAGTCTATCTATAGAAATATAATTAAATGCTTGTCGTAATGGTATTTTTTTTCGCTTAACGATTAACGGTTTGAAAGATATTAATATTTGAAAAAAAAGAATGAAAGTGAGTTTTTAAATTGTCGGTATTAATCTCATCCATTAGATCAAATAAAATGGAGAAAAAATTGATGGTGGAAATTAATCCCTTAGTATGTAAAAGATCTTTTGTCCTCGAATGATCTTAAATAACTATCTTTTATTAAATAAATTTTAAAGTACTATTTTTTGTTAAATAAATTTTAAAAGGGCTATTATAATTAACCAAAAAACTCGGTCTTTCTAGCATGCTTGAAGAGCAGCTTCTAGTTCATTTTTTTAACCTTAACAATCCTGGTATAATGACAGTAGACCGAACACACATAGTTGGGTCAAATCAGCTAATAAATCGGCAAGTGGAACCCTAAATTATAAAACGACAAGTTAGCTAATAAAATTTAAAAATAAAATAAAATAAAATTAAAAATTACAAAAAAGCCATTGTTACTATACACTTGGAGCTCAAAACATAAACATCAAAATTTAAAATGCGCTTACCGGTTGCGGGCAAGCACAAAAACTTGTTCATGGGTTGTTGTTCGACCATGAAGTCCATAAAAGTATATTTTCACACATCAACTCGTAATTTTGATAAAATAAGTAAGCAAATACAATGTCAAGGCTGCTTAAATGTGATGAGGTAAGAGATGCTATTAATAGTAACAATTGGACAGACTTGATGATTTACTACTGCCGTAACGCTGCAATTGAAGATGTTTAATTGGAAAGAAATATGAATAGGCTAACTCAAGAATTGGTTAGTGTTAATCATGAAAGGGCTGTCTTTATTCAGGAGTTGGAAACTGTGGGAAAGAAGGTGCCATAAAAAACTGTTGAGTTTTTGAAGCAGGCGCAAGCCCTTGATGATCAAAAAGTGATGCAAATGCAGATTTTGGCGGGCGAACTGGAGCTGAGTGCTCGTAAAAAGGATTTGTTTATTCAGAGGCTTGAGGGTACGCTGTCGTTACAGGTGTTGTGAGATATGCTACGTGCCTTCCTAATTACAAGGAGTGTTATATCGTATGTGCTTTCTTAGTAACTAGGAGTATTATATGCTCTGTGCTTTCCTAATAAAACTATTGTCATTTGCGTATGTGTAACCTATCTCGGTTGTATGTAAGATATTGCATTCAATAAAACTTTTGTGTGTATGTTAAATAAAATTTCTTTACTTACCTTTTTGCTTGTCTGGAAGAGTTGGATGGTCTTGAATCTTTGGACTTTTGAGTGGGTTGGTTATCCTCTCCAACCTATGGGATTCGATTTAAAATAAGATAGTGAAAGAGATTCAAATGAACAATAAGCAACAAATTAACATAACATTGTGCCCTTCTCATTATACCTAAAGGTATCGTCGACCTTTTGCATCATTTCTTGTTTTCCAATATGCGCCTAACTATTATAGTCACTATCAAGAACATCAAATCAAAAAGCCATGGTCCTATAAAAGATTTAGCACTTTCAAAGATTTAGCACATGGCGTAAACACAATCCAACTTTTGTATACAACTCACGAACTCATTTTATAATAATTGATCCTTATATGGAATTGGACATCAAACAAGATTAAATCAAAATGTAAAACAAGATCAAACCATGTTTATCCTAGACATAATAAAAGCAATACCAACTAATATCCACGGGTTAGCTAAAATAGTTAATCTATTATAACATAAACAATTTAAGAAAATCCCATTTTCATTAGTCATTTGAAACATTAACAAGTACATCAACCCTAGCTTCACATCAACATTCACCATCGCATTACATCAACTATTCGTCGACAGCTTAGCTTCACAAAATCGTCACATAACCCTAGCTTGATAACGAACTATTTACATGGCTACATCAATAGCCCAAAGGATATGCCCACACCTAATCACGACTTCACATTACCTAAACAAACTTCAACCTAACATCTTAAACACAAAGGACCAAAGCTTCACAAAGTCATGCCACAAAAGACCAAAGATATGCCCACAAAGAAACCCCAAAGACAAAAGCTTCACAAAGTCAATAACAACACAATCAAATCTCCATCGACTCCAACTTGTCATAGAAAGGAACAAAGCACGAATGCGATCACGCCTTTCCAACACGGCAACCTCCGACTTGGAAATCTCACTGTCTTACACTTGTATCCTTCTGCAACACTATCAAGAGACAGTGCATTCCATATAGCACCAACAACTCTTCAATGATCACATCCCTACGATTAACACGAGCGGTTATTTGACAACTTTCTCTCGTGATCGATTCATCACGAAATGTGTCTCGAATTCTCCCAAGTATTCCACAAGTATCATGTCCTTGACCAATAGAGATTTGGCAACACAGGCTAGTTGATCACGGATAACAAGACGACGACTGTCCATTTTGATAGACTCAAACGGCTATTTTGGTAGACTCAAACGTTCAAAATTATTGTTAATTCGTACTGTAACGGCTATCTAAAATTCATTATTAATTTGTAATGTAACGTTCAAAATTTGAATTTGATAGACTCAAACGGCTATTTTGGCCTATAAATAGCATCATTCAAGTTCTCACACAAGGACTTATCAAACTTTATCGCAATTAGGATTCATTTTCACACAAACGTTATGGCTAACGAACCAACTGAGGTGCAAAAAGCTATCCTTAGCCAAATACGCTACTGAACAAGAAAAAGAACTCAAGTTGATTAACAATTTGTAAGGTGAGATTACTCGTATTATGTTACAGTGATAAAGGTTGGTCTAAAAACACTAATAAGAACTGGGGAAACGAATGTGAAACTTCATGTCGCTTTGAAGATCGTTAGGGAACAAATGTTGCAAATCTGGGAGGAAAAGTCATATCTTATCGACAATTACAAACCTATATAAAGCTTTGTGTCAATCGTTGGATGCTAAGTGTTTTAATTTTCTTATCGTAATTTGTTGTTTTTTGGGTTTTTATTCCATGTTGTTTTATGTTTTGTTTCCACATTGTAATTTACTTTCGTAATGTAATTTTATTTCTATGAATGAACTTCAGTTATATTATAGAATGCACTAATAGTTTCAAATAACCATAATGGTGAAACTAACTAACATACAATATCCCACAACACAAGAATTGCATAACAATACAATATAAAAGAAATGCAAGATGGCGGTTGGCTGCAACATGTTCTTCTACTAATGCAAAATATTGTTCGTTGCTTGTTTGGTGCAAAGGCTTTATGGCTTGGAGTATGGTCGCTTTCTAGGTTCAAAGTGTAAACTCCTATCATCACTTCCTTCCGCATTATCTCGGTTCTTGAATGAAAACAACTTCACGCTTAACAACTACATCCCTAAGAGACATATCCGGATCAACATCAATAATGTTAGGGTTTTTGGAGAGGGTTTTGGAGAAGGTGAGAAGAAGCGATATTTTATGTTTTAATGTTTTATGTTCTCACGACTTTGTTTCGATGGGCTAGTGGGTTGTGATTGTTTGTGTTAATTTTGCAAAATTAGTCCCTCCGCTTTTTCAATGTTTTTTTTTTTTTTTTTTACACATGTGTTTTTCACCACAATACTCAAAAACGAAAATTCACTCTACAACTACCCTATTTTTCTCAATTAGAAACCCAATTAACCAATGAGAGCTCGATTTCAAAATCGATCTCTTATTAATTAATTAATCCATCGATTTCAAGAAAAATGAGTTCTAGGCTTTCAAAAAAAAAAAAAAATCGAGTTTCTTGTTCACCGAATTTCTTTGTTCATCCGAGTTCTTGCTAGCATCGATTAGTCATGAGTAACTTCGAGAAAAGAATGGAGGCTATGAGAGTTGAATCAGCCCGTAAACATGAAGAGATTATAGATCTATTGAAAAAATTGGCGATCTCAATGGGTCGCGCTAAAGAGGTTGAAGAATGGGAGAAGTGGCGTGATCTTAATAGAGCTCAGGAAGCATCCGAAAATGTAACATCAAATCCTAAATCACAAATCTTTGTCACTAAAGATTGTGATGATGAATCAACACCAAAAGAAAACCAGGTGGTTACATGTTCTGATGTGAAAAGAGATTTAGGACAGAAACTTATCCACGAGTCGATGAGACTTCTATAGTCTTTGGGATCACAGGAAAATCGAATGAGATAGGGTGTTTTAATGGACCATTGTTCAAAACATATATGATAATAGGGAAAAACATGGGACTGATTTGAGGTTTGGCCATTTTTTTAAAACATCAGCCAATGTCAACCAGAATCTTGGTAGTAATTTGTGGTCTTATTTATATTTTAAAGATTCAACTAGAAAAGTTCATGAGTTAAGTGACAACAAGCATGCTCACTTCTACATGGAGCATAAAAAAGGAACACGACGAAGAGTTTAGGATCCCGGAATTACTCGAGGCTGCATGTTAAAGCAACACCTTGAGGACAAGGTGTTTTTGGGGGCGGGAGTATTGATACATCCTGCATTCTATAGTTTTATTATTATTATTATTAATTAATTAATTAGTTTATTTAGTTTCCTTTATTTTATTTTCTTAGTGAACAAGTTAAGTCTAGGGTCTTTTATTATAAATAGGGTATTAGGGTTGTAACGGAGAATTATGCGAAGATTATTAATGGTTTAGTTATTTGACTTCATTATTGGGAGAGATCGGCCTCTCGAAAGTTGATCATCTATCTTTATTGTTCTTTGACCTCATTATCGACTCGGTTCATATCAATTGGTATCGAGTACATTCGATTCTAGGTAAAAAAAAAAAAAAAGCTGCTCATCGTTCTTGTTTACAAATTTCATGTTCATCCCGGAGTTCTTGCTAGCATCGATTAGTCATGAGTAACCGAGAAAAGAATGGAGGCTATGAGAGTTGAATCAACCCGTAGACATGAAGAAATTATAGATTTATTGAAGAAATTGGCGATTTCAATGGGCCGCACTAAGGAGGTTGAAGAATGGGAGAGGTGGCGTGATCCTAAAAGAGATCGAGAAGCGTAAAGCCACATCATCACCTTGGTTCCACCCAAATTGATTGCGTGAGAAAAAAGTAGTAAAGATAGTAGTATTGTGGAGGAGGATTAGTTGCAAAAATTCGAGGAGCCAAAATTATGATGAACAACCCATTCCTTTAGTAACAATGACCGAGTCAACAATCGATAGGTTATATTGCTTCAAAAACACGAAGGAGGTGGTAAATGAGTTCTGATTGACGATGTTGAGGAAACACATGTTGTTTTCAATGAATATGGAAGCAAAGCAGTTGTAAACAACCGGCTTGTCAAATTCCGTAACATGGGTGACAATAGGTAGCCGCCATCGATCGCATGAAGTCGGGTCAAATGGAAAGCAAACCAGTTTCAAGAAGATCCTAGGCCTTTTATTGAAGGGTTTCGTCATCATTACAATGTTGTCTTCAAGAAGAATATGGGATCCCGGAATCACTTAAAGCAACTTTTCAAGCAACACCTTGAGGACAAGGTGTTTTTGGGGGCGGGAGTATTGATACGATCCTGCATTCAATAGTTTATTATTATTATTATTAATTAATTAATTAGTTTATTTAGTTTCCTTTATTATATTTTCTTAGTGAACAAGTTAAGTCTAGGGCCTTTTATTATAAATAGGGTATTAGGGTTGTAATTGAGATTATGCAGAATATTATTAATGGTTTAGTTATTTGTCTTCATTATTGGGAGAGAGATCGGCCTCTCGAAAGTTGATCACCTATCTTTATTGTTCTTTTATCTCTTAATCGAATCGGTTCGTATCAAGCGAAATCTGGATCTCATGACCTCTAAATTTCAAAGCAGTCGCACACCTGTGGATCTTAAAGATAAGTGGAGGAACATGTAGAAAGCAAGCAAAAAGTCGAAATAGATTTTTAGTCTTGCTACGCTTCATTTGTGTATATGTTTTAGCAAGATGTTTATGCTTCTGACCCGTGAATTAGTTTAGAAAGTTTGGCAACGTGTATGCTATGTTAGACCAGTTTGTACTAGTTTTGTATCATCTACTGTATTTTGTGTATGTGTAAATACCACTAAACTTGCTTACTTTCAGTCTACGGTCATCCGATTTTACTTACTTTGTACTGGGGTTTAATTTGCAGGTGTATTATGCTATATTAAACCTTTATTTGTAAGCATACAATTTACATGTTGGTTGCTGATATATTTTCTAAAACATGATACAATGTGTAAGCTTATATTTTTAAAACTTCCTTTTATAGAAAGTTCTAAATACATTATAATGCAGTATAAATATAAATGTAGATGGTGACTTCAATTTACCATTAGGTGAAAGGTACATTTATTTTCTTTCACGCATTTGTTAACTCCCCTTTGTGATTTTTGACTATACGGCAACATGATAAATTATGCATGTAGTTTCGTATGAACAATCCAATGTCACATTAGTGCATGACTTTGTGTTTGTTGGGACTCTTAATACCACCATTGAATTGTAGTGTTACATAACTACCTGCTCGTGTTCTTTCACACACACCCGAGCTCATTCACCCTTTATAAAACATCTAATACTCTTTACACAAATCTCACCCAACCTCATTTTCGTTCGATTTTGCTTTATCCTTAGTGCAACATCTTTCAAAATAAGCCAAATGATCTATCATGTTCACTTGAACGTTGAAAGGATCTCAATCCGTCCCATGGCCCAAGGACGCCTTAATCACACCTTTAATTTGAAAGTAACTCGAAGGGTAACATTCGTATCCTTAGTAATATAAATAAGCTTGACATCTGTGGCTTGTATGTCTAGCTTTTTAACGTGTAGGCTACCACATCCAACACAATGTTGGCAGTAAAAACATACCCAATAAATATAACTGTGTTATTGTTTATTGGATATATACCAATTATACAACGCCTTATCATTTATTGGATATAGTTGTGCAACTACATATATGTCATGCAAACTAAACTTCCAAACATGAATGCTGATTTCATAATCTGGGAGGCTACGGATGGTTTCTCTTTCAAACTAGACTTACAGTATGGAAAACGCCAATTGGAAAATGAGAAGTAAAATAGAAATCATAATGCTATATAACTATCATCTCATCATTTCTTCTATAATGCTATACTATAAAATCATACAAATGGTGCTCTTTAAGAAAGGAATGGCATTTTGACCCGGTTATAAAAATGACCATTCATATAATCCAATATACGCCCATGTTTGCCATCATTTAAAAGAAATGCTGTCTTACAGAACACAAGTATGGTTATTTAGATAAATTCAGTTACAATCTTTGCATCAATACATAGCATTAATCTAAGGAAAAGCTGCACATCAGCACTACATGTCTACATAACGAAAAGATAAGAAACAAATATTTGAGCAAACGAACAAACAAAGAAAAATACATGCGCAAATAAGTAAACAGCTGCAGATACTATTTAGTCTACCGTCCCAAATCTAGTTGACCTAAACCATTTCATTACTCAGGTATCACTCTCACTTTCAATACAATGTACCCCTAATCATCATGTGCATAATATTCTAATCGTGACATCAAGATACAGATCATGTCAGCAAACCAAGTACCAGCGATACCAACCAATGAACCACCTTCACGAGCATTCCCTCACAAACATGTTCACACTTATCTTTCTAGTAACATAAACAAAACTGAACAATAAAGTCTGACATGATACCTGCAGCTTGATCTCGACACCTTGCAATATAGCACCATCATCGTTGTTAATGAATGATGGAATCTGACTGATCAAGCAAAAGTAGCGTTTCCATATATGACCTCGCGTAGAATGTACGTCGCTTTCCATTAATCCCAACACCACGGATATGCCCAGACAAGGGTTCATAAAGTTCAATTCCAGGCTCTTCACAAAGTTCCATCACAACTTCACCGGTGTTCCTAAATCCTAATACCCTATTGAACACCGACTTACCCTCAACCTTAATAGTATATATCTTAGTAAACGGTTTATTAGTACCATCTTTCCTCGTCCACACACCACAAACAAATGTCTCATCCTCAATATAATACTCAAGCAAACCAAGCGACTCATTCACCTTCGCCACCTCTAGAAGAGGTGTATGTACTAATCTCTCCTGAAGACACACTTCACCAAACTTCTCACTCTTCAAATCAAACGAAATAACAAAATTAGACCTAACTTCATCATCCAAATACATATCATCATAAGCACGGAAATAAATAACCCCATTTACGAAAACCTGAAGACACGCCAAATCACACAATTTAAAAGGCGCACCCTTATACACAGTTTTCCAAACACGTGTACTTAACGTAAAAACATCAACCTCCCACATACTACTACGTTTTCTATTAGAAACACTAATCTTAACAAGCTTAGGGTCACTAGTATCCGGACAAACCCCAAAACCAACAATAGTACGCCTATACCCCGCTTTAGGGATAATAACAATACCAACAGATTTCCTAAGAGTAGGATTCCAAATCACAGCCATCTCAGTTTTTGAATCTACGTCTCCGTAAAAACCGCAAAAACATAACAACCCGTTGACGGAACTAAGTGTCAATGTGCTTCTTAATAAGCTAAGGGACTCTGGGGCGGTTAAGGGAAACTTTTGTTCAGGGAAAGTATTGTCATCGATAATTGAAGTATATGTTCGGACAGTATCCAGCTCGTAACTTACAAGTAGATGATGTTGGGGGTTTGCATGATTAATGTGATAGTTGTTTATGAATTTTGGGCTGTCGATAAAAGACTTCCATTGTTTCGAAACGGATCGGAATTGAATTAGTGATTTGACAGGAAGCCTTTTCATAATTTCTGATTGGATATGGAACGGTATGTGATCAGACATTTTTTATTTTGGCTCAAGGGTTTTGAATTTTAGTGATTTTCAACAAGTATGGATATTAAAATTCGGCCTAAAGCTTCACGGTGCGTTGTTCCTCGATTAGATCAGACATTTCCTTAACAAGCTAACAAGCTGTAAATCAAAATTATTCACAAATGTCAGTAACATTTAGAGAGCCAAAGCACATATAACTGAAGAAACGCATAACCAGCACCTGCTTTTATTTTACATATAAAAGATAGTGATCAACACAATTAGCGCACATAAACTATTAACACGGATAACTACAATTCTTTAAAAACTAGTTAACTACCTAATGTTGATCATTATAATTTTCAAACACACCCATTTTAGCACTCAATTCGGCACCAAAACACACCCATTTCAACACCTAAATAGCTCAAATAAGCACTTAAATAGCTCAAATAAGCACTAAAAAGCTGAAAATAACACTCAAAACCTATAAACAGCTCAAATCAGCAGAAACAAAAAGCTTTAAAAACACATAAAGTACACCTAAAATAGCTCAAATAAGCACTTGTTAAATAAGCTGAAAACAACACTCAAAAACCTATAAGCAGCCCTAAAATAGCTCAAATCAGCAGAAACAAAAAGCTTTAAAAAACACAAAAACTACACCTAAAATAGGTCAAATAAGCACTAAAACGCTGAAAACAACACTCAAGTAACTATAAACAATACGCCAATAACTTAAAACAATACCAATATAAGGCTATGCACAATGGCGACCTAGTTCGTCGGTGCCACATCAGCTTTCTCTCTCCGACGACGCACGACGACCTAGATTCTGCAGTGGTGACCTGACAATTTTTTTTTTTTTTTTTTTTTTTTACATTCTCAATACATATATACGTGTACATGCATGTCCTTAATTCCAAAAACGTGTACATGCATGCAAATACGTGTTGTACATGCATGCAAACACTCTTTCCATTACTTTACCTCCACACACTTCCATACTTTTTTCTGGCAGTTACAATGAAGAAAGCAACTGTCTTGCTAGATAATTTATAGTTTGGCTTATCATCACTTCCAAACTGTCTTGCTAGATAATTTATAGAAAGCAACTGTCTTGCTTATAACTGATCCACACATAAGTTTCAAAACATACATTTTCTTACAAACATACAAAAGGTTTTTAAAGTAAAGGTATCGGGTTAGCATCTTGGAAACAATCGGGTTTTGTTTGGGAAAGCTATTCGAGTATTTGGTTCAGTGGTTCCTTGGTCTTTGCTCACTCACTTGAACACTCCTCACTCGTACATTTCTGTAAGCAACTCGAACACCATTGTTTTAGTGTGAAACAAAAGGTAAACTTTGAGCTTATCACTCGGTTGTGTGCTCAACCGAGTTTCGCTTCCTTCTCTCCCCAACCGACGGCGACCGAAGACTCCACAGGGGGACAACCGAGCTCGACCGAAGCAACCAACCGACGCCAACCTCTTCCACTGCGCATAGCCTAACAGTTTTATCAAACCCAATAAGCTTTGAAACAACCTTTTTTGGTGACAGGAGGGGTGGTAGGTATAGTTGTTAGATGGGAAATGGATGTGTTTTTTAAAATAATTTTGTTGGAAAATATTGATTTCATAAGCCCCAAACTAGTATTATTGGGCTGTTTGAGAACCACAAACTATAATGTTGATTGTTGCACAATATTTTGTTTACGCTTAAAGCCTTAAAGTGAACCCATTCATAGTCATGAGGGGTGTTCATCGGTTCGGTTATCGGGTTATTCAGTTTATTCGGTTCGGTTAATTTGGTTAATTTTTTTCTCTGAGTCAAACCGAAAACCGAACCGAACCGAATTCAAATTTGACTCAACCGAACCGAAAACCGAACTGAATAACTGAAAACCGAACCGAATAACCCGAATTACATAATTTTAGTTATTTTTTAATTTAATTATATATATTTTTAGTACAAAATTTATTTTCAAACTTAAATAATAATATATTTATATTAAAAAGAGTTTTAGTAGTTTTTTCATATAAATACATAGAAAAATATTATATTTATACTAAAAAAAGAGTTTTAGTATATTTTTTTCATATAAATATATAGAAAAATATATATTTCTGAGAATTCGGTTTTCGGTTTTCATTGCCATAACCATATCCAAAACGATAACCAAATATTTAGTTCGGTTCGGTTATGACCAATTCGGTTCGGTTACGGATTCGGTTAAGCTTTTTTCGGTTTGGTTCGGTTTCGGTTTTCGGTTATTGTGGATATTACCCGATCCGTGAACACCCCTAGTCATGATCACCAATCTTTTCTTAAGTCTATGGTGGGTAAAAACCAGGGTTCTAAATAGCGCGAGGCCTGGTGTGATGGCATGGTCAAGTCTTATGTTTTAGCAGCTATGACGAAGCTTTAGCGTCAATAAAAGTGTGACTTAAAGCGACAAAAAGTATGGAAAACATTAATAGATTTATATATTATATATCATATTTCATGTATATGGAGTTTACAAAAAGTGTTATACATAAAGAACTAAGCCATTAAACTATCCTTCAATGTAATTTTATTCATTTTTTCATAGAAAAAAAAAAAAAAAAAAAAAACATTTTCATCCTAGTTGAATTCAAAGAATGTGTGCCTTGTCTATTGCGTAGCGTAAAGGTCATGCCTCACGCTTTTGCACTGTCATGGCACGTCTTTTAAAACCATAATAAAAACTAGTAATAACTATTTAGTGCCTTTGCATATTTCACAATACATACTTAGCATACTTGGTGGAGGGTATTAGGGGGTGGGGAATAGAAAAAGCAATCATTAATTATGTTTGGTTGAGGGTAAAGGAATGAAGCATTACCCTAAACTAGTTACTGAACCATTGCTTACAAATTAGAGGTTAAAGTATTCATTACCTTTTGCATTCCTTAGTATACCCTTTGCATTTCCCTTTCACATTCTCTTAATTAAACCAAGTGGCCCTTATTGTTAAAATGCAATATCACTAAAGTAGCCATTATTCTTTATATAGATATACTTTGAATTCATTTTTACTTTTAATTTGTTTACCCTTTTGTAGCATTTAAGAGATGGTGACTTCAATTTAACACCAGGTGAAGGGTACATTTATTTTCTTCACCTACTTGGTAACACCCTTTTTTTTTTTGACTATACGGCAACGTGATAAATTAAGCATGTAATTTCGTATGAGCGAACCAATGTCACACTGTTACATGGCTTTGTGTTTGTTGAGACTCTTAATACCACCATTGTATTGTAGTGTTACATAACTACATTCTCGTGTTCTTTCACACACACCCCTCTCATTCACCCTTTTAAACACTAATTTAAATATCACATGTGATATTTAGTGTTAAATTACATATGATATGTAATATCACATGTGATAGTAGTGTTAAGTCACATATGATATATTATCATATGTGATTTAACACTAATATCACATGTGATATTCAAATTTATCATATGTGATTTAATACTAATATCACATGTGATATTCAAATTTATCATATGTGATTTAAAACTAATATCAAATGTGATATTCAAATTTATCACATGTGATATTCAAATTAGTGTTTAATCACATGTGATTTTTTTTCATACAAATTTCACTAACGAAAAAAATGTAAAAAAAAAGTGAAAAACACAAAAAAAAATAATAATAAAAATAAATAAATAAATAAAATTGTCGAAAGTATATCAAAGTGCCTATCTATAGAAATATAATTAAATGCTTGTCGTAATGGTATTTTTTTTTCGCTTAACGATTAACGGTTTGAAAGATATTAATATTTGAAAAAAAGAATGAAAGTGAGTTTTAAATTGTCGGTATTAATCTCATCCATTAGATCGAAATAAAATGGAGAAAAATTGATGGTGAAATTAATCCTTAGTATGTAAAGATCTTTTATCCTCGAATGATCTTAAATAACTATCTTTATTAAATAAATTTTAAAGTACTATTTTTGTTAAATAAATTTTAAAAGGGCTATTATAATTAACCAAAAACTGGGTCTTTCTAGCATGCTTGAAGAGCAGCTTCTAGTTCATTTTTTAACCTTAACAATCACGGTATAATGATGATGAGACCGAACACGCATAGTTGGGTCAAATCGGCTAATAAATCGGCAAGTGGAACCCTAAATTATAAAGCGACAAGTTAGCTAATAAAATTTAAAAATAAAATAAAATAAAATTAAAAATTACAAAAAAGCCATTGTTACTATACACTTGGAGCTCAAAACATAAACATCAAAATTTAAAATGCGCTTACCGGTTGCGGGCAAGCACAAAAACTTGTTCATGGGTTGTTGTTCGACCATGAAGTCCATAAAAGTATATTTTCACACATCAACTCGTAATTTTGATAAAATAAGTAAGCAAATACAATGTCAAGGCTGCTTAAATGTGATGAGGTAAGAGATGCTATTAATAGTAACAATTGGACAGACTTGATGATTTACTACTGCCGTAACGCTGCAATTGAAGATGTTTAATTGGAAAGAAATATGAATAGGCTAACTCAAGAATTGGTTAGTGTTAATCATGAAAGGTTTTGTCTTTATTCGTGAGTTGGAAGCGTGGGAAAGAAGGTGCCACAAAAAGCGTTGAGTTTTTGAAGCGGTATGAGCCCTTGATGATCAAAAAGTGATGCAAATGCAGATTTTGGCGGGCGAACTGGAGCTGAGTGCTCGTAACAAGGATTTGTTTATTCAGAGGCTTGAGGGTACGCTGTCGTTATAGGTGTTGTGAGATATGCTACGTGCTTTCCTAATAACAAGGAGTGTTATATCGAATGTGCTTTCCTAGTAACTAGGAGTATTATATGCTTTGTGATTTCCTAATAAAACTATTGTCATTTGCGTATGTGTAACCTATCTCAGTTGTATGTAAGATATTGCATTCAATAAAACTTTTGTGTGTATGTTAAATAAAATTTCTTTACTTACCTTTTTGCTTGTCTGGAAGAGTTGGATGGTCTTGAATCTTTGGACTTTTGAGTGGGTTGGTTATCCTCTCCAACCTATGGGATTTCGATTTAAAATAAGATAGTGAAAGAGATTCAAATGAATAATAAGCACAAATTAACATAACATTGTGCCCACTATCTTGTTATACCTAAAGGTATCGTCGACCTTTTGCATCATTTCTTGTTTTCCAATATATGCTTCTAACTATTATAGTCACTATCAGTAACATCAAATCAAAAAAGCCATGGTCCTATAAAAGATTTAGCACTTTCAAAGATTTAGCACATGGCAGAAACACAATCCAACTTTTGTATACAACTACTGAACTCATTTTATAATAATTGATCCTTATATGGAATTGGACATCAAACAAGATTAAATCGAAATGTAAAACAAGATCAAACCATGTTTATCCTAGACATAATAAAAGCAATACCAACTAATATCCACAGGTTAGCTAAAATAGTTAATCTATTATAACATAAACAATTTAAGAAAATCCCATTTTCATTAGTCATTTGAAACATTAACAAGTACACCAACCCTAGCTTCACATCAACATTCACCATCGCATTACATCAACTATTCGTCAGACAGTTAGCTTCACAAAGTACGTACACATAACCCTAGCTTGATAACGAACTATATACATGGCTACATCAATAGCCCAAAGGATATGCCCACACCTAATCACATCTTCACATTACCTAAACAAACTTCAACCTAACATCTTAAACACAAAGGACCAAAGCTTCACAAAGTCATGCCACAAAAGACCAAAAGATATGCCCACAAAAGAAACCCCAAAAGACAGAAGCTTCACAAAGTCAATAACAACACAACAAATCTCCATCGACTCCAACTTGTCATAGAAAGGAACAAAGCACGAATGCGATCACGCCTTTCCAACACGGCAACCTCCGGCTTGGAAATCTCAGCCCTGTCTTACACTTGTATCCTTCTCATGTCTGCAACACTATCAAGAGACGAGTCTGTTCCATATAGCACCAACATCTCTTCAATGATCACATCCCTACGATTAACACGAGCAGTTATTTCGGCAACTTTGTCTCTTTGATCTGATTCATCACGAAATGTGTCTCTGAATTCTCCCAAGTATTCCACAAGTATCATGTCCTTGACCAATAGAGATTTGGCAACACAGGCTAGTTGATCACGGATAACAAGACGACGACTGTCCATTTTGATAGACTCAAACGGCTATTTTGGTAGACTCAAACGTTCAAAATTATTGTTAATTACATCTTACTGTAACGGCTATCTAAAATTCATTATTAATTTGTCTTGTAACGTTCAAAATTTGAATTTGATAGACTCAAACGGCTATTTTGGCCTATAAATAGCATCATTCAAGTTCTCACACAAGGACTTATCAAACTTTATCGCAATTAGGATTCATTTTCACACAAACGTTATGGCTAACGAACCAACCGAGGTGCAAAAGCTATCCTTAGCCAAATACGCTCTGAACAAGAAAAAGAACTCAAGTTGATTAAAAATTTGTAAGGTGAGATTACTCGTATTATGTTACAGTGATAAAGGTAGGTCTAAAAACACTAATAAGAACTGGGGAAACAAATGTGAAACTTCATGTCGCTTTGAAGATCGTTAGGGAACAAATGTTGCAAATCTGGGAGGAAAAGTCATATCTTATCGACTATTACAAACCTATATAAAGCTTTGTGTCAATCGTTGGATGCTAAGTGTTTTAATTTTCTTATCGTAATTTGTTGTTTTTTAATTTGTTTATTTTGGGTTTTTATTCGATGTTGTTTCATGTTTTGTTTCCACATTGTAATTTACTTTCGTAATGTAATTTTATTTCTATGAATGAACTTCAGTTATATTATAGAATGCACTAATAGTTTCAAATAACCATAATGGTGAAACTAACTAACATACAATATCCCACAACACAAGAATTGCATAACAATACAATATAAAAAGAAATGCAAGATGGCAGTTGGCCTGCAACATGTTCTTCTACTAATGCAAAATATTGTTCGTTTGCCGTTTGGCTGCAAAGGCTTTATGGCTTGGAGTATGGCTGCCTTCTCTAGGTTCAAAGTGTAAACTCCTATCATCACTTCCTTCTGCATTATCTGGTTCTTGAATGAAAAAGAACTTACGCTTAACAACTACATCCCTAAGAGACATATCCAGATCAACATCAATAATGTTAGGGTTTTTTGGAGAGGGTTTTGGAGAAGGTGAAAAGAAGCGATATTTTATGTTTTAATGTTTTATGTTCTCATGGCTTTGTTTCTGATGGGCTAGTGGGTTGTGATTGTTTGTGTTAATTTTGCAAAACTAGTCCCTCCGCTTTTTCAATTTTTTTTTTTTTTTTTTTTTTTTTTTTTTTTTTTTTGACATGTGTTTTTCACCACAATACTCAAAAACAAAATTCACCCTACAACTACCCTATTTTTCTCAATTAGAAACCCATTAACCAATGAGAGCTCGATTTCAAAATCGATCTCTTATTGATTAATTAATCCATCGATTTCAAGAAAATGAGTTCTCTTATTATATAAAAATTAAGCATAAATACAGGTCTTAAAGGCAAATGATTGTTTCTCTTTTTTATATCCGGGCATTTGGATATCAATTCTTGGTTATTATAAGAAAGATCAAAATACACACATAATTCATTTTGCTCGTTTTCATTGCTTACAGTCTAAATTTTTCTTTATTTCTTTAATTTTATCATGATTTATTTAATTAATTGATGTCTTTAATTAGATTTTTAGCAAATAAAGTAACAAACTAATTGATGTAGATTAACAATTACTAAGAATTTACTTTTAGATATTAGACATTCTAGTAGTTATGTATTTTTTTGTTGTTTTTAGTTGTTGCGTATAACGGTAGTTAACTATTTGTAAAAAATATGAATGTTCTCTTTTATGTAAAAATCGTTCATTTAGTGAAGAAAACATGAATTTTTTTTCTTTTATCATCCATTTGCATTCGTTTAATGTATAAAAATATTATGTAGAAATATATAGAAGTGTAAAACTACAACCCCTATACAAAAATTTATATACATTTGGTAGGATCTTACGATCCCCATCCGATCCTACAATTACGATTTTGCAAAGCCGACAAACGAACTTAGGTAAGATCCCGATCCTGACAAACTACGATTAAGTTCAATTAAGCAATCCTAAAGTAAGAGTAAGTTACAAACTTTGTCCTTGTGATTTACACACGATCGCATTTTTCGTCCTTTATATAAAATAATTACATTAGCCATCCCTGAACTTATCAAATCTTGCAAGATTTGTCCTTTCGACTAACGTTGCTGTCACAAGATAGCTACGTACATTTTGTAATTGTCCATTTTTGGAATTAGACATTTTTTTAGTTCACTTTAGTTATTATACTTAGATGTGTGAGTTATAATGGTTATTACTTTCTCGATTTTTTCACGGATGATCGGTATAATTTGTCAACATCTCTAACCTAACGTAGGTTATTGAAATATCAAATTATGTAGTGTGACCAATGATGAAGAAAATCCCAAAAGTAACATGAGTGGTGAGTAATTTTGTTTTTTGAGGTTTGGTTCTCTTATTTTTGGTTTGAGAAGCTACCTTTTTACATCCAACATTAGGGCTGACCAAAGGCAAAAATCGAACCGCTCCGAGAATCGATTTTGTGAAGGGCATGAACCGAAACCGAACCGAGTCAGTTCGGTTTGGTTTTGTGTGGTTCGGTTCGGTTTAGGTGTGTTTTTGTTGGTTTTGGGCGAACAAATCGAACCGAAACCGAAAATAAGAAAAAAATGATACCGAGACCGAACCGAAAGGTTTTCGGGTCGGTTTGGTCGGTTTTGTCAATACGGTTCGGTTTTGGGTCTTCCATGCTCAACCTTATCCAACATTACGTTGGACGCACTTAGCTTAAACATTAGAAAACGTGAGATCAGGGGCGGATCTAGGCGTGCTACACATGATTAAAGGCGACGAAATGTGTTTTTTTAGAACTTGTTGGATCTTTGATAGTGTTACATGTTGTTTGGAGAAGTGCAAAGAAAATGAGCAAGAATGGGAGAGAAACTTGTTTTACAGTTTTGATAAATAGTCGTAGGTATATGATGTACTGATCTTTTGTCATATGATCATTCTGTTGACAATGGTGAACAGATAGTTTTCACAGAGTGGAAACACACAAAAACACTACGATTAACGAGAATTACATATGTTTTATTGAATTGAAAGGAAAAGGAAGGAACCGGTCCTTATATATAGCAGTCTAACAAAAAACAGAAAAGATACACTTAAGCTACTTAGAGTTAACAAAAGTTGTCATTATTAGTCCTTAACCAATAAAGATTTGGCAACATAGGCTAGTTGATCACGGATAACAAGAGGAAGACAGTCCATTTTGATAGACTCAAACGGCTATTTTGGTAGACTCAAACGTTCAAAATTATTGTTAATTAAATCTTTATGCGGCTATCCGAAATTCATTATTAATTTGTCTTAACGTTCAAAATTTGAATTTGATAGACTCAACGGCTATTTTGGCCTATAAATAGCATCATTCAAGTTCCCACAAAAGGACTTATCAAACTTTATCGCAATTAGGATCATTTTTACACAAACATTATGGCTAACGAACCAACTGGAGGTGCAAAAAGCTATCCTTAGCCAAATACGCTACGAACAAGAAAAAGAACTCAAGTTGATTAACAATTTGTTAGGTGAGATTACTCGTATTATGTTACAGTGATAAAGGTTTGTCTAAAAACACTAATAAGAACTGAGGAAACAAATGTGTCGCTTTGAAGATCGTTAGGGAACAAATGTTGAAAATCTGGGAGGAAAAGTCATATCTTATCGACTATTACAAACCTATATAAAGCTTTGTGTCAATCGTTGGATGCTAAGTGTTTTAATTTTCTTATCGTAATTTGTTGTTTTTTAATTTGTTTATTTTGGGTTTTTATTCCATGTTGTTTCATGTTTTGTTTCCACATTGTAATTTACTTTCGTAATGTAATTTTATTTCTATGAATGAACTTCAGTTATATTATAGAATGCACTAATAGTTACAAATAACCATAATGGTGAAACTAACTAACATACAATATCCCACAACACAAGAATTGCATAACAATAAAATATAAAAAGAAATGCAAGATGGCAGTTGGCCTGCAACATGTTCTTCTACTAATGCAAAATATTGTTCGTTTGACGTTTGGCTGCAAAGGCTTTATGGCTTGGAGTATGGCTGCCTTCTCTAGGTTCAAAGTGTAAACTCCTGTCATCACTTCCTTTTGCATTATCTGGTTCTTGAATGAAAAACAACTTACACTTAACATTACGCTTAACAACTACATCCCTAAGAGACATATCCAGATCAACATCAATAATGTTAAGGTTTTTTGGAGAGGGTTTTGGAGAAGGTGAGAAGAAGCGATATTTTATGTTTTAATGTTTTATGTTCTCATGGTGTGTTTACGATGGGCTAGTGGGTTGTGTTGTTTGTGTAAATTTTGCAAAATTAGTCCTCCGTATTTTCAAAGTTTTTTTTTTTTTTTTTTTTTTTTTTTACATTTTGACACATGTGTTTTTCACCACAATACTCAAAAACGAAAATTCACCCTACAACTAACCTGTTTTTTCTCAATTAGAAACCCAATTAACCAATAAGAGAGCTCGATTTCAAAATTGATCTCTCTTATTGGTTAATTGAATCCATCGATTTCAAGAAAAATGAGTTCTCTTATTATATAAAAAATTAAGCCTAAATACATGTCTTAAAGGCAAATGACTGTTTCTCTTTTTTATATCCGGGCATTCGGATATCATTTCTTGGTTATTATAAGAAAGATCAAAATACACACCTAATTCATTTTGCTCGTTTTCTTTGCTTACAGTCTAAAATTTTCTTTATTTCTTTAATTTTATCATGATTTATTTAATTAATTGATGTCTTTAATTAGATTTTTAGCAAATAAAGTAATAAACTAATAGATGTAGATTAACAATTACTAAGAATTTACTTTTAGAAATTAGACATTCTAGTAGTTATGTACTTTTTTGTTGTTTTTAGTTGTTGCGTATAACGGTAGTTAACTATTTGTAAAAATATGAATGTTCTCTTTTATGTAAAAATCGTTCATTTAGCAAAGAAAACATGAATTTTTTTTCTTTTATCATCCATTTGCATTCGTTTAATATATAAAATATTATGTAGAAATATATAGAAGTGTAAAACTACAACCCCTATACAAAAATTTATATACATTTTGTAGGATCTTACGATCCCCATCCGATCCTACAATTACGATTTTGCGACAAACGATCTTAGGTAAGATCCCGATCCTGACAAACTACGATTAAGTTCAATTAAGCAATCCCAAAGTAAGAGTAAGTTACAAACTTTGTCCTTGTGATTTACAAACGATCGCATTTTTCGTCCTTTATATAAAATAATTACATTAGCCATCCCTGAACTTATCAAATCTTGCAAGATTTGTCCTTTCGACTAACGGTTACTGTCACAAGATAGCTACGTACATTTTGTAATTGTCCATTTTTGGAATTAGACATTTTTTTAGTTCACTTTAGTTATTTTAGTTAGATGTGTGAGTTATAATGGTTATTACTTTCTCGATTTTTTCACGGATGATCGGTATAATTTGTCAACATCTCTAACCTAACGTAGGTTATTGAAATATCAAATTATGTAGTGTGACCAATGATGAAGACAATCCCAATAGTAACATGAGTGGTGAGTAATTTTGTTTTTTGAGGTTTGGTTCTCTTATTTTTGGTTTGGGAAGCTACCTTTTTACATCCAACATTAGGGCTGACCAAAGGCAAAAATCGAACCGGCCCGAGAATCGATTTTGTGAAGAGCATGAACCGAAACCGAACCGAGTCAGTTCGGTTTGGTTTTGTGCGTTCGGTTCGCTTTAGGTGTGTTTTTGTTGGTTTTGGGCGAACAAATCCAACCGAAACCGAAAATAAGAAAAAAATGATACCGAGACCGAACCGAAAGGTTGTCGGGTCGGTTCGGTCGGTTTCGTCGATACGGTTCGGTTTTGGGTCTTCCATGCTTAGCCCTATCCAACATTACGTTGGACGCACTTAGCTTAAACATTAGAAAACGTGAGATCAGGGGCGGATCTAGGCGTGCTACACATGATTAAAGGCGACGAAATGTGTTTTTTGAACTTGTTGGTTCTTTGATAGTGTTACATGTTGTTTGGAGAAGTGCAAAGAAAATGAGCAAGAATGGGAGAGAAACTTGTTTTACAGTTTTGATAAATAGTCGTAGGTATATGATGTACTGATCTTTTGTCATATGATCATTCTGTTGACAATGGTGAACAGATAGTTTTCACACAGTGGAAACACACAAGAAACACACAGTTAACAGAATTCTGTTATGTTTTATTGAATTGAAATGAAAAGGAAGGAACCGGTCCTTATATATAGCAGTCTAACAAAAAACACAAAAGATACACTTAAGCTACTTAGAGTTGACAAAAGTTGTCATTATTAGTCCTTGACCAATAGAGATTTGGCAACACAGGCTAGTTGATCACGGATAACAAGACGACGATCGTCCATTTGATAGACTCAAACGGCTATTTTGGTAGACTCAAGCGTTCAAAATTATTTTAATTAAATCTTTATGTGACTATCTCGAAATTCATTATTAATTTGTCTTGTAACGTTCAAAATTTGAATTTGATAGACTCAAACGGCTATTTTGGCCTATAAATAGCATCATTCAAGTTCTCACACAAGGACTTATCAAACTTTATCGCAATTTGGATCATTTTTACACAAACGTTATGGCTAACGAACCAACTGAGGTGCAAAAAGCTATCATTAGCCAAATACGCTACGAACAAGAAAAAGAACTCAAGTTGATTAACAATTTGTTAGGTGAGATTACTCGTATTATGTTACAGTGATAAAGGTTTGTCTAAAAACACTAATAAGGCGAGGAAACAAATGTGTCGTTTTGAAGATCGTTAGGAACAAATGTTGCAAATCGGGAGGAAAAGTCATATCTTATCGACTATTACAAACCTATATAAAGCTTTGTGTCAATCGTTGGATGCTAAGTGTTTTAATTTTCTTATCGTAATTTGTTGTTTTTAATTTGTTTATTTTGGGTTTTATTCCATGTTGTTTCATGTTTTGTTTCCACATTATAATTTACTTTCGTAATGTAATTTTATTTCTATGAATGAACTTAAGTTATATTATAGAATGCACTAATAGTTTCAAATAACCATAATGGTGAAACTAACTAACATACAATATCACACAACACAAGAATTGCATAACAATAAAATATAAAAGAAATGCAAGATGGCGGTTGGCACCGCAACATGTTCTTCTACTAATGCAAAATATTGTTCGTTTGACGTTTGGTACGCAAAGGCTTTATGGCTTGGAGTATGGCTGCCTTCTCTAGGTTCAAAGTGTAAACTCCTGTCATCACTTCCTTCTGCATTATCTGGTTCTTGAATGAAAAACAACTTACGCTTAACATTACGTTTAACAACTACATCCCTAAGAGACATATCCAAATCAACATCAATAATGTTAGGGTTTTTTGGAAAGGGTTTTGGAGAAGGTGAGAAGAAGCGATGTTTTATGTTTTAATGTTTTATGTTCTCATGGTTGTGTTTTTGATGGGCTAGTGGGCTGTGATTGTTTGTGTTAATTTTGCAAAATAAGACCCTCCGCCTTTGTCAAAGTTTTTTTTTTTTTTTTTTTTTTTTTTTTTAAACATTTTTGACACATGTGTTTTTTCACCACAATACTCAAAAAACGAAAATTCACCCTACAACTACCCTATTTTTTCTCAATTAGAAACCCAATTAACCAATGAGAGAGCTCGATTTCAAAATCGATCTCTCTTATTGGTTAATTGAATCCATCGATTTCAAGAAAAATGAGTTCTCTTATTATATAAAAAATTAAGCATAAATACATGTCTTAAAGGCAAATGATTGTTTCTCTTTTTTATATCCGGGAATTCGGATATCAATTCTTGGTTATTATAAGAAAGAACAAAATACACACCTAATTCATTTTGCTCGTTTTCTTTGCTTACAGTCTAAATTTTTCTTTATTTCTTTAATTTTATCATGATTTATTTAATTAATTGATGTCTTTAATTAGATTTTTAGCAAATAAAGTAATAAACTAATAGATGTAGATTAACAATTACTAAGAATTTACTTTTAGAAATTAGACATTCTAGTAGTTATGTAATTTTTTGTTGTTTTTAGTTGTTGCGTATAACGGTAGTTAACTATTTGTAAAAATATGAATGTTCTCTTTTATGTAAAAATCCTTCATTTAGCGAAGAAAACATGATTTTTTTTTTCTTTTATCATCCATTTGCATTCGTTTAATATATAAAATATTATGTAGAAATATATAGAAGTGTAAAACTACAACCCCTATACAAAAATTTATATACATTTTGAAGGATCTTACGATCCCATCCGATCCTACAATTACGATTTTGCAAAGCCGACAAACGATCTTAGGTAAGATCCCGATCTTGACAAACTACGATTAAGTTCAATTAAGCAATCCCAAAGTAAGAGTAAGTTACAAACTTTGTCCTTGTGATTTACACGATCGCATTTTCATCCTTTATATAAAATAATTACATTAGCCATCCACGAACCTATCAAATCTTGCAAGATTTGTCCTTTAAACTAACGATTCTTGTCACAAGATAGCTACGTACATTTTGTAATTGTCCATTTTTGAATTAGACATTTTTTTAGTTCACTTTAGTTATTATACTTAGATGTGTGAGTTATAATGGTTATTACTTTCTCGATTTTTTCACGGGTGATCGGTATAATTTGTCAACATCTCTAACCTAACGTAGGTTATTGAAATATCAAATTATGTAGTGTGACCAATGATGAAGACAATGCCAAGAGTAACATGAGCGGTGAGTAGTTTTGTTTTTTGAGGTTTGGTTCTCTTATTTTTTGTTTGGGAAGCTACCTTTTTACATCCAACATTAGGGCTGACCAAAGGCAAAAATCGAACCGATCCGAGAATCGATTTTGTGAAGAGCATGAACCGAAACCGAACCGAGTCAGTTCGGTTTGGTTTTGTGCGGTTCGGTTCGGTTTAGGTGTGTTTTTGTTGGTTTTGGGCAAACAAACTGAACCGAAACCGAAACCAAAAATAAGAAAAAAATGATACCGAGACCGAACCGAAAGGTTGTCGGGTCGGTTCTGTCGGTTTTGTCGATACGATTCGGTTTTGGGTCTTCGATGCTCAGCCCTATCCAACATTACGTTGGACGCACTTAGCTTAAACATTAGAAAACGTGAGATCAGGGGCGGATCTAGGCGTGCTACACATGATTAAAAGCGGCGAAATGTGTTTTTAGAACTTGTTGGTTCTTTGATAGTGTTACATGTTGTTTGGAGAAGTGCAAAGAAAATGAGCAAGAATGGGAGAGAAACTTGTTTCTGATTTTGATAAATAGTCGTAGGTATATGATGTACTGATCTTTTGTCATATGATCATTCAGTTGACAATGGTGAACAGATAGTTTTCACACGATGGAAACACACAAAAACACTGATTAACGAGAATTACATTATGTTTTATTGAATTGAAATGAAAAGGAAGGAACTAGTCCTTATATATAGCAGTCTAACAAAAAACAGAAAAGACACACTTAAGCTACTTAGAGTTAACAAAAGTTTTCATTATTAGTCCCTCTACTATTGGTAGATTGCTACCCTTGACCTTCTTTACTTTGACACTCCCCCTCAAGTTCTGAGTGAATATTTGCAGACACTCCCAACTTGGAGAGAAGCTTAGTATGCTGTTCAGTAGATAAGACTTTAGTGAAGACATCTGCCACTTGAGATTTTGTATTAACATATGAAGGTTTGACCAATTCGGACTTGACTTGATCTCTAACATAGGGACGATCAACTTCATGTGTTTGGTTCTTGCATGAAACACATGGTTGGTCGCTATGTAAATGGTCTTGATTGTCACACTTTAAGTCAATTGGACCTAGATCTTTAATACCAAGTCTTTCAACAATGATACTAACCAAGTAACTTCACAACTAGTTAGAGCCATAGCCCTATATTCAGCCTCAGCAGATGATCTGGATACCACATTTTGTTTCTTTGATTTCCAGGATATGGGTGAGTCACCAAGAAGAATGCAATAGCCAGTTGTTGATCTTCTAGTCATAGGGCAACCGGCCCAATTAGAGTCACAATAAGCAATTAATTGAACAACTGAACTTTTAGCTAATAAAATCCCTTGACCAAGTGAGGAAAGTAGATATCTTAACAAATGTTTGACTGCTTGCATGTGCATAGATGTAGGATTATGCATAAATTGACTTAGGAGTTGAACATTGTCACATATGTGCAGTGCGGTAGTTGTTAGGTAAATGAGTTTACCAATTAACCTTCATATACCTCGGATCGGTAAAGGAGTGCCCGTATGCGCTTGCGGTTTCACATGTTGATCCATTGGTAGTTTGTAAGGTTTAGCATTAGTGAGACCGACTTCTTTCAAAGATCGGTTGTATACTTCTTTTGAGAAATGAAAATTCCTTGATCATTTTTACACACCTCCAGTCCCAAAAAGTAGCTAAGCTGACCCAAATATTTCATATGGAAAGTAGCACACAATTGTGACTTTAGCTGTTGTATAACAGAAGAACTTGTGCCAGTAATCAGTATATCATCTACATACACTAATACTGCTGTGAATGAGGATGAATCTGCCTTAACAAACAAGGAATAATTAGCCTTAGATTGAGTATATCCAAAGGTTAAAAGGGCTGATGAGAACTTAGCAAACCACTGCCTTGGAGCATGTTTTAACCCATAAAGAGACTTCTTTAGTTTACAAACTAAAGGTGACCTTTCAACATCTTTGACACACTCCCCTGTCCTACATAACCTGGAGGACATTTCATGTACATTTCCTTAGCCAAATCACCATGTAGAAAAGCATTTGAGACATCCATCTGACACACATCCCATCCTTTCATTTCTGCAGTGGCTAATAATGCTCCTACAGTAACCATCTTAGCAACTGGAGCAAAGGTTTCCTCATAATCTACCCCTTTCCTTTGTCTATTACCATTCACCACAAGTCTTGCCTTTTTCTATCTTTAGAACCATCAACTTTGAGTTTAGTTTTGAAGATCTAATGACAATCAATAGCCCTTTTGTTTGGAGGAAGATCAATGACCTCCCAACTCCCATTTTCCTCTAGAGCCCTTAATTCATCATTCATAGCCTTACACCATTGTGGACTTTTGACAGCATTTTTGAAATAAGTTGGTGTAACTTGTGTAACTAAGGCACATAACAAGGCTTGAAATTGATGTTTCACATGTGTGACAGATACTTTATTAGCTCTGGGAGTGACTTTAGGGATCACATAATCCTTATGCCAAGTAGGGGTAACATGAGCTCTAGTAGATCTTTTGGTGTCCATGGCGGTGCGATGGGTTGAAAAGTTCTAATAGGGACCGCAAGAATTGGCTCGATGGCGGTTACGTAACTATCTCGAGGTTGAGATGATGATGCGAGAAGGTGATGAGGGTGCGAAGGTGATGTTGGATTATTAGATTCATTGACGTGAAATTGTGTGTTAAATGCTTCAAAATCCTCGTACCATAATGATGATGTTGGTGTTGGTATAGGCTTAAGGATTTGTGACATACTAGCTTTAGAATAAGGAAGACATGTTCATAAAAGTCACATCTCGGACACAAATCTAGTATGAGTAAGAAGATTCAACAGATTGTAACCTTTATGATGTTGTGGGTAACCAAGAAACAAGCATGGAACTCCTGCAGGATGCCATTTTGTCGATAGTTCTAGCGAGGATTAGGCTTGCAACGACTAAACATTCAAACACCTTTAAAGTAGTATAGGCCCTTTTTATTGAAGCATTTCATAAGGTGTCTTGTGACCCAACACAATGAAGGAAATCTATTTATGAGATAAGTAGTAGTGATCACACGGTCTCCCCAATAAGACAAAGGAAGGTGAGCATGGAATCTTAAAGCGCTTGCAATTTCTAAAACATTTATGTGTTTCTTTTCAACTCTCCCGTTCTTGTGGTCTATCCACATGAGGTTTGATGT
Source organism: Chrysanthemum lavandulifolium (assembly GCA_022545495.1). Lineage (NCBI taxonomy): Eukaryota > Viridiplantae > Streptophyta > Magnoliopsida > Asterales > Asteraceae > Chrysanthemum > Chrysanthemum lavandulifolium. The sequence continues at coordinate 282,953,148 of CM040244.1, forward strand.
TCAATACCTTGCTCAACCATGTAAGGACCCATAGAAACTTTAAGAAATTCCAATGCATTGTGCGATCTAATCACTTTCACTTGCTTTTCAAATTGAGTATGAACAAACTTAACAAAAGACTTCAATGAATATGCATCGACACACTAGTAGATATGTCAATGCTGCTCTACTAAAATCATCTACTATTGTAAGAAAGTACCTCTTATGGCTCATAATAGGAACTTTGTAAGGTCCCCATATGTCAATATGAATCATGTGAAGCAGTTTGACAATGAGAATCACTATTAGGAAAAGGAAGTTTAGCAAACTTTGCCATTGGGCATGAAGACATCAAATTCGGACTTAGAACCAACAGGAATACAAGGAATATGTTTTAATGTTGAATCGGATACATGGCCTAGTCTATGATGCCACGGACTATAGGAATCATTGAATACCTTTGAAAGTAGAATTATTAGGCATGGAGTTTGAAAAAATGAATACAAGCTACTATCTTCAAGGCGAAACAACCATAGCGAGATAGTTGTTCATGAATTTGTTCAAGAGGAATATTGAGAAAATGATAAAGTCCACTTTCCTTTTATCCAAGCTCAACACCCTCACAGTGACCAAGTCTGAATGACACAAAATTGAGCATAGAATGTGACAAAACAGTTAGAATCCTTTGTCAATTTTGAGACTGACAATAGACTATATTTGAAAGAAGGCACAACTAAAACATCTTTTAGAAACAGATTGTTTTGGAGTTTGAGATTGCCAGTTTGGGAAATAGTTGAGGTATGACCATTTGGAAGATTGATTTGTTGCTGATATTCCATGACTCTTAAATCCAATAACTCATTAGGCACAGGTGTCATGTGGTCAGTACAACCAGTGTCTAAAATCCAAATTACTCCATTTACACTAGAGAAGCAATATATACCTGCTGCAAAATGATGATCCAGTTCTTCATCTGAATCACCACCCGTGTTAACATTCTGAGCATTAAAGTGAGGAAGACTCTTCATCAATTGTTCAAATTGCTTTGATGTAAACACCACATTACCAATTTCTGCAGCAGCCACAAATTTTTTGACAGAAGAAGTTGTATTGGTGATCTTGGCTTTCCCTTTTTGTTGATTTTTCTTTGACTTATAGTGCCAAGAAGGATACCCTACCTTCTCCCAACACTTGTCTGCAGGATGCCATTTGTAACCACAAATTGAACACTTCTCCTTATTTTCTACCACTATACAATATTTGTAGTTTCAACCCCGGAGAGTTGCTATTACCAAATACCCTCTTTGTGACTCTTCTTGTTGAAGGAGAGCACGGTGATTCTACACTAGGTAATGGTGACATAAGCAACAATTGACTTCTTTGTGATGCAAAATTCTCATCAAGACCATTCAAGAGCGAAGCAATCTTTGTTCTTCTTTTTGAGTATGCAATGCGACCAAGAACACACTCACCCGATAGTAACATTAACAATATTTGGTAAGCGATTCATTGAATCCAATTCTTCCCAAACACACTTCATATTAGTATAGTACTCACTCAGGGCCTTCCAATGCACAATATCATAACATTGCCTATTGACTTGTACTTATGAGATCCATTGCTTAAAGCAAATCTTGTTTCAAGCGATTCCATATGGCTTGTGCGGTACCAACAAACATGATAGATTTTGCAATAGATTCACTAACTGGACTCATCAACCAACTAATCACCGTATTGTTACAAGTATCCCATCGTTCTTTCAACACATCATCATCTAGAGAGCGAAGAACGGTACCTTTGATGAATCGAGCTTTCTTTAGTAGAAAGAGCAATTTCAATAGATCTCCTCCATGAACGATAATTTTGTTCTCCGGTGAGTTTTTCTTGAACACACAGTGAACCTGGTCCATCAGAAGGATGCAAGAACAATGGATTTTGAAAAACAGAGGATTGGATAACATTGGCTGAATCAATTGAAGAAGATGAAGGCGCCATGAATACAGATGTTGCGGAAGCTTATTGAAGAAATTATCTTAACACAAATTAACACCTCAAGAATCAAATAACACAATCAAGAATCGATTGATCCGAAAATTGGAGTGAATTTGTAAGATTCTATACCAAGTTCACCACGGTATCTCGATACCATGTTGACAATGGTGAGCAGATAGTTTTCACGGTGGAAACACACAAAAACACACACAGTTAACAGAGTTATGTTATGTTTTATTGAATTGAAATGAAAAGGAAGGAACCAGTCCTTATATACATCAGTCTAACAGAAAACGGAAAAGATACACTTAAGCTACTTAGAGTTTATAAAAGTTGTCATTATTAGTCCCTCTACTATTGGTAGATTGCTACCCTTGACCTTCTTTACTTTGACACATTCTTGTGTCCTTTTTTAATGTGTAGTTACGTACTTTAAGTAACTTTTAGTTTATTCGTAAAAAATAAAATACCACTCTCTTAAATGTCTAGTTTTATCTATGACTGAAAATATTTATTTTATTTTCATTCAATGATCCAATCAAAATACGTAAAAAATTACCAAAGAAACTATAACTAGAAACTACCCGCGAAGCGGAATGAATTGAAATGGTGCCACACACGATTTAAAATCCTAGATCCGCCACAATCTACGTACGGATCGGATGTTAAATTTGTTTTTTTTGTTAAATCAATCTATGGACCGGATTTAAAATGCTAGAGCCTTCGACTAAGTTTCCAATCAGCCTTCCGACGATAAATATGGCCCAAGCCCAATTATAGGTTTAGGTCGAATGTTATGTATACTCTATAAATATAGTTTAGGTGTTTAGGCACAATACAACAACGATCTTTTAAATTAAATATCATGGAAAAGACAGCAAGAACGCTCTGTCATCGGTTCAGTCAGTTATCTCCAACGACGACCTTTAAATCTTAGTCAGGTTACCTGTTCTCTCTCTTGTTTTGTTTAAATCCGTATCCAAACGCTGGTTATCTCTTATCAAAGACGCTAATCTCACTTTTCGCCGTAAGCTCGACCCGGTTTCTGGTCTCATTCTCCAAAAGTATCAAAGACGCTAATCTCACTTTTCGCCGGTTTCCGGTTTCTGGTCTCATTCTTCAAAAGACCCAGTTATGATTTTGTGCCGTTGGATATCCGCATTGGAGTCTGCAGATCTTACTTACTCACCACCAAAGAGAGTACTGGTGATATTTTGGATTCGTGCAATGGTTTGCTTTTTTGTAGAACATTTAATGATGAGAAGTATTATGTATACAATCCATCCATTACTAATATGTTTACGGCCATACCAGAACCCGATAATGTGACACGTTTTAACGATTTTTCTGCGGGTGGTTTGAAAATGGCTTTTGATCCTACTAAATCACCTCACTATAAAGTTATTTATGGTGAACCTTTTGAAGAATGGGTTCGAATACACACTTACACTTCAGCAACGGGCAATTGGAGTCTTTGTGGGCATAAATTTCCCATACATTGTTTATATAATTTTAGGTATGGAGTTTATTGGAATGATGCCATTTATTGGCTAAATGGTGGGGATGAGTTTTTCAAGTTAGATATCATGAATGAGCATCCGGTGTTAACACCCTTACAAACCCCTTTAACCTTAGATAGGAAGGTTCATTATGAATGTAGGCTGTTTGAGTCTCGTGGTTGTTTGCTTCTTGTTGGTAAGGATGATGCTCATTCCCAACATGTTACTATTTATGAGAAGGGGAAAGTGTATTCCGAATGGTCAGTGAAGTACATCGTTAATCTTGATGACATTATAAAGCCGTCTCACAATTGGTGGAGTATTCAAGAACTTATTTATTGTATTGTTTTGGGAGAAAGAGAAGAAGATTCTTTTCTTGTGATGCAACTAGGTAAAAAGGTTGTACAATACAAAATCGTGCCAAAGACACTCACCAAAATCTCTAAATTAGATGAACATTTTTTAGATAAATGTCTTTTAGAAGAAGCTGATATAGATGAAAATCCTGTAAGTGAAGAACTTGCTAGATGCTTTCAGTTCATTCCATCTTTTGCAAATGTGTGATTCAGCTTTTTGTTTCAGGTATGATTTACGTAATTACGTGCTCAGTTATAGTGTTAACGCTTCAATTTCTTAGTTATCTCACTGCTCGATTTGTTCTCCTGATTTATAGGGTCAAAGTCTATTTTGATAACAGAACGTTTGGAGAGTAATGAACACTAATTGCTCTGTTTGTTATGATGCCCATTAACAATTGTGTATAAATATATGGATGCACTATACAAGTTCAAATTTTAAACTATTATGGTTCATCAAAAACCTGTTTTGGCGCTGTTAGTGTAGATCCTCAAAGAATAAAGAAGCATGCTAACGCAGTTAGTTTTGGAATTAACTTTGTCTTTGACAAGTAGTAGCACGTAATTGAAAATTATGATTGATGTGGATCACTAAAATCCC